>BSBK01008288.1:82500-327500 GCA_027943335.1 Chamaecyparis obtusa | reverse complement strand
AGGGAGAATTGGCCCCTGAAAAGCCATCTGTCGCTTTCCATCAAAGAAAGTGATAACATTAGTATCCATTCTAAAACTCTACTCATAAACCAGGATAAAACAAATTGCTACAAGACTTTGCTCTAAGATTGGTGTTAAATGCTAAGGGAGTTTCTAGAGAAATTGTGTGATCATTGAAAGGGCGTAGCTTTCCTCATTATGATTTTTAAGTTTTGTATTGATAAATGATCAAGAAAAGTACTGCTATATTGATGACATCTTTAGTTATTGAAATCAAAGTACCCTGCCTTGGGGATCCGAAGTTGGATATGAAGATTTTGGGAGATATTAGGCTTCCTCTTTCATAATTATGGGTTAGATTAAGAAAAAGGGGTATCTAAACATATCTATCAGAAATGATAGATAGACATGAAAAAGGTACTTAGGAATTATAATTATTATGCTTTTATGTAAGTAGTTCATTCTTCTTAATGTTGTGGTAATTAAGAGTAGTATATGATCCTTTAATCCTCAAAGATTATAATCTTATCATAAAGTTTTAGGAGCTTATGCTATAAATTTTGTCTTTTAAGGGCTTAGACCCATCATGAAAAAAAATAGAACCTAGGATCTATAGAAGCTACAAGAAGATTAACTTATTTAACCAAGAATAATTAGACAAACTTTTTCCCTTTGTGTTTTACTTAACGGTTAATAGAATGCAAACCCTTGCTATATCTATTCTTAATTTATCTTTTGTTCCTGCTGAGGCCTTGAAACCTATTAATCCTCTTTTCCGAAATGGTAAAATGATGGTTCTTGGTTAAAGGTTTTGTTAAGAAAAAATGATAAAAGGTGTTTGTTGCTTATAATCCAGAATCAAGTCGGATGCCCCGATAATTCTTGTTAAGTATAAATATTTTAATGCTTTTAAAATAGGAGGAAAGTACATTCATATTAGAAAAGCATAGAAAATTCCCAATCATGGAGCTTCCTTGTGTGAAAGAGAGAGATTACAAAGCTTCCCTACTTCACTTCTTAAGGCTTATCTTGAAGAGCTTGATCATGTTGATGAGTATTTATCATCTTTTAACCAGTTTATGTCCTATTTCATCTTCCACAATGAAACCATTCATCAGTTTTCTTCAGATGGAGAATGTAAGTGAGTGAAGAAAAATAAGAAATCTAGATTCCACCTAATGGAGGGAGTCTCCTCTATGTATCTATCCTAATCTTCTTAACTTGAGAATAGGAAAGGTCACCATAGCACTTCTTTCATACTTGCAAAGTTTCGATATAGTTAAATCAATACGGATTCTCTTTAATACTTTGTCCAGATCCTTGAGATATTTTCTTTTGAAGATCCTTCTACATAGATTCACCAATAGTCTCCACATCAGGATCTACTTGGAGGGTTGAGGCTAGAAACATTGCAGGGATATCAGAATTGACCTTGATACTTATTTGAATTTTCCTTAAACTCTTTTCCCAGAATTATTGAAACTACTCTAACGACAATGCTAAATTTGATCATTAAGATTTTTCTAATCCTGCTAGTAGAAATAACTTCATCGAAGGCTATTTGTTTATGAAAGCTTCTTAATTTGATTGGGGGTAGACATTTATGTTGGCTTGAGAAAAACTACATGATAGTAACTACATTCTTCTTGTTTCCCTTTTAAAGGCTTCGCGAGGGAATTTTAAGGGATGAGAATCCCAAGTGCTAGCTATTCTCATGGTAGCCGAAAGGTTTCTTATTTTCTGATTAATCTAGAGAGATATTTAGTCACACTTAAATTAGTAGAATAAGGGAAGGAAGGATTATTTTTATGTAGTATTTTAAAGAAGTTAACTTTAGATAAAGTTTTAGCAAAATTTTAAAGATAGTGCACCTTTGCTAAAAATTGAAATTATACAATAAATTATTGTAAATAAAAAAGGAGACATGATCGATATACGAAATTATTTTGTTAAGATACATAGAGACAATTCTAAAGGATAAAATACTATTACCAGTGTTGAATTAAAGTAAAAAAGGAAATTAATTAGTACACATTAGGATGAAACTCTAAAGGTCGATCTAAAGGTAACCTTTAAGGGGTATCGATTACATTCTATATACCGATTTCTATAATGCTAAATGTCTTATATTTAGAAGGCTTGGACCATAATTTAGAAATTTAAGACAGTTTAAAAAATAAAATTACTACAACTACAAGAGATGTCCTTTTATATCAAAGATATCCCATCTGCCCCCATGTTGGCTAGTTCATCCGCCCTCTTATTTCCTTCTCTCTAAATATGATTAATGATACTTCCTTAAAGGATTTGCATAGGGATAAAGCTTGGGCCAAAAGAGAATTTAACCTCCAATTTGGAACTTCTTTTTTCCTAAGAGCATTAATAATAATTGTTGAATCGCACTCAATTTCAAAATGTTGTAATCTCAAGGACACACATTTTTTAAGACCCTTTATTAGGGCAAGTTCTACCCAATTATTTATTTCTTCCCCAATAGGAGTAGCTAATGCTGTAATTTCCTTACCTTCATGATTGTGGATGCTACACCCAATGCTTGTAATACCCAGATTGCCCCTGGAAGCTCCATCAAAGTTCAGTTTGTGCCATTCATTCTTTGGAGGTTTCCATATGCATTCATTTCTCTTTGACATTTTATGTTGAGAATTAGAGCCAATGAAAGGTGGAAGTACTAAACCTTCCCACTTACCTCGCATTCTTCCATCCCACTCACTCATTTTTACATCTATTTTTTGGATTTTGATTGTGTTATTGTTCATTTTTTCTATTATTCCTACTTCAATTTTATTACATAATTGTTTCCACTCCAACTTTTCTTCTCTGAAAATTCTTCTGTTACGTTCTTTCCATACTTCCCAAATAACTATAGATGGTGAGATAGCCCATAAGTTTGCAAAAATACTTTTTTTTTCATGATTGGCCAAGCTTGCAGCATATCCTTAAGAGAATGGGGGAGGAAAGAGGACCACCCTAAGTTCCCTTGCAGCCACTTCCAACATTGATTTGTGAATGAATAGTTCAGGAATAAGCAGTCCACATTTTCTTCATCTTTCTCACAAAGTGGACATCTACTTGGGCCCAAGTATCCTAGATTTTTGAATCGATCTGCAGTTAAAAGTCTATAGTTCAAAGCTAACCATGTGCAAAAGCCCACTTTTGGTGAGCACTCCTTGCCCCAACACAAGTGGATTGGTAAAGAGGTTTTAGGTCTTTTACAGCTCTGGGAAATGAGCCTATACCCAACCTTAGTATTGTATTCACCTGACTTTGATCCATCCCAGACTAGTCTATCTCTAGAGTTGTTTAAAGGAATTTTTCTATTCTTGAGAATATCTTTGATTGTTGATTCTTCAGATAATGAGACCCCAAATTCTTTTAGAGATTTCCAAACCCAATTCCAATCTTTGAAAATGATATAATCTTTAAGAAAGAGACCAATCTTCTCCTTTAATGATTTGATGAGGGAAGGGTTATTTAAAATAATAGATATTACCTCATGGCCTCCCCAGGAGTCATCTCAGAATAGAACCTCCTCTCCAAATCCTGGAGACCAAGTTAATTTTTCCATAATGATAAATTTTCATTCCATCATAAAATCCCAAATCTTCAAACCTTTGGGGGGGTTTGATTCCCTGAAGATGTTAATGGGTGAATGATCTTTTAGATATTTGTGAATGAGAATTTTTGCCCATTTTGCTTCAGGGTATCTAAAGAGCCTCCACAATAGTTTAGCCCAAAGGGCTTTCCCTTGATCTCCTAGATTGTTTAGGCCCACACCTCCTTCCTCTTTAGGTTTACAAATATTTTCCCATGATATTAGTAGAATTTTCTTATTCTCATTTCTCCCTTGCCAGAAGAAAGTCCTTAAATGCTTCATAATTTTTGATCTTTTGTTTGCAGGTAGGTGCAAGCATGATAAGTGATAAGTAGGCATAGCTGCCAAAACCAAGCTAACCATGGTAGTTCTATTTGCTGAGGAAAACCATCTTCCTTTCCATGAACTCATTTTGTTTTTAATCCTATCTATAATAGGGTCCCATATCTTTGTTGCTCTGTTATCTTTGACTAAAGGAAGACCTACATATTTACATGGAAGTTCACTTTTCTTAAAGTTGAGGATTTTGTAGATATCTTTTTTTGTTCCAGTGTCAGTATGGAAAAAGAATATTTTTGATTTATCCGGATTGATTTCTTGGCCAGAGGCCTTAGAGTATGTTTCCAAGATCCTTTTAAAGGTTCTTGCCTCGCTTCTCTTGCTGGCACCATATAGAAGAGTGTCATCTACAAAATGCTGATGAAAAGTAGGCTCCAAATCACTCATGATGGAAATTCCCTCAAGGGCTTCCTGTTTCCTTACCTTTTTCATTTCCCTACCTAAAGCCTTAGCCATGATTATAAATAGGAAAGGTGAAATTGGGTCACCTTGTCTGAGGCCTCTAGATATGCTAAAAAATCCCTCCGAGGTACCATTAACTAGGACTGAAATCATAGGAGTAGATATACATTCAAAAATTAAATTGATCCAACTTTTAGTGAAGCCAAAGGATTCAATGCTACTATAAAGAAACCTCCAATCCACTTTTTCATAAGCTTTTTTAATGTCCAATTTGATAAGCATGCTTGGATTTCTATAATTGAGGATAGAGTGAATGGCTTCCTGAGCTATTATTACCCCATCATAAATGGATCTCCCTAGAACAAACCTTGTCTGTTCTTCGCTTATAATCATAGGGAGAAGTTTTTGGAGTCTGAGGACTAGTATTTTAGTAAGTAATTCATATAAAGTGTTGCACAAAGCGATAGGTCTATAGTCATTGAGGCTGGTTGGTTTCTCTTTTTTGGGTATAAGAGCAATGAACGTGTTGTTAACTTCTTTAATAATTTTGCCTGAATTTTTAAATTCCTCTAAAGCTTCCATAACCTCCTTCCCTACAAAGTGCCAACATTTTTGAAAAAAAATAGCTGGAAAGCCATTATGCCCCAGGGATTTATCTAGATTCATTTGCATTAATGTTGAATGTATTTGATTCATTATGAATTTACTAGTTAGCATTTGATTTTGTTGTTTAGTGATAACTTTTGGGATGATTTGGAGTAGATTTCTCTAACATCCCAAATTTGATGAATCCTTGTTGTTTAAAATTTTATCGGAATAATTTACTAATTCATTAGCTATGCTTTTGGCGTCCTCTATAAAATTTCCTTCCTCATTAATGATACAGGAGATCCTATTTGCAATTCTTCTTTGTTTGGTGCTATTGTGATTTTTTTTTATATTTCTATCCCCTACTTCCAGCCATGTTTCTCTTGATTTTTGTTTCCAAAAGATTTCTTCTCTAGCTAGGATTTCCTCATAATCTTTTAATAAACCTTTCTCTTTATAGTATAGAACATCATTCATTCCTTCCTTAATAACCTGACAATTGACTTCCCCTAGTTCAGTCTCAAGTTCTAATTTCTTTCCAAATATGTTGCCAAACTTAGACTCATTCCATTCTAGAAGTTTTCTTTTAATCCATTTTAGTTTTTTTACAAGTCTATACATTTTTTAGCCCTCAATCTGAGGTTCCTGCCACCATGTCTCAATGAGATTTAGTAGATTAGGATCTCTTAACCATACTTTTTCAAATTTGAAGGCACTTTTTTTTGGCCTAGATTGTGTTAAAATGTTTAGAATGATTGGATAATGGTCTGATCTAGAAATTGGTATGATGTTTACTATGAGTGACATATCATATAAGGCCAAGCTTCCTTTAAGGAAGAATCTATCTAATTTCTCTACAATGTTGCAGAAGCCCAATCTTCTATTATTCCATGTGAAGGCATTGTCTCCTGTAGGAATTTTGAGAAGAGAGTAGCAATCCCTCCATTGTATGAAGTCTTTAGTTGCTGAAGGAAGGAAATTTAATCCTCCCCTTTTCTCATAAGTCTTAGTGATAAGATTGAAATCACCACCTAGAAAGAAAAGTGTATCCCTTGTTTGATCAAGATAGGATCCTATCTCATTCCAAACTATAAGTTTATCTTTGTTTTGAATAGGTCCATAGAGATTGATTAAGTTAAATGTTAGATTAAGTTTGAAGTTTTTGACGAAACTGCTCATCCAATACTATCATCTTTCTAGAATGTTTTTTGAGATGTTATGGCGATCCCAAATGATTACTAGTCCCCCTGATGCACTTTTGGCTGGTGAGGCCTCAATTTCCCTTATCCTTAATTTTAAAAAAAATTCCCTATCTCTAAACTATCTAGCTTTGTTTCTTAAATTAACATAATTTTTGGATTGTGAATTTTGATACAACATTTGATTAAACATTTCTTGTTAGGGGAATTCATTCCTCTAAAATTCCATGATAGGACATTCATGGTGCCTTGGGAAGGCTCTTCCCCTTCCCTGCATTCAGAATAGAAGTTATTTTTATCTATCCTACAACATCCCCTGCTAAGTCCCTTATTTCTGCAGTAGATCTTCTTCCTCTTTTCCTTGGTTTTTTAGCACAATCTGGGGATATTTTACTCTCCACATGTTGAGCTATACCTAGGGAGACCTGCTCTTTCATTTATTTTTCATCCAAGTTTAATAATAACTCTTATATAGAGATATCTAAGTTGATTTTGTTTAAATTGATATCCTCAGCGAGGAGTTCCTTTTGGAGCTCAGCTTCCTCTGGATCCAAAATCTCATTCAGTAATCCTTCTAATAGTTCATCTGGTAGTGCTTCTTTTATATAATCTATTATTATGTTTAGTTCTTCTTAATTTTTCTCCTTTTCAAAATTTGGGTCTTCTAAAATCACTCGCGGATTATCATAGTGGATATTTATATTCTTTGGAGGTAAGCAGTCATTACTCATTGATGGTTCTTTTGTGGGATCTTCCCCTATGCTCTTAAACTCTATTTTAGAAATTTGAGGATACATTCTCTCCCTACACCTAGAATTTGTGGTTTCCTTTTGCTGCTCTGAGATGCTTAGGTTTAAACCCAAAAAATCCTTGATTCCGTTCTCCTCTTCATAACTAATGCTCTTTATGAGTCCAATATCTGACACTTCTAAATTTGGTTTTATAAAATTTAAGGGTATTGGATTGAAAAAAAGGTCTCGGTTTTCGCTAGACCGTGCTTCCTCTGAAATATGATATTCTGGATAGTATATATTCTTCCTATTGTTTCTTGCAATTAAGGGCAGGCCCGTTGCTACATGAAGTCTATTTTTTTGGAATTTTGCTACTTTATCAATGATGTCAGTTAAGGATACTTTTGAATCTTCTTTCATTATTTCCCTAACAAGTATACATTTCCTTCTATTGGCTTCTTTAGAGTCACTAGTCTCATCATCGGATGAGAGTTATAAGTCAATATTTCCCTGGCCTAAAAAAACTCTCTAATGATCCATCTTTGAATCCTTTGTTGGTATTGGATTCCCCTTCTAAAGTTTATTTTTTTTTAGCAAATACACTTCCTCTTAAGAGATCAGTTAAATTGTCATTATTTATTATTTCTAATAAACTGTTTGTTTTTACTGGGGAGTACGTCTGGACTATAACTTGCTCACTAGTTCTTTCGGTGAAGCAGAACCCTCTAGATATCTTGTTAAACATAATTTTGGGAAGTTCATCAGTAGAAATCGGGAACCTAGGGTAACCTTTCTCTTCTTCTGAAAATAATCCCAAAATCCTACCCTTTTTGAAAGAATGTTTTTATTTATAATTAAGAGTTTCTTTTAGGTTTGATGTGCTTAAGCATTTCTTCTAATTTAAATTCTTGTGTGAGAAGAAGAGGATATTTTCTATAATATCTTCCCTGAACTGCTCCATCAACAGATGATAAGATGTTTTATCACTAATATTGTTTATAGCTTTAGGGTTTTGTGAGAATTCTGAAGATTTGACTAAAATTTTAACATCTGAGGAATCCAAATAGTTTTCCTCAAGACTCATTACTTCACCCAAGGTTTCTCCAATTTGATATAAAATTTGACTATGTAATAATTCTACAGGCATATTTGAAATTTTTACCCATTTCAAAGTTGCGATGTTGTTGAAGATATCCTTATTAAAATTAGGAACCCATTTTAAAAAAATTACAGCATGCCCTTGATAGAAAATATGAGCTAACTCTAAGAGTTTATGTCTAATGAATAAATCGTCACATTCGAAATAGAAGCACTAATTTGGGAGAAAATTTATACTTACCTGTGACTTGATAGTCGCTTGTAGCCAATCTTTAATACCTTTGAATGCTACTCTAGAGCTGAACAATTTACCAAAAAGCTCAAAGGAGTTACATTGATTCCACAGGCCTTTTGTGAAAGTATGAAGCCCTTTAATAGTTTTTACTCCTGCTATGTAATATGGATTAGATGTTCGATGTGGCGGGGAGTATTTTTCTGATGATACCATATTATACTCAGGTCATTGGTTTTGATCAATCTCATATTGACTCCACCTATGAGGCGGAGTGTAAATCTTAGCCCTATTAAGGGGTTGCAAATCCAAACCTAGGCATACCATATGCTGTTATGGTGTGGAGCTCTGAGAAATTTTTTGGCTTCTGGAGTCCTTTACTAGGTCATTTTGAAGATTATCAAATTGATTCCTAAGAGGGATCTGGAATAGTTGGGCGTTATTCAAGGAGATGTTATGCATCCTTTGATTTTTCCAATTTCTCACCCTCCTCACATTTTGGAGATGAGCAGGTTTCTATTCTTTGCATTCCATGTGAGCATTATGAGAATCATAAAAGTTCTGGGAGGAAAAACTAGGGCTGCCCTGATATCCACACCATTCCCTTCTTCTTGCCATTTTTGAAGTAGCATATTTTGTTAAACAAAAGAAATTAATTTGTTTATCCAGTGCTTCGACATTGAAAATAATGTGTGTTCGATTGCCTATAAAATCCAGATAATGATCCTTCTTATTCACAAGCAGAGCCATTTTTTTAGGGGGGTGCATATAATTCATTAAGTATAGGGGGTTTGTATCCTTAATCAAAAGGGATATTTTGATTTCTTTTGACTTAATGTAATTTATATCTTCATATACTACATAAAATCCTAAAAAAATAACATTTTTATTTTTCTAAGATGAATTAATTAAATTGTAATATTTATAAAAATGTTAATCCTGAAAACAAATATATGAATGCAACAATAAATAGTCAAATAAAAAAAATGGCAGGAGCGGGAGTGGGAGCAAGAGTGGGAGCATGGGGTTTTTTGAATTTTAAGGTGTGCAGAATCCCTAGGTTGTAGGCTATGGGATGCTTTGGTGATGGCTTCCCTGCAGAATAGGATCCTGTGGACCCAAAGAAAAAGGATGGGGTCCCACAGGAAAAGCAGAAAGACCCAAGAAAGGAAGAAGGGGTGGGGGACGGAAACCTAGCTTTTCCTCCCACATCTCCCATAGTCACGAAGACCTAGGCATGTGATCAAAATGGAAAAGCCCTCAACCATCGATGGTCAACTCTCTTTGGAGTTAAACCTACAGGCAAGTCCTCTTTCCCCTCTATTAAAGATTTATCTGATAAGGAAAAAGGAAAATACACCATAGAGATTCTTGATGAACCGGTTCATCACAACATAGCTTCAATGGACCATAATCTTGTTGGAAAATTTATGGGGTCTAGACCTAACATTGATATTGTTATGATTTTTGCTAAAAGGAAATGGGATTTAAAAGGCCAATTCCAAGTGACAGCCATGGCTAAGGGATTTATGTCCTTTGAGTTTTCATGTAAGGAGGACTTAGACAAAATCCTTTATGCTGGTACCTGGGCTATAGGAAAGGCAACCCTAGCGTTGCAAAAATGGACGCCGAAGCTAGATCTCAATGACTCTTTCTTTGTTCAAGCCCCGATGTGGGTTAGAATCCCAGAACTTCCACTGGAGTTCTAGTATGAAGATTTTTTTGATGGAATAGCCAACTCCTTTGGCACCCTTCTCTCGATAGACCCAGTGACAGTGGCAAGGAGTCACCTAACCTACGCCAAGATTTGCATAGAGGTGCAAGATGGTCAAGACATGCTGGAAACAATAGAGCTTCGATCCAAATTGGGAAATCATGTGCAAAATTTGGATTATAAAAGTGTCCCTTTTGCTTGTTTCCTCTACAAGAAAGTAGGACACAGCTAAAGCGTGTCTAGTGTTCTAGAACTCAGAGAAAGAAAGGAAAGAAAAAATCGCTCAAAGAAAGATAAAGTCAGGGAATAATACCAGAGGTGATAAGGCAAGACCATCTAGGGAGAACACAAAACCACAAGTGTATAGAGCCCAATACCCATAGAGTGTGGAAAAGAAAGGATCAACCAAAGATCTTACCTAAGACCCTCGAATCCAGGGCTGAAAAGGAAAAATTTGTAGAAGGGGAGTCGACAAGACAACATAAAGATAATAACAAATAGCTGACAAGTCAATAGATAGAAAATACAGATCTTAGAGAGGAGTTTCCCCTCTTAGAAGGCATAGGTCTAGAAGTCAATATTTAGCAAGATAACATGGAAGAAACCAAGGAAGATGACTTAGCGGAAGGAGGTGACTCATGCCTTGAGTCGATTTTCATTTCCATTATTCTGGATTCCTTGGAATTCCCACAAGAAGAATGCTTCTCCAGTCCAAAAATGGTCAAGTCAATAGGCACCCCATCTCAATAATCCCACCCATGTCCTCAAATGTAGGACTGAAATAAAGTCCTACAAATGGAAGAATTGCTAGTCTATGTCTCCCCAAGGCAGCTCACCAAGATGGAAGAACTCTTCGTGAAAAACAAATATGTAAAGGAGGGTAGGTCCAAGGTCCAAAATAAGAAGAGATCCAATAACAAAGATCCCTCTCCGGTCTCCCCTACTGCAACCACGAGTAGAAAAAAATTTGATGTTGGGGCTAAACCAAAAACTCTAGGAAGAAAGAGAGAAAGTCAGATTAGGCAAGAAGAAGCTAGTAAGAACATTGTGGATGGAACTTAGAAATCCATCCAGGAAGCCTGTACCCCTAGTAAGAAATGAAAGTCACCTCATGGAACCTCTGTGGGCTCAACAGCTCACACAAGTGGGAAGTTATAAGGAACACGATCAGGGATCACATAACACATATTTTATCAAGCTAGGAAACTATTATGCAGAAGGATAAGTTAGAGGGAATCAATTTGTGGAACTCTACTTATCTTAAAGCTAAAGTCTTCTTTGGACTCAGTTTCATCGTGGTCATCTTTCCCTTTGGATCTCAAACTAATCACTTAGCGGTAGCTTGTGTGACTCTCTAGATCACCAAACTTTCCTTTGAAATAGGGGTCAATTATCTCTGGTTGGTTGACGACTCATTGAACATCACCAAAAGCACCTACATGTTCAACAATCTTGAAGCGGTCCACATCTATCATGTGTCCATGGATGCCAATTGGGTCACTAACTAGATCACCAACCAGACAGTAAGCAAGGAAGCTAAGATGAGCTGGCACCATGTCGAAGATCTCTCAGGTGATGAGAAAGATTTACTTAATGGGGAAAAAATCCAAAGTACTGAGGGAATAAAAAAAGATAATCATGAAAGAAAAGGGGATTTTCGGAGGAGTCATTACATTAATGACAAGAATAGGAGGGACAATAAGGATAATTACTATGCATCCCCTCCACATGGTTTTTGGGTTTCCTTTCCCAAGAACTATAATTATCTTCAAAGGTTAAAAACTAGAAAGCCAAGCACAAAGGCTGCAAGAAAGATGGAAAGCATTAAGGTTTTGCCTCACCAGAGAGATACAAGCACCTAATCTAGAGCCATGGTTGGGGAAAGACACAGAAGGGAGTCGAATAATGGTAGAAAGAAGTGGAAGAATCACACTAAAGCTTGGAGTGCCTTACAGAAAGGGGAAATTACCTCCTTCATCGAAAGACTCCATGGTAGTAGGAAGGTGATCACCAACATTTTCATTAAAAGATGGAATGAAGGAAGGGCAGAGATAAAGGGTAAGTCCTTCACTGTCATGGAGGAGGTGATTTCCATGGTCACAGGCATCCCCATTGTTGGAAAAAAAATTTACAGTGATTGTAAAATTTTGGACAATGTTGTCAATGATTTTTTGAGAGACAACGAGGAGAAAAAGGCTATTGTCAAGACAAGTACTTACTGTCAGCCAGAAGGAATGGAAATGTTGTGGAATTTTGTTCTTAAGGCCCTCATTTCCTACGTCACTCTAGATACTAGGTTTGATAGAATTCGTACCTACCACTTTGTCTTGTTGAATCACTTTAGGCACAGAAAAAATATTTCCATTCCCTTTTATCTCTATTCATCCATAAATGAGAATATAAACAGCTTTAGAGAGAAGAAAATTGATAACCCTGCTATGCATGAAGGCTTGTTACTGTTAATTTATGATTTATTCAAAGCCCAAATTCTAGGAAAGGAAATTACGGATAATAAAGCTAACAGTGAAGATTCTAGGTCAGACTACATTCTATCAGGTAACAGTGAGGGCATACATTCTAAGGATTGTGAGGAAGTAGAGCAGAAAAATATGAAAAATGGGTCCTCATTCAAGAAGAGACCCTCGAGCTCGGTCAAAATTGAAAAATCTCTAAAAAAAGTGGGACAGAAAGGAGAAAACCTTGGATGAGGAGTATAACTACAATGAGGAGGACATGAATATTGATGATGAGGAGGGAAACTCAAATAAGGAAGCCAGAAAAATGCTGGAACAGGTCAAAGGGGAAAACCTCAACACTATGAGGGATTGCTCGGGTCATCTGTCTATTGAACTCATGATTAGTGATGATAACTCCCCCACTCCTCAGCCCCTGTCAAGAACTAACAATAAGGCTCAAGACCCCATTTCTAAGGATCCCAAAGATGAATAGGGAAATCCCTCTACCTAGTCTTCCATTATGCTTGAGACCCCAGAAGATAAGTTTAGAGGGGAATATCAAAGTCAAGATACTAGAAAAGGGAAAAATGTTTGGAGGAACTTCAATATCAATACAATGCACATGGGGATAATAAGGAAAACTATTTACCATAAAATCTAGGAGGATGCTGATGGCCAAAGCCATAAGGAGGATCTGATTGACCCCGCCTAGGTGGTTCTGAGTGATAAGGCCAGGAAAATGGAGATGGATTTCCTCAACAATACTAACAATAACATGTTGGATCAGTACAGGTCCTTCAAATGGCTCTTCCATGAAATTGAAGATCTCAAAGACAAAATTTAGAGCACTGATGATAAGGATCACAAAACCACCGAGCGAAAGCACAGCCTAGAGGCTAGTGTTGAACACCTAGAATCTAAAATGATCAGTCTTGAGGACACCCTAAAGGGTATTGCTGAGAAAAACTATAACATTCTTAAAGCATCCAATGACCACATTAAGATGCTAATCAACAAAATGGAAGAAAAGATGGACAACGGGGATGATCAGAGGACTATGGAGGAAGAAAAGAAGATGCCCAGTGATGGACTAGGTAAAAGAACCAGAGCCAGAACAAAGAATAACAAGGATGATGACAGTTCCCATGGAGAGGTTTAGAAAGTTAAAGAGGTAGCAGAGAAGATGGAGGTTCTCAAATGCAATGCTGCTACCATGCTCAGGAGCTTGGCTTAATCCATCTTTCGGTGCCTGCCTCTTTTTGCCTTGTTTTGTCTTTCCTTTTTTGTGGTAGTTTCTTGGTTGGCCTTTATGTGGCCTGTCCCTTTATTTTTAATTCTTCATCTCTGAACTTAACTCATTTCTACTTCTTTTTAAACTTTGTTGTGGGTTTCAGGCACCCTGTAAACCTACTCTACTTAATCAAAAACAAATATCTGAATGCATCATAGTATACAGTAAAATTGTCAACAAATTTGGACATAATTTGTAACTGTGTAATGTTTTTTAACATCTTATGCTAATAAAAATAAAGTCATCTAATTTCTGTAGCCTAGATTTGACAAATCTTTAGATTAATTTATGACTAAATTTAAAGTCTAGTTTGATAGATTCAAGGATTTTTTGAGTAAAATTGCATCTAAAATTATTTTAGAATCCTATTTTTATGATTTAATATCAAAATCATATAGGTATGCAAAGTTTTGAAGATATTTTTGAGCTGCAAACTTGAATGGCTCCCAAACATTTTCCCATGTATGGAGAACATTATTTTTTTAATTTTATATGTCTTCTATATGCTGACAAGCTAAAAAAAGGCACAGATACTTTACAAAATGCCCAGGCAAACAATTAGCATATATAAAGCCAATATGCAACAACAATAAGATGTATAAATAGTATGACAATGTGCCTCATCAAAATGTGGTGACAAGATTTGTGAACATTGTAGAATATGCACTAAAAATATGTGATTTATAAACTTTCAAGAAAATGTGGTTAGGTATTGCTAAATTCTAGCACTCTCACAACCTGTGCAACAAATTTGGAGCTCAAAGGCATGTAACTTAACAGAACAAAGAGATGTGTAACCTTTGGAGATTATGTGATGCTGGCAGTAAAAAAGAATAAAATTTCAAATTGTTATCCACAAAATGGATAAGTTGAGTATACTTTGGCCAAACAACGACTTTTAGAAAGAAGATTAAATGACCCTCCCAATAAGAAAAGATACTTGTACAAACATGCCATAAACCTACACAGGAAAGAGAGATTGCCCCAATTAACCATCTAAGGTGCTAATTTTACTAAAATTTAAAAGTTTTGCAACCATTATTCAAATTTCACCCAAAAGTGTGTAAACTTTACCAGCCATCCTAGCCTAAATTTACCATTAGTAAAAAAAAATATTTATATAATGCAAATTAAAAACTACTTAAAATAGTCATAAAAGAAACTGTAAAACCACTATCTAAAAAGAGATTATAAATTACTGAAAGAGGCATATAAAACTACCAAATTAACTATACAAAATATCATTACAAAAGGAGTTCATTATTTCAGTTTATATTTTAAAACTTCTTTTATATTGAATCAAAATAGTTGAAGATATTCTTCAAAAATTATGTAACTTAACAAATCCTTCTAGGGTAATAATATGAAAATGCCTCCACTATCAAACAAATAGTAAACTAACAACAAAAAGTACACTAATATCAAGGCATATGTTAAGAATTAGACATTATTAAGCCATTTGTAAAATGACAACCAATATCATTTATTGAATAGATGACAACATAATTATTTTCAAAACTAAATGAAACAAAGTGTAACTAAAACCATGTTAGGTGACTTACCTAAAGATTTTGTTCTTCAATAATGCCGACAAGAAAAAAAGGGCAGTGTTAGAAGATTACAGCTACAATGGAGGCCAACTGAAGATAGATATCAAAATAGCTTCTCCAACAAAAAGAAATGACATAAATTCAAGTGAAAATGTTTGTGCTTCTCAAGTGATTTGTGCAAGCTTCCAGAGGGCATGTTAATTTAAACATTTTAAATAGGGTTTATGTAGGTGAAAAATTATAGGCAGGTGGAGAGAAAAGACATCTGCGTACAAATGCAAATGCAAATTAAATTTGCACAGGTGAGATGGGCATGTTTTAAAAAAAAAGGTATGGCAGACTCAACTGAAAGAATGATGAATAGAAACTTGTAGACAGAATGACACGAGGAGAGGAAACTGCAGATGGAATGACATGGTAAAGATAATTCAATAAACAAAATTCACTTGATGTAAACAAGGGTTTGTAATTCCACTCACAATGAGTTCGATTGGATAGGATGTTCCTTTATTCCCATACCTATGTACTATAAGCTCATTTAGATGTTATTAAATAATTAATTTATATTACTTGTGAATCACATATGTTAGGGCCCGTTTGGTTGCAGGAATTAGGAAATGTCAGATTTGATCAAATGATGGAAATGGTCAAATCATGGATTTGATACTCTATTTTCCATTTTCAAAATATAGTTTGGATTGTTTGGTTGACCCGGAATATGAGCGAGAAGATGCATTTCCTCTGTTTGTTTCCACATTTTGAAACTAGAATTCGAATTTGAGTATGGTTTTTTTTTTAAAAATTTTTTTTGAGTTGTTTGAATAATTTTGAATTGGGTTTGTGCTCTACTAGGGTTTAGTTTTGCGTCACCTCTCTGCATCTTTCTATCCTTTCACTCTGCAGTTATTGTGGGAAATAGCTTGGTATTTATGGCTCTAGCCACTACTCACCCAACAGTTGATGCTGGTGCTAGTGTGGTTACGAATAGAAATGGCACCACTGAACAAAAGATCTTGCAAGTTTGTTCCCAAAGTGTTTCATGAGGTATGCCTCAGTCTGATATTATTTTTCTCATATATGAGTTTGATGATGCCTATACTTGGCTTGAAACATATACCCTTATTGGCTATTTTCTGGGTCACAATCCTCTTGAACATGTTATCAATGATTGGGTTGCAAAAGCTTGGAGTCCTCATGGAATCCACTTGGATGGTATTTAGAGCCTCACCAAGGGATTTTTTCTATTTCATTTTTATAACCCTTCCCATGTGGATGCCATATTTTCCAAAGGACCCTATAATCTTAGGGCTTCCCTTTTAGTTTTTCAGCACTGGTCTCAAGATTTTTCCATCTCTGACTACAAGAAACTAAAAGTTCCTATGTGGGTCAAGTTTCTTGGTCTCCCTCTACCTTGTTGGCCATTCATGCATGCCATAGCGCAAACACTAGGTAGGGTTATATGTAGCGAGCATGACCATTTTCTCAATCCTCAACCTCAAAAGAGGCTTTGTGTTAAGGTCAACCTTTCTAGGGACCTCAAGGAATCTGTTGACTTAGAGGCTAGTAAAACCACCTTCACTCAGAAGGTTCTCTATCTCAACCTTCCCAACACATGTTATCACTATCAATTTACAGAGCACAAGATTAAGGAGTTCCCTTTAGCACTGTCTCGTACCAAGTCTCCTCCTAAGGATTTTGGTTCTTGACCAACTGACGCTAGAAAAAAAGAGGAAATAAAGAAATATGAATGGGTTATAGTCGGTCGTAGGAACAAGGAAGCTAAGCCTACTGCTTTGGCTTCCACATCCCAACCACCATCTTTGGTTGTTGAGGTCCACACTAAAAAGGTTTCTCTGAAACCCTGCTCCGTAGGGGAAGGAAGTTTTTGACTCCAGTATTGTCTCTCCTTCAGACTTTGTGCATTAGGCGGCTGTTGTGATTACCTCTCCTACTCCTTTTTGCTGCTCTCGCAACCCTCCTGGGTACGCTGAGAATGGATTTGAGGGATTTCAATAAAAATGGTGAAATAATTCCATGGAGTTTTTTAGGAATGATTTCACCCCAAATTATTGATCAAATAGCTTTACTTCCCTTGGGGAAGGTGATGGTATGGACAACACTCTTTTTCCATGAAGTACATTTCATGGAATGTTTGAGGTCTGATAGACATGGCCATAAAGTTTTCTGTTAGGGATGTGATGTTGGAAATTTGGCTGAGTTAAAAATCAAGTTGTTTTCATTATGGCAACATATAATCTATATGAAGACCGCATATGACAGAAAGCAATTAAGACAGATCGCAGAGTAAAATTGACAAGTGTAAGCAGTATTTTCTAAGTCTAACCAGAGAGATTTTTGGATAACGATGTCGATAGAAGTAATTTCAGTGCTTGCACACTTGAACATGGATACTTTGATGTATATTGAAGACTCACCTGAGAGCACAAGTCTGTACGGAATGTACGAAAGAAGTTATGGTAGTATTATCGACGACAAAATTAAAGATAACATGATAAAGAAAGAAGAAAAACAAGTAAATAGTTAAGGGATTATTTTGTTTATCAAAATAATAACTTAATCACATAAGGGAAGACATCCTAGATGTTAACCCTTAGGCAGCACAAGTTAATATGTATTTTGTAAGGTTTTTTATGCTTTGTAAAGCTGACTCTAAAAGTTATTATTCTTAATAACTTGTATAAATGTAAGACATATGTAATGTGAAGACAGAAGTGTGACATATACATGTGAAAGGTATTGATGCAAAGATATGTGTTGTAAAGCAAGCAGATATTGATAGCGAAGAAGCTAAAGCTATTCAGCAGTAGTGAAAGGTTATACCTTATCATTTTGTAATCAGAAATTATTGTATATTACATGTTTGGGTAGTGAGCTCATCTTGTAGTCATTCTATTTGTACTACCAACTCTTAGCAGGGTTGAGGCTTCTAACAAGGCCTAAAGTATTTTAATTAGGACTGAGACACTATATGCATGTAATAGGCTCATAATAGGGTCAACATCCTTAACCAGATACTTTTGATTAGTGGATTGTTGTGGGTATCATCCCCACCGGGGTTTTCCCTTGGCCAGGGTTTCTTTGAGAACAAATAATGTGTTATGAGTTCATTTTCTTTATTTTTATGCATGCTATTTAGTTTACTTTGTTCTTCAAGAATCAAGTTAGTTTGGTATATCCATAATTGGGAAAAAGTAAAAGTTTTTAGAATATTGATTCAAGCCCCCTCTCAGTATTCCCTATTTCTAACAATTGGTATCAAAGCTTAGTTACTCGAAAAATAATCATTCTTAGAAAGCCTAGAAGCTTCAGTAAGATCTCTATGGATATGTATCAACTACAGAAGAATGTTGAAGAATCTCTTGAATAGATTGATATACTTATTGACGAAAGAGATACTCTGAAAGGAAAATATGATGATGCAAAGAACCTCATTGAGAAGCTGAAAAATAAGTTGAAAGAACTAAAATCAGAGAAGGAATATACAATTCAAATTGAAGATTGTGATAAAAATATGGAAATAGAAAATGAGATCCTTAAACATGAATTAAAGATAGAAAATCTGAAGTTATGATGAAGGGTGCTCCCCTTAATACCACAAACACATAACAGAAAGAGAGAAACGACAACAATAATATGCAAGAACAGAAAATTTGGCTTCTTATTATCTCCACAAATGTGGAATTACAAACTTTCAGAATTACAATATGCAAAGCCACATGGGCATTCCCTTACAATATTCTATAGGACAAAGACTCGAACTATTACCCAGAACTATTCTGAACTGCCTAAGACAATAATACAGCCTTCCTTATATAGGCAATTTTCCACCGCCTGGGAAAGTTCCAGAATTTTAGCCAATAAGGCCGACCAAACTTAGAATTATTTTATTTTACATTTCATTACATCATAGTCGGCTCAAGATAACCTTTGAAACCCGAACAGAAATTTTGAAGAAAATTATTTTTCGCCATTTCAGGTGGCCCAACTTCCGAAGACCATAAGTCATCACCCGTTGACCCGCTCGGCTATTATAACCCCATTTCAGAAATGCCACGAAGCGCTCTACAGGCTTGACCCACGCAAGCGCCCGTCACCCAAATTTTTGACCTCATCCGGGGCCTCTAAAGCCTTCAAAACTGAGTTCAAAGTTTCTGTACCCTGCTGCCAATACCGAAAATCTTCAATATCTTCCGATGTACACTTGATCTGGCAATGAAACTTTACTGGCAGACTTATATGACCAAAATGAACCTCCAAGAAAGAAATCAGATCATTCTGAGCACATACGAAAATTACCAAAAATAGTAACTTTCCATAAATAGCAGCTCTGCACAAAATAACCCCTTATTGAATAAAAACATAAATATTTTTGGGTGATGCAAGATTGCTCTTACACCCAAGATGCTCCTGCATCAGACACCCAGGGTAATTTGAGAAGTGACCCTGTCACGACTCAGGTGTGCAGAGGAAAACCAAGACGGTTAACCTCCTCCTTTGTTAGCCATGATGAATCTTCAACAGGTCGTCCTTTCCACTTGACCAGATATTCTTCATATGTCCTGTTCCTTGTGCTTCTGCCAACACGACTATCTAGTATATCTTCAATCTCGTTAGTGTCTGAACTAGTTGCTGGAATACTCCACTGTGCTGCTGTGATCTCATCTTCAACACCTCCTTCATGATACTCTGTCAGATCTGAAATGTTAAACACTGGTGAAATATTCAGCTCACTAGGCAATTCTACCTCATATGCATTTCCTGAATCATGCTTCTTCAATATCTTACATGGTCCAAACTTTTTCATTTTCAGCTTGTTATATGTACCAACTGGAAACCGCTCCTTCCGCAAATGAACCATGACTTCATCACCAACCTGAAATTCCTTATACCTCCTTTTCTCATCTGCCTTAGCCTTATACTGTGCGTTTATCTTGGTAATATGCTTCCTCACCTCCCCATGGATGTTCTTCAAATATTCTGCAAAATCTCAGCCTCAGCACTACTTATTTCTCCTTTATCTATCTTTCTCAACTCAGATGCATTTCTTGGACTACTTCCATATATAATCTGGAATGGTGATTTACCAGTGCTCCTGTTGACAGAATTATTGTCTACAAGTTCTGCCTGTGGTAAAATCAAATCCCATCCTGCTGGCTTATCTCCAACCAAACATCTCAGCAAATTTCCCAAACTTCTATTCACCACCTCCGTCTGTCCATCAGTCTGTGGATGATGTGATGAACTAAACTTCAAATCTGTCTTCAACTTCTTCCACAATGTACGCCAGAAATATCCAACAAACTTAGTGTCCCGATCTGAAACTATGGTCTTTGGCAAACCATGAAGTCTCACTACTTCTCTGAAAAACAATTCTGCTACATGAATAGCATCATTAGTCTTCTTGCAGGGAATGAAATGTGTCATCTTTGAAAATCTGTCAACCACCACAAAAATTGAATCATGTCCCCGCTGTGTCCTTGGTAAACCAAGAACAAAGTCCATGCTGATATCCTCCCAAGGCTTCTCTGGTACGGGTAATGGCTGGTACAACCCTGTATTCTGCTTCACTCCTTTCACCATTTGACATACTCTGCAACTCTGTACAAACTTCTTCACATCTTGCTGCAACTGTGGCCAATAATAATTCTCACTAACCAAACCAAGGGTTTTATCACGACCAAAATGTCCAGCCAATCCTCCGCTATGCTTCTCCTTGATGAGATTCTCCCTCATAGAACTTCGTGGAATGCACAACTGACTCCCTCTGAATAGCATATCATCCTGGATGATGAAATCCAACCATTTCGTCCTGTCTAGAGTAACAGGTTCTGTACAAGCTTTCCAAGCTTCACCAAAATCAGGATCCTCTAGATACAAATTGTTGAGTTCCTTGAAACCAACCACTTCAATCTGCATTTCTGTCAACAATAGTTGCCTTCTGCTAAGACCATCTGCAACCCTATTAGACTTTCCACTCCTGTGTTTCAAAACAAATGTATAACTCTGCAAAAACTCAACCCATTTCAAATGCCTCTGATTCAACTTTCCTTGACTATTCAAATATTGCAAAGCTTGATGATCAGTATACAAAACAAACTCTTTAGGAAGCAGATAATGTCTCCACTTCTTTAATGTCTGAACTATAGCATAAAATTTCTGATCATAAACATAATACTTCCTCTTGGCATTATTTAACTTCTCACTGAAATAAGCAATAGGTTTACCTTCTTGGCTCATAATAGCTCCTATTGCAGTACCACTAGCATCACAATCTACTTGAAACACCTTATTAAAATCCGGAAGTGCTAAAACAGGTTGTTCTGTAACTTTTTGTTTCAACAATTGAAAACTCTTTTCTGCCCCATTAGTCCACTTAAACTCTTTTCTATCCCCTCTCATTGTTTCAGTCAAGGGTCCACAAATACTGCTAAAATTTTTGATAAACTTTCTGTAAAAGCTAGCTAGACCATTAAAAGATCTTACCTCAGTAGCACTCCTTGGAGTAGGCCATTCAAGGATAGCCTGTACCTTCTTTGGGTCCATTTTTAGACCTTTTGCTGAAACTACAAATCTCAAATACACTAACTCTTTCTTCACAAAACTGCACTTCTTCAAATTAATCAATAATTTCTCTTCTCTCAACTTCTCAAACACCATACGAATATGCATCATATGTTCCTCCAATGTCTTGCTAAAAATCAAAATATCATCTAGGTAAACAATGACAAACTTACCCAGAAATTCTTTCAGAACCTCGTTCATGAGCCGCATGAAAGTGCTTGGTGCATTGGTTAGCCCAAAAGGCATGACTAACCACTCATATAGTCCTTCCTTTGTCTTGAATGCAGTCTTCCATTCATCTCCTTCTCTGATCCGAATCTAATGATATCCACTCTTAAGATCTATCTTTGAAAAATACACAGCTCCACTCAAACAGTCCATAATATCATCCATTCGTGGCAATGGAAACCTGTACTTGATCGTGATCTTGTTTATTGCCCTAGAATCTGTACACATCCTCCATTCTCCATTCTTCTTTGGTGCTAATACCGCTGGTACAGCACAGGGACTCAGACTCTTTCGAATCAATCCTTTCTGTAACAGTTCATGCACTTGTCTGTTCAACTCCTCACTTTCTGCAGGTGTCATTCTGTGTGCTGCCTTATTCGGAAAACTCGCTCCTGGGATCAAGTCCATCTAATGACTGATCTTCCTGACTGGTGGTAATCCATCAGACACGTTATCGGATACAATATCCTGAAACTCATTCAACAAATTTGCAACTTCTACAGGAACATCTTCTACTTCCTCTTTACCAGATTTTGGAATTAAAGCAAAACATACATGCTCATGCCTCATACCATCTAGGAATTTCCTTCCATCAACAAATGTTATTCTTGCATTACCACATACCTTTTCTTCGGTCTCCTTCAATGGCTTTAGCTTATGTTGCACTCCATCCTTTGTCAGGGAATAGGTATTCGCACGACCATCGTGTACAGCACATCTGTCAAACTGCCATGGTCTACCCAACAACATATGACATGCATCCATAGATATGATATCACACAATACCTCATCTTGGTATCCGCCAATCTTGAACTTCACTAGGCATTGTTCATTGACCATGACCTTGTGGTCATCCTGTACCCAGGCAATCCGATATGGATGTGGGTGTTTCTGTCTCTTGAGCTTCAACTTTGTCACCATCTTTTCTGACACCAAATTGTCAGTGCTTCCACTATCAATAATCACATCACAACATTTACCTTCACACTTGCACCTGGTGCGAAACAGGCTTCTCCTTTGCTCAGGTTCATTCTCACCACTCAACAGGACTCTTCTGTTAATCAACGTTTCTCCTCTTTTAGCATCTTCAGAATTTGATGATCTGGCATCTTCATCTACATGTGCAACTCTGGCCTGGCCTTCATTTCTCTTGTCTATTCTGCCTTGGCGGTGAGGACATTCAAATGCCCTATGACCTTCTTCTCCACAGTGAAAACATGTTCCACGGAAGCCTCCTCTTCCAGATCCTTGTCCTCTTCCTCTTCCTCTCTGATCTCTATTATTCTGATCCTAGAAGCGATTGGAATTATTTCCACGTTGATTCTGACTACTACTAGCCTCATCCTTCTTTTTTAGATCTTCATTCCGGCCACCATATGACCATCCACCAGATCGTCCACCGCGACCTCTTCCATTTTGTCTGCTCTCAAACTTCTTGTTCAGCTTTTCCTCTACTTTCAGGGCAAATTGGTATGCCTCCTCAATACTGTTCATTCGAACCAGATTCAGCTCCTCCTGAATGCTTGGCCTTAACCCATTAAGGTATCAGGCAACTTTCTCCTTATCAGCTTCTGCATGGCCTGTTCTGATGAGAAGTCGATAGAACTCCTCTGTATACTCCTGAACAGATCTTCCTGCTTGCTTCAAACTCTGCATTTTCTTCAGTAGGTCAAGCTCATAATCAACAGGAATGAACTGCCGCTTCAATTTATCCACCATCCGATGCCATCTTGTGATTTTATCTTTCCCTCTTCTATTTCGCTCCAATTGAATTTCTTGCCACCAGATCTTCGCATGACCTTTCAGTCTGGCCTTCGCAAATTTAACTTTATCAGGATCGTCAACATCTTCGTACTCAAAATATTCTTCACATTCATTGATCCAGTCAATCAATTCCTCTGGGTTAAGATTTCTAGAAAATGTAGGAACCTCAATCTTAGGTCTTTTCCCAATTTTGGAAATGGCCCGAAAAAGTCTTTCTTCCTCCTGGTTCACAATTTCAACTTCTCCTGCTTGATATTCTTCTTCGGCTTCATCCTCGCTTTCATCTCTGACATTAAGATTCATTCCTCTACGAATCTCTTCTTGCAATGCTCACACTTGTCTCTGCAGCTCTCTGACCTTAGGTGTTACAACACCAGCTCTTCCGCCACGTTCCCTTCGTGGAGGCATTTTCGCGATGCGCGCTGAAACCCTAGCCACGGTCCTGGTGCAAACTACCTCACAGTCAGTGATCTGTTTACACACTCAAGAACTCCTGCTCTGATACCACTTGATGAAGGGTGCTCCCCTTAATACCACAAACACATAACAGAAAGAGAGAAACGACAACAATAATATGCAAGAACAGAAAATTTGGCTTCTTATTATCTCCACAAATGTGGAATTACAAACTTTCAGAATTACAATATGCAAAGCCACATGGGCATTCCCTTACAATATTCTGTAGGACAAAGCCTCGAACTATTACCCAGAACTATTCTGAACTGCCTAAGACAATAATACAGCCTTCCTTATATAGGCAATTTTCCACCGCCTGGGAAAGTTCCAGAATTTTAGCCAATAAGGCCGACCAAACTTAGAATTATTTTATTTTATATTTCATTACATCATAGTTGGCTCAAGATAACCTTTGAAACCTGAACAGAAATTTTGAAGAAAATTATTTTTCGCCATTTCAGGTGGCCCAACTTCCGAAGACCATAAGTCATCACCCGTTGACCCGCTTGGCTATTATAACCCCATTTCGGAAATGCCACGAAGCGCTCTACAGGCTTGACCCGCACAAGCGCCCATCACCCAAATTTTTGACCTCATCTGGGGCCTCTAAAGCCTTCAAAACTGAGTTCAAAGTTTCTGTACCCTGCTGCCAATACCGAAAATCTTCAATATCTTCCGATGTACACTTGATCTGGCAATGAAACTTTACTGGTAGACTTATATGACCAAAATGAACCTCCAAGAAAGAAATCAGATCATTCTGAGCACATATGAAAATTACCAAAAATAGTAACTTTCCATAAATAGCAGCTCTGCACAAAATAACCCCTTATTGAATAAAAACATAAATATTTTTGGGTGATGCAAGATTGCTCTTACAACCAGGATGCTCCTGCATCAAGTTAAGTTTGAAAGATGGAAACAACAAGAATGAATCAAATCTGAAATCTGAGAATGAAGATCCGAAGTCTAAACTTTGTAAAGTGACATCTAAACTTGAGAAAACCAAATTACAGTATGATGAACTTGGAAAGTACAATACAATTGTGAAAGATGAACTAACATAGTCTAAGCAACATCTTGAGAGACTATATTCCACCAGTGAGAAGATTGATGAACAAATATCTTATCAAAAGTAATTCTATGATAAAACTAGTTTGGATTTAACTCATCTAAGGTAAAGTGAAGAAAGAAAGGAACCAGATTTGAAAGTTTCTAAAAACATAGATGAAAAGAAATCTGATGAAGCTAACAAATCTAAAGATATACCTAATCCACCTAAAGAAGAACCACCTAAAGGTACGCAAAGACAATTTAAAGGTATATGTTTTGCATGTTATACTTTTGGTCATATGAAGAAAGATTGCACAGGTAAGCAATTCAAACCTCTTAATGGTTATTGTTATAATTGTCATGATTTTGGACATAGAGATATTGAATGTAAGAAGCCTAGACTTAATGATAATAATAGTAGTAGAATGTTTAGAGATACTAACCATGCAGATAAGAGACCTACTGAAGATATGAACAAAAAAAATGGAGTAGTATGTTTTAGATGCAACAAGATTGGACACATTGCTAGAAATTGCAGATAAAAAATCAATTAGACAAGACCAAGATATGGAAATAATGAAATAATTTGTCATATATGTAACAAATTTGGTCATACATGTAACAAATTTGGTCATACAACAAGATTTTACAGAATGAACAACATGATAAATCTGAACAACAGGAACTACACAAGAAGAAATGAGAATGCAAGCAATAGTCAGAGAGGATGTTGTAGTAATTCAGAAGAAGTCAAGTTTTTTAAGAGTACAGATCTAGGAGACACATTCAACACACAAGGTAATTCGACAGGTGAAGTATCTAATAGTAAGTGTGAATCTCTTCCTAACCCATCTCAAAGTACTTAGTTCATAAAGAATGCATTAGAGTAGGAACTTAGGATAATGTAGAAATTAGAGTAGAATGAATTGAGTCTTGCAAAGTTAATGTAAGGTAGTATGTGATGTATTAATGCTATGGTTATGAGTGCATGAGCTAATATGAATGTATGCAAGTTCACATGAAATTTGAAGTTTTGTAGCATAGAAGGAACAACTTTTGGAAAGAAGCGGCAAAAGAATTGAATGCGATGTCAGAATCTTGTAAGATTGAAATTTTAAAAGCTTATGATCAATATTATTTGATCATTAAGATGACTACAAGTGATAAGGAGATCAATATAGAGGTGATTGAGATCAGTTTGCAAATTTTGTTACAGAATTTTTGCACAGTGTTGGCTTTTAAACTTGTTCCCACATGGTGCCATGTTTACACTATGATTGACAAACTAGTTATTCTTCACTCCAAAGTCTGACAAGGGAAAAAGTGCCAATTGATGAGGATAAAGAACATTCTCCTTCTACTTTGAGCTCCACATCACTCAGACAGCTATTGCCTCATCTGCACACTCGTGACTCTTCTTGAGTTGATAAACAAAAGGCCTGCAGATGTATTATTGTGGAATAGTTTCCAAACCCCTATAGGTATCCTATACCCCAATGAAACTAAATCTGATGCAATAACTTGATCTACATGCAATGAGTCTAAAAACTAGACAGGACCTCCTACTACTACTACCAACATGAAGGGAAAGGATTTCATTTCAATTATTGATGTTGGGTTGAATGGACCCCTGAAGTATCTTAAGTCTCTCATAGACCAGTGCCTTATACATTGGGCAGCAGAGTCAAATACTTCATTGCAACAGAGCTATGAAACAAGAAGACAACACACTCACCCTGACCAGATCATACATTACCAAACCACCTGTGCACCTAAATATGTTATCACTTATCCAAAGGAAGACCTAGGAATAAGTAATACATTAACCAGCATCCACTGGAAGACAAGCATGATGCATCTTTGATACCCCAGCCCATACATATCTAAACACCAATCCTAGACTCAGTTGCTTCTGCGAAAGCAACTCTATTGCAGACACTCACTGGAAATGCAAATAGAAAGAGTACACACCCTTGATGTTGTAATCTATAAGTCTAAAACCTAAATGGAGACAATCTAATACAAGAACAAGTATACTGCAATCTCATACATAAGACATCTATTACAATTTCATTATATTCCCATAGCCAGAAAGGACAGAGGGAACACCCTGTATGCAGAGAAGAAGGAAAATACATTGCAGGAAGAACATTCATGGAACCAATCCCCACAACTATGGAAGAAAGGAACTAAGACAAAGTCAAAAATTCAACCCTTTATACCACTGGCTGCCATGGGAAAGCAAATGGGTTGCAACAAGCTACAGACAGCTAGGGCATAGCCTTCACTAACCAAGTTAAGAAATGGCCAAAAAACTAGTCATTTCTCACCGAACAGGGTCACTTCTGCAATGAATTCCATAAATTTGGTACTCTCTAGTTGCTAGAAGTTCTCAAAAATTCAAATTTGAAATGCAACGGTCACTATGCAATTTGTGGGCATCATATTCCTTAACCGTTCACCTCCAGTCATGCAATCACGCTGTCACATCTCTCACCACCATAGGAAACGGGCTCCAAAATATGCTTGGTCACATGATTGCATAACCCAAAAATGGGTTATGTGAACATGCGACAGCCCGCTAACAAGCCACTAACATGCACCCCGTCAGCCGCCAAATAACCGCTGAAAAATCCTAACCTGGGCCCGCGTTCAAATCCACCATCCCACCAGCATGGACCAACTGGAGATCACCATGACCTCACCATAGACGGGCCCCAGCACACGTGGCACCTTGTCGCATGATCACATAGCTCGAAAATGGGCTATGCAAACATACGGCAACCTGCAGACTGTTACCGTAACTGCAACCGCAACCGTCAACTGACTATAACTGCCATGGACATGTGTTGATCGGTCGCATGATCGCATAGCCAAAAATTAGGCTATGCGACCATGCGACAGCCAACCAAAAGCTACCACATGACCACCTCTACCTGCCACCACATGAAGATAACACCACCGCCTGCCGGCCAATAGGACACTGCCACCGCATCTGGAAGATGCCCCATCACCTGCAACCAGGCCCTAGGGACACGTGGCAAGCGGTCGCATGATCACATAGCCAAAAACTAGGCTATGCAATCATGTGATAGCCAATCATAGGCTGCCACATCACCACCTCAGACCACCAAACAATAACCATTATCGTGAAGAGCCGGGACCCATGCGGACAGATGGCAAGCGATCGCATGATCGCATGTCAAAAAATTCTGACATGTGGCCATGCAATAGCC
Organism: Chamaecyparis obtusa; assembly: GCA_027943335.1. Classification (NCBI taxonomy): domain Eukaryota; kingdom Viridiplantae; phylum Streptophyta; class Pinopsida; order Cupressales; family Cupressaceae; genus Chamaecyparis; species Chamaecyparis obtusa. The sequence goes on along the minus strand of BSBK01008288.1, from coordinate 298,968 downwards.
AATAATGATATGCCATCTGTCACCCCATGGACACCTTGAAGGAACTAGCCCCACATCATCACACTTGCACAGTTAGGGAACAACCAACAAACAAGAAACTGTGAGGTCAAAAACACACAGGGTTTTTGACACAGCGGAAGACCAAAAACACATAGAGTTTTCAATGCCAAAGGATAAGCACACAAAAGTAGGAAGCACAGGGTCAAAAATAATGAAGGCCAAAAACACGCAGACCGAAAACATCATGGACTTTCAGAAACACTGGGTTTTTGACACTGTGGTAGATTTTGACAATATTTCTAGCAGACCCTAAACTTTGAATAACTTCCTGGATTCGGTGATTCAGCACATGTAAATTGGACCAGAGCAAGGTGACATAGTAAAGAGCATGAGGCAGGACACTTGACAAACACATTGCATGGAACAGGCCAATTTCACAAGATTTTTGCTATGACAGAAAATTGGCCTAACAGTGGATCTAGTTGGGGATGATGGGTAACTTATGTCCATGCAAGAATTCAGATCTCTGGGAGAGCAGACCACCAACTAGACCAAAACATAACCATTTTCACTGCAAACATATGTAAACACCCATGGGCTGAAGAATGAAACTGGAGTTTCCACTACCCATGTTCATGCTTCACCAAAAATTTGTAGAACTGCAACTCTTATTCATTGAAGCATGCTAACCTCTCTATCACACCACTTTCCTTCTCTTAGTGCTCAGATCACCTCATAAGGAAACATTTCTTATCATTGAAAGTATCATACCTGGAAGTTCTGCAGTAAAAATCAACATGCTGGTTGGAGGGTAGGGCAGATCTAGAGCTCGCCCTATAGCTCCATCAGGTTCTTGCAGTATAGAGTCACCACCTCCTTGAAGAGGAAAATTTTGCACTGATTTGTATCTCTTCCATCCAACCAAAACTTCATCAGGCCACATAGTTTATCAGGAACTGCACTGATCAAACAGAGAACTCAAAGTCACCACTCAGCACGTAGTGAGAAGATTTCACTAATGTGCTTTTCTATTTGACTCTATAACTTCAACCAGGACCCTGGGATGATCCAGCCAAGCAAGGAAGCTTGCTATTCTTTTACCTCTTCCCCAATAGAGTCACCATTTTGTTGGCTTTTAAACTTGTTCCCACACGGTGCCAGGTTTACATTATGATTGACAAACTAGTTAGTCTCCACTCCAAAGTCTGACAAGGGAAAAAGTGCCAATTGATGAGGATAAAGAACATCCTCCTTCTGCTTCGAGCTCCACATCACTCAGGTGGGTATTGCCTCATTTGCACACTCATGACTCTTCTTGAGTTGATGAACAAAAGGCCTATAGATGTATTATTGTGGAATAGTTTCCACACCCCTATAGGTATCCTGTACCCCAATGAAACCAAATCTAATGCAATAACCTGATCTGCATGCAATGAGTCTAAAAACTAGACAGGACCTCCTACTACTACTACCAACATGAAGGGAAAGGATTTCATTTCAATGATTGATGTTGGGTTGAATGGACCCCTAAAGTATCCTAAGTCTCTCATAGACCAGTGCCTTATCCATTGGGCAGCAGAGTCAAATATTTCACTACAATAGAGCTATGAAACAAGAAGACAACACACTCACCCTGACCAGATCATACATTACCAAACCACCTATGCACCCAAATATGTTATCACTTATCCAAAGGAAGACCTAGGAACAAGTAATACATTAACCAGCATCCACTGGAAGACAAGCATGATGCATCTTTGATACCCCAGCCCATACATATCTGAACACCAATCCTAGACTTAGCTGCTTCTGTGAAAGCAACTCTATTGCATACACTCACTGGAAATGCAAATAGAGAGAGTACGCACCCTTGATGCTATAATCTATAAGTCCAAAACCCAAATGGAGACAATCTGATACAAGAACAAGTATGCTGCAATCTCATACATAAGACATCTGTTACAATTTCATTATATTCCCATAGCCAGAAAGGATGGAGGGAACACCCTGTATGCAGAGAAGAAGGAAAATACATTGCAGGAAGAACATTCATGGAACCAGTCCCCACAACTGTGGAAGAAAGGAACCAAGACAAAGTAAAAAATTGAACCCTTTATACCACTGGCTGCCATGGGAATGCAAACAGGTTGCAACAAGCTACAGACAGTTAGGGCATAGCCTTCACCAACCAAGTTAAGAAACGACCAGAAAACTAGTCATTTCTCACCGAACAGGGTCACTTCTGCAATGAATTCCATATATTCGGTACTCTCTGGTTACTGGAAGTTCTCAGAAATTCAAATTTGAAATGCAATGGTCACTATCCAATTCGCGGGCATCATATTCCTTAACCATTCGCCTCCAGTCATGCAATCACACTGTCACATCTCTCACCGCCACAGGAAACGGGCTCCAAAATATGCTTGGTCGCATGATCGCATAACCTAGAAATGGGTTATGTGAACATGCGACAGCCCGCTAACAAGCCACTAACATGCACCCCACCGGCCATCAAATCATCGCCAAAAAATCCTGACTTGGGCCCCCGTTCAAATCCACCATCTCGCCAGCACGGACCAACCAGAGATTGCCACAACCTCACCTGCCACCGAGCCCACCAAACAACCATAGATGGGCCCCAGCACACGTGGCACCCTATCGCATGATCGCGTAGCCCAGAAATGGGCTATGCGAACATGCAGCAACCCGCAAACCGCTACCGTAACCGCCATCACAACCGTCAACTGACTGCAACCGCCATGGACACGTGTCGACTGGTTGCATGATCACATAGCCAAAAACTAGGCTATGCGACCATCCGACAGCCAACCAAGAGCCACCACATGACTACCTCTACCTGCCACTACATGAAGATAACACCACCGCCCGCCGGCCAATAGGACACCGCCACCGCATCTGAAAGATGCCCCATCACCTATAACCGGGCCCCAGGGACACGTGGCAAGTGGTCACATGATTGCATAGCCAAAAAATGGGCTATGCGATCATGTGACAGCCAATCCCAGGCTGCCACATCATCATCTCACACCACCAAACAGCAACCATTATCGCGAAGAGCTGGTACCCATGCAGACATATGGCAAGCGGCTGCATGATCGCATGTCAAAAAAGTATGACATGCGGCCATGCGATAGCCAATAAGGATATGTCATCTGTCACCCCATGGACACCTTGAAGGAACTAGCCCCACATCGTCGCACTTGCGTAGTTAGGGAACAACCAACAAACAAGAAACTGCGAGGTCAAAAACACAGAGGGTTTTTGACACAGCGGAAGATCGAAAATATGCAGAGTTTTTGATGCCAAAGGATAAGCGCACAAAAGCAAGAAGCACAGGGTTGAAAACAATGAAGGCCGAAAACACACAGACCGAAAACATCATGGACTTTCAGAAACACTATGGGTTTTCAACACTGTGGCAGATTTTGACAATATTTTCAGCAGACCCTAAACTTTGAATAACTTCCTAGATTTGGCGATTCAACATATGCAAATTGTACCAGAGCAAGGTGACATAGTAAAGAGCACGAGGCAGGACACTTGACAAACACATTGCATGGAACAGGCCAATTTCACAAGATTTTTGCTATGATAGAAAATTGGCCTAACACACAGGATCTATGCAAAGCCCTAAATCATGAAATTGAGGTATTTTACTAGGCAAATCTATCAAGCAGATTATTATTTTTTGTAGAAGTCCTAGATGTATCACTTATTCATCATGTAAGGGATACTATTATACCTAGAGTCAAAAGGGAACTAGTAGAACCCTTGGAAGAAGACCCTAGTCTTGCATTATCATCCGTACTAGACAGAGTTTTGCATTTAGAAAATGTTAAAGGTTATTTGGGATGAAAACTTGAAACCCTCAGTGAAAGTGATTTTACTAAGGAATATGAAAAATTATACAATCAGGATATGTCATTGAAAGTAGGGGTTGAACATCTACAAGAAAATAAAATTGTGAAGTACTCACTCCAACATGAATTTGATAATGATGAATGCACCAAAATCATTTTAAGTAGAATTCACAATGGGAAGTTTTGGCTAGATGACAGAGTAATAGATATCACTATAGACCTAATACATGAAGTAACTGGTTTATGAAAATCTGGAGTTATACCCTTTAATGAGAAGAATGTAAAGAAGATAGTATTGGACAACACTAAGTCATCCTATAATGGTAGAGGGATAGTAATCAACAAGATACTACAAGATGATGTTAGATATTTGTGCAAGATCTTAACATCCAAGTTTTGTGCTAACTCTACAAAAGATGACATGGTAGCAGGAATGATTCATGCAACCTATTTGATGTGCATTGATAAAGTTCAAGTAGATATGTGTGAAATTTTGAGAATTCAATTATTTGAGAACCTTGAGAAGATAAAGAAAACTGAAAACTCTCAGTTTAGATTCTCATCCCTGACTACATATATGTTTTTCCATTTGCTGAGAAGATTTCCATTTACTATTGGAGAAGACTAGAATGATAATAGGACCACTATAGACATAATCAAGAAGGTGTATCTGAGATGACCTATTAACAAGGTTAATAACAGTGCAACCTTGGTAATCGAATCATCTCAAAACTTGATGAAGAAAATATCAAGGATTCCACAGGCTATAGTAGAGAAATACAAAGATGAAATATGATTTATGGTTGAGACTAATTTTACCTTTATTGAAGCAGTTGAACCAAGAGTTGAGTTTATAGATCCTCTTGGATATGAAATTTCAAAAGTTGAAGTAGAAGAGTATGTGAGCAGATTACTTAAAAGAAAGATAGATGTAAAAAACTCTAGATTTGGGACTTGTGAGGAGAACTTTAGCTCCACAAAGTCTCTACATGAAGAGAAGTTGGCTAAAAAGAGAGTTGATAGTACCATTAAGAAAATTCTTAAGGATACTGGAATGATAGAACATGAATTCCTAATAGCGAAACAGACTGCAGTAGCAATAAGAGACATTGGACAGAAATAAATTTTGTCTGCTCTACCCCTATCATTAGTTGCAGGCCAAAATATAGACATCTAGAATTTGGAGAAAGTAGTAAAAGTTGAGGAGGCACAGGAAACAAGGAAATCAACTAGAACCTTCACCACTCCATTAGGTAAAAGAGTTAAAGAAATGGCAAGTGGGCCAGGAAAAAGATAGAAAATAATATTTACCCTAGTGCAAAGAGAAGTATCATAAATAAAAGAGGATGAAGATACCAGAGATAGAAAAAGTGAATGCTCAAATCATTAATGTTGAAGATTTTTCTAAGATGAAGAAGTATTATGAGTTGTACAAGTATTCTGAGAAATTAAACTTAGAAAATGCAGTTGTTAGGCACATGATTTTGGCAAATAAGAAGTTTGACAGTATTCAAGGGAAAATCCTTGATGAATTGTTTGAGAAATTACTGAAAAGAAAGAAAAGAGCTACTGAAGAAGATAATAAAATAAGAGAGAAACATGTAAGGAAGCTTTGTGACATTAAGGATGAAGATCATTTCAAATAAATTTCAAAATATATTAATAATCATTTAAGGATGAAGAGGAGAACCATCTTGATAATGGGATGGAATTATGAGGAAATCAACAAAGAGACTAAACTAGCAGTTATAAAAGTAATGACCTTAGGTCCTAGTGAGCACACAAGTGCACCAAATAAGGTAGTGAAAGCTGAGAACCAAAAAATTTCCACACCATCATCGCCACCAGCAATCAATATTACAGATGAATAAATGAATGTGGAAAGAACAAAAATCATTTTGGACAGTGAAGAAAATCCGTTTAGTAACCTTGAAGACATTGTTGACAATTCGACCCTAGAACAACAAGACATGACAAAGAATAACAAAGTTAAGAAAATAGGACAAGAAGAGGAAATGAAACAGAGTCAAGCATCAACACAAGAAGAGGTAAACGAAGCAGGACAGAAAGTACAAGTACAGATCAATCCTACACCTGAGGTAGTAGCAGAGAAGACACAATCTAGATCAATTTTTGCTAATCTTGGACAAGAAGTAGATGATGATGATCATATAGAGATGATCTCATCCCTGAATAAAATCATTGGAAAAAACAAGAAAGTTAAAATCCTTGAGGGATCACTGATTGAAGTAACACAAAAATTGCAAAATGTTATAACTAGTCAGATTAATGAGACTGATCCATAGATAAAAGCTAAAGAAGTTATGAAGGCATTTGACAATGAATTCACAAATTTAATAGACATGGCTATAGTTAAAGCTCAAGAATCCTATGAAGCTAAAATATTTCAGGATATATATCAGAATATCAGAAATGACATTGACAATTTGGACATCAGCATAAAAGAATTGAGAAGAAGCTTGGAGAAAGGGAAATCTATGTACAAGCAATGCACAAAATTAGAAGATGATGTATCTGATATAGTAGAAAAGATCAAAGCAAAAGAGGCAAAAATTTAGACAACAACAAATCTCTTAGCAAATCCGAATGTGAAGATATTTGATACTAAGAAGTCAATAATCAAGTTGTATGATGATATAAGGATTCTTAGTGATGAAAAGGAAAGGAAATTGAAAAGATTCACTCTATTAAGATATCATGTTTCAATCAAAATAAGTATTCTGGAGAGTCAATTGGAAGAATGTCTTACCTTTAAGACATCTTATGAGAAATTTCACTATGCAAACCTTAAGGCATGTAAAATAGCATCATATGGTCTATGCGCACTCCTTAGTGTTTCAGACACTGTTAAGAAATCATGGGAGAAGGAATTGGAAAGTATAAAGATAAATTTTGTAGATTGTATTACAAGCCTACCGGCCTTACAATCTTGAGATCAAAGGAAAACATTTTGTTATGAATTTTTGGCACCCTTTTTGTCATTGTTGTCAAAGGGGGAGTGATAGCATAAAATTGTAAAATATTTTTTTTTTGTATAGTATGAAGGTATATTCCTAGGGGGAGTATAGACTCTATATGAGATATTGGAGATATAAGGATATAAAAGAAACCTTTTTGTTATGGCCACAATTTTGAAGTTTAAGTTTTGTATGACTTAGCCAATTTTATTATATGTTGCCACCAATGAAAAAGGGGGATATTTTTGGAAATTTGGCTGAGTTATATATCAATTTGTTGTCATTATGACAGCATATAATCTATATGAAGACTGCATATGAAAAAAAGCAGTTAAGACAGAGCACAAAGTAAAATTGTCTAAGTGTAAGCAGTATTTTCTAAGTCTAACCAGAGACAGTTTTGGATAGCAATGTCGATAGAAGTAATTTCAGTGCTTGCACACTTGAACATGGATACTTTGATGTATATTGAAGACTCACCTGAGAGAGAAAGTATGTGTGGAATGTACATAAGAAGTTATGGTAGTATTATCGAAGACAAAATTAAAGCTGATAGGATAAAGAAAGAATACAAAATAAGTAAATAGTTAAGGGATTATTTTTTTTATCAAAATAATAACTTAATCACATAAGGGATGACATCCTAGATGTTAACCCTTAGACAACACAAGTTAATATGTATTTTGTAAGGTGCTTTATGCTTTGTAAAGCTGACTGTAAAAGTTATTATTCTTAATAACTTGTATAAATGTAAGACATATGTAATGCGAAGACAAAAGTGTGACTTATACATGTGAAAGATATTGATGCAAAGATATATGTTGTCAAGAAATTAGATAGTGATAGTGAACAAGCTGAAGCTATTGAGTAGCAATGGAAGGTTATACCTTATCCTTTTGTAAGAAGAAATTATTGTACATTACATATTCGGGCAGTGAACTCATCTTGTAATCATTCTATTTGTACTACCAACTCTTAGCAGGGTTGAGGCTTCTAACAAGGCCTAAAGTCCCTTAATCAGGACTGAGACATGATATGCATGTAATAGGCTCCTAACAGGGTCAACATCCTTAACCAGATACTTTTGATTAGTGGATCGTTGTTCATATCATCCCCACCTAGGTTTTCGCTTGGCCTAGGTTTCCTCGAGAAAAAATAATGTGTTATGAGTTCATTTGCTTTATTGTTATGAATGCTATTTAGTTTACTTTGTTTTGAAAGCATCCAGTTAGTTTGCTATATCCATAATTGGGAAAAAGTAAAAGTTTGTAGAATACTGATTCACCCCGCCCCTCTCTATATTCCCTATTTCTAACATGTGCATCATTGTTTTAGTCATTTGGATGTTTTATGCCTCCAAGAATTTAAATTTGTAGTTTTTTTCTTGATGCTGTTTGAAAAGTTATCTAGCCTAAGAGCCTTGCTCTTTGTTCTCAGCATGAGGTTGGTCAACATGGAGGTTTTACTCTCCTTTCTCCTTGTTGGCATTCTTTTTTGGTCAGTCATGGCTCAGATCCCATGCAGAGAATTGTTTGGGCCACTTTCATTATTGAGAAACATTTTTTTGGCATAGTTATTGTTTATGCTCCCAATGATGGTGTTGAGAGATCTCACCTTTGGCATTGGCTTACAAATTCTCTTCCACCTACAACATGGCTTTCTTGTGATGATTTTAATATGGTCGAAATGGATTCTGACAAGGATGGCCTTTTCCCTTTTAATGGACAACTGAAGAAAGAGAATCCCAGTACTACATGCACAATAAATTAGGTCTTTTTTATCGCAATTTTAGATGTCATTGGCCTGATGGGGTCTAGTACACTTTATCTAATTTCAAATCTTTGTCTGACATAATTCATAAAAGGCTTGATCATGCTATTATCTCAACACATTGTTTCTTCTCTTTTTCCAAAAAGAAAGCCTTACCAGTTACTCCTATGGTTGATGTAATCTTGTCAGATCATTTCCCCATTAAATTTAATATTTTTTGGCAGACAGCTAAGGCATGACTTCCCACCACACAATTTTTCTTTAATACTTCTATCCTTCACCACCCTTCCATGGTCGCCCACATTCATCAGGTTTGGAACCTCGAGCCTTGGCCATCTTAGTCAAAAGGATGGATTCAATGGTGGAATGATGCCATCTGACATACGACACATTGTTTGCACATTTATGGAAGACAAATTTCCAAGTATCACCATACATCCTATGATGTCAACACCAAATCTTTGTGTGTTGCCAATGAGGCCTTATCTTAGGATCCTTTCAATCAGGACCTTCAACTTCACCTTCCAAATATACGCCATCAGAAGCAAGTTGGAGAAAACTATGCTGAAAGAGGTGTCTAGTTCAAGGCTCAAATGCACTAGTTAAAAGTTGGAGATAAAGCTTGCAAAGAATTTTTTCCTTCTCTTTATGCTCGTCATACCAATATAGGCATAACCAGGATTAAAGAAGGTCATTTTCTCCTCACGAAGCTTCCTGATATTTTGCAACCTTTGTTCGTCACTATGAACAAGTCATTGCCACTCATGGATCTTCTCTAACTAGTGAGCAAGCCCTTGCTAACTGCATTTCTTTTGTCCCTCAATGTGTTTCCCCCTCTCATCATATTCTTTGTGATCAACTGCTTTCCTTGCAGGATCTTCAAGAATTTGTGTTTTCTATGGCTGATGATAAAGCCCTAGGATGTGATGTCTCTCCTTGTGAGTTTTATAAAGCACTTTGGGATGCCATTGGTCCTGATCTTCACCAAGTCTACCTTGATGCTTTTCATTGCCAAACTCTTGGGGGCATCATTAACCAAGGAAATATTAAGTGCATTCCCAAAGCTGGGGACCTGGAGGATATCTACACTTGGTGGCCTATTACCTTGCTTAGTGTCTCTTACAAGATCATTGCCAAGGCTCTAGCTCTCAAAATCCACCACATTGTTCCTCAGATTGTCAGGCCGAAGAAAAATGGCTTTATTAAATCAAGATTTATTCTTGACAATATCATTGCGGTGTGGGAAGGTATGCAATGGGCTCCTAAATCTCATCAAAAAGCCCCCCTTCTTAAAATTGATTTTGCTAAAGCTTATGATCGCATCGAATGGCCTTTTATTTTAGATATGCTTCACGCTCTTGGCTTTGGTCCTAGATTTCTTCAATATGTGCAGATGCTTTTTAGCGACACCTCTACTTGCATCACCATCAATGGCTAACAGTCTCCAACTTTTGGGCTCTTTCAATCAATTCAACAAGGATTTCCTCTAGCTCCTTCCTTATATGTTCTAGCGGCTGAAGGATTTATATGGGTCGTGTTCGGGGAGTTTCTTTACTTGACTCCTCTCAACAATTGGTCAATGGCCATTTTACTGATGATTCCTTTCTCACTCTTGAAGAGGATGAAGAGAATATCAAGGAAGCCTTGTAGTGTTTGGACACATTTTGTCTTGCCTCTGGTTCCTCCATTCAATGGCATAAAACCTTATGTTACAGATAGTCTACCCTTCCCGATCTACCCTGGCTTTCTTAGTTTGGATGGTCTAGGATTCAGCATGGGGAAATCTTCCACTTCTTGGGCATTCCCTTTTCTTTTCAAGCTGCTCCTACTAAATTATGGAATGCAGTTCTAGCCAAAAGTTAAAAAAGGCTTACCTATTGGATCACCAAGCCACTCTGTCTCGCAGCAAAGTTTCAGATCTACTCCAAGGTTTTGGTGGCCACACATGTGTATTATTCTTCATGTTGGGCTCCCTCCAAAGCCTCTTAGAAGAAGCTTGGAAAATTATTGTGTGACTTCCTTTGGGTTTTTGGAATTAACCATCATGGTTTTCACATAGTCGCCAGGGATTTTTGTTGCCTCCCCAAGACCTTTGGTAGGCTTGGTTTGCTTGATACTCAGAAACAAGGGCTGGCCCTTTGTGAAAAATGGATTGTGTTGTGTCTTATAGAAAATGAGGCCTGAAAAAAAATTCTTTGACACTGCATTTCTTCAGGGTACCCTTTACACAAGCATGTGTGGAAGGGGATTGGATTTCAAACCCTTCTTATTATGAAGGCCCCTATTCAAATCCAAGGCACTTTTGTTGCCAAAAGTATCTAGAGATCATGGGAAGCTATCAAGCCCTAGCTTTTCTTAGCTGGGAATAGTTTTCATGATGGTCTTTCTCTTAACCAACATAATTTTTGGTGGTCCCTTTTGTTTTCTCAGTAAGGGATCCCTCTTCCCAGAATCTAGGGTTCAACTGCTCTTCATTTTCACAAATGTGGCATTCAAACTTTGAAAGACCTATTTTCCAAAGCCATTATGAGTCTTCGCTCTTGGGATGACCTCCGTGTTCAGTTTTGGCTCATCCACCCAAATCGTCAAACTTTTGACTTGTTGGTTTTGGCCATTCCGTCCCACGTCTTGCACAAGTTAGGAATTCAGTAAGTCAAACCTTTGTGGAAGGATTGGAAATGGTATCCTTCTATGTCATTCACTAGTTAAAAGCCTAAGCTTGGATATTCTTGGCTTGTGCCCCACTTGCCCATGATTGATTCTCTCAACCACCAATGACATCTTTCCTCTTCCTAAAAGAATTAGAGCTGGCATTTTTGCACTATTTGGGATTTTGTCACTAAGCCTAAGATTTTTCATTTTTCCTAGTGTTTTCTTTACCAGGGCTTACCTTTGGGAGCTTGGCTTCGACATTTGGGTGTTCCTAACTCTAAATGGCCTTTTTGTGGTCATTCTAAAACCATTATGCATATTTGTTGGTTCTATCATCGTTCCCAAAATTATTGGATCTGGATTCACCACCTTTTTTCACCTTTTCAGCCTGAGCCATTTTCCTGGCATATGGTGCTCATTGGTGACTCTCCTAGAATTCCTTCCTAGTAGACCTAGATATGGCATGCTTTCAGGATGGAGATCTTGTTTACTTTATGGAAAGAACAAAATGTTTTTCTTTTTCTCATAGTTCTCTAGATATTCATATCTCTCTTTATGCTAAGGCATGTTTATGTAATAATGTCATGATACAGATTTAGCTGCAAGTTGACAAGGTGGCCTTGGAGGTTTCTCATTTGTAGGAGATGTTGCAGCATTGGGGCAATGCCCCTTGTACTATTGCTAGGGTGCCTCTGAACTCTCTCTCGGTTGATTATACACCACCTAGGGGCTGTCATCGTAGCTAGAGTTCCTCTGCTAGGCACCCCAGGGTTTCGCACAAGTGGCATTGCCACTTTGCCACTCCTCCTCCTTAGAGGGATGCGGGTTTCATCTTTCCTTCCCTGCTAATTTCTACAGCTGATGCCTCTACTCGGCCCTCGACCAGTATTCCTATGTGGCCTCTTGCCACTTCTAACAAAGTCCCCCACCTGGCACTTGCTATTTCTCCCAGGTGGGAGGAAGGAGAATTGGAAAAAGAAGAAAAAGATGATGGCTGATCAATTCCTGACCAGACTGCAAGGCCCAATGTTTGGGGAAATCCTGATGATAGAGATCCTCCTCCCTCTTCTGCAACTATCCTTGCAGCTTGAGGGTTTATCTTTTTATATCTTTTTTGATGAATAGTTGTATAGATCCGGCCTAGTTGCCTTGTTAATTTCACGATGTGACTTTTTCCCCTGACCCCCTTTTTGTGAATACTATAATTTAATATTATTATTAATAGAAAATGCCTCTATTCATCCAAAAAAATTGGAATTTAATAATTTATTTTTAATTTAATTTTATATAGAAAATCGAAATGAAGTTTAAAGGAATTTAATTCACATCAAATAGAAAGGTAAGTTCATCAGGAGAAACACAAAGTTTAAATGAATTTTCACGTTATTCATGTACGTCAAAAAACCTAACCTAAATTCACTTCATGTCATTGCAACCTACATGAATGAAAATCAAAAAATGGAATAGCAGATCATTTGAGGCAGCCAAGGTTGGAGGTAGGCAACCAAGTTACAACCATTGATCACAGCCAAAATTTGAAAAAAAATAGGAAAAAAAATTTGAGAAAAAATTCCAAAAAAACAATCCAATTTAAAAAAACAAATTCGAAAAAATATTTAAGAAAAAATTTCAAAAAAGTTAAACAAAAAATTTGAATTTGTTTTCAAAAAAATTCAAATAAAAAATAAATTAAATCGCTCCACACACAAATAAAAAATTAAAAAATTAAGTGGTAGACATGAAAAATTTTAAAATTTGATATACCCCAATTCCAATTCCAATTTCAAATTCCAATTCCACCTTTTCAAGTGGAAGATGTAAATGCTCATTTTGGGCCAAAATGACATTTACATCTTCCTATTCTATTTTCATATTGCACTTCCAAACTGAAGATTGGAGGAAATCAGAAATTGCAAAAGCCAATTCCAGGCTAATTCCCGCAACCAAACGGGCCCTTAGTGATAATTATTTTCTGGGAACAATGTATTGCTTTTGAATTGTGGCATAAGAGAAATAAATCACTTTTGTGTCTAGCTATTGATGGCCTTGCAAATCTACAAGAAGCTCACGTTACATAACAAAATTTAATAAAAAAAAAATAGAATTAACTTTACTAAAACTAGGTTAATGGACAAGATAGGTATGATTGGGAGATTTAAGTAGTGTATTTTTTTTATTTTTTTTTTATGGGTAATAGGCCGAAGCCAAGATCAACATGGGGTTCAAGAAGACTTGAACCCAAAACCTTCCAAATGAGAGGCTCGCAACTTACCGTTGTGTTTTGGGGTGTTCCCCGATTTGAGTAGTGTATTTACTCCTTTAACTTTTTTGAAATTATACTGTGCTAGGAAATTGTTAATCTGGGTGTTGAATTGGTGGAGCATGAATTGGTTGTGCCTCCTCTTATTGATGTTAACCGACATTTACACATTATTACAAAATTTTCATACAAATATGCCTCGAATATTTGGGCAAGGCTCTTAAATCGCAAACACATTACCCAAAAACAAGAGCATTCATCATAAATTTATTCAAAAAATTTAAAAGTAGAATCATTTTTACCAAGAATCTTGGTCTATCTCAATTTTATAATTGAATATTCAAATGAAACATCCATGTAAACAATGTTTTTTTAATGTTCTCCCGAGCCTTGTTTTGCCTCCCTAAGTGTAGTCTTTTAAGACTCAGATTTTCCGAGAGAGGGAAGGAGGTAAGTGAACTTAGTTTGAAGTATGGATCTTTCAATAATGGAAACCATAGTTGGGTTAGTAATTAGAGTATTGGTAATGTCAGTATAAGGCAAATTGGACCAGAGCAAGGTGACACAGTAAAGAGCATGAGGCAGGACACTTGACAAACACATTGCATGGAACAAGCCAATTTCATAACATTTTTGCTATGACAGAAAATTGGCCTAACAGTGGATCTAGTTGGGGATGATGGGTAACTTGTGTCCATGCAAGAATTCAGATCTCTGGGAGAGCAGACCACCAACTGGACCAAAACATAACCATTTTCACTGCAAACATATGTAAACACCCATGGGCTGAAGAATGAAACTAGAGTTTCCACTACCCATGTTCATGCTTCACCAAAAATTTGCAGAACTACAACTCTTATTCATTGAAGCATGCTAACCTCTCTATCACACCACTTTCCTTCTCTTAGTGCTTAGATCACCTCATAAGGAAACATTTCTTATCATTGAAAGTATCATACTTGGAAGTTCTGCAGTAAAAATCAACATGCTGGTTGGAGGGTAGGGCAGATCTAGAGCTCACCCTATAGCTCCATCAGGTTCTTGCAGTATAGAGTTGCCACCTCCTTGAAGAGGAAAATTTTGCACTGATTTGTATCTCTTCCATACAACCAAAACTTCATCAGGCCACACAGTTTATCAGGAACTGCACTGATCAAACAGAGAACTCAGAGTCACCACTCAGCACGCAGTGAGAAGATTTCACTAATGTGTTTTTCTATTTGACTCTATAACTTCAACCAGGACCCTGGGATGATCCAGCCAAGCAAGGAAGCTTGCTGTTCTTTTACCTCTTCCCCAACAGAGTCGCCATTTTGTTGGCTTTTAAACTTGTTCCCACACGGTGCCAAGTTTACACTATGATTGACAAACTAGTTAGTCTCCACTCCAAAGTCTGACAAGGGAAGAAGTGCCAATTGATGAGGATAAAGAACATCCTCCTTCTGCTTCGAGCTCCACATCACTCAGGCGGGTATTGCCTCATCTGCACACTCATGACTCTTCTTGAGTTGATGAACAAAAGGCCTGCAAATGTATTATTGTGGAATAGTTTCCACACCCCTATAGGTATCCTGTACCTCAATGAAACCAAATCTAATGCAATAACCTGATCTGCATGCAATGAGTCTAAAAACTAGACGGGACCTCCTACTACTACTACTACCAACATGAAGGGAAAGGATTTCATTTCAATGATTGATGTTGGGTTGAATGGACCCCTAAAGTATCCTAAGTCTCTCATAGACCAGTGTCTTATCCATTGGGCATCAGAGTCAAATATTTCACTACAACAGAGCTATGAAATAAGAAGACAACACACTCACCCTGACCAGATCATACATTACCAAACCACCTGTGCACCTAAATATGTTATCACTTATCCAAAGGAAGACCTAGGAACAAGTAATACATTAACCAGCATCCACTGGAAGACAAGCATGATGCATCTTTGATACCCCAGCCCATTCATATCTGAACACCAGTCCTAGACTCAGCTGCTTCTATGAAAGCAACTCTATTGCATACACTCACTGAAAATGCAAATAGAAAGAGTATGCACCCTTGATGCTGTAATCTATAAGTCTAAAACCCAAATGGAGACAATCTAATACAAGAACAAGTATGCTGCAATCTCATACATAAGACATCTGTTACAATTTCATTATATTCCCATAGCCAGAAAGGATAGAGGGAACACCCTGTATGCAGAGAAGAAGGAAAATACATTGCAAGAAGAACATTCACGGAACCAGTCCCCACAACTGTGGAAGAAAGGAACCAAGACAAAGTAAAAAATTGAACCCTTTATACCACTAGCTGCCATGGGAACCCAAACAGGTTGCAATAAGCTACAGACAGTTAGGGCATAGCCTTCACCAACCAAGTTAAGAAACGACCAGAAAACTAGTCATTTCTCACTGAACAGGGTCACTTCTGCAATGAATTCCATAAATTTGGTACTCGCTGGTTGCTGGAAGTTCTCAAAAATTCAAATTTGAAATGCAATGGTCACTATGCAATTTGCGGGCATCATATTCCTTAACCATTCACCTCTAGTCGCACAATCACGCTGTCACATCTCTCACTGCCACAGGAAATAGGCTCCAAAATATGCTTGGTCGCATGATCACATAACCTAGAAATGGGTTACGTGAACATGCGACAGCCTGCTAACAAGCCACTAACATGCACCTCGCCGGCCGTCAAATCACCGCCAAAAAATCCTGACTTGGGCCCCCGTTCAAATCCACCATCTCGCCAGCACGGACCAACCAGAGATTGCCATGACCTCACCTGCCACTGAGCCCACCAAACAACCGCAGATGGGCCCCAGCACATGTGGTGCCCTGTCGCATGATCGCATAGCCCAGAAATGGGCTATGCGAACATGCGGCAACCCGCAAACCGCTACCGTAACCGCCATCACAACCGTCAAATGACTGCAACCACCATGGACACGTGTCGACTGGTCGCATGATCACATAGCCAAAAACTAGGCTATGCGACCATCTGACAGCCAACCAAAAGCCACCACATGACTACCTCTACCTGCCACTGCATGAAGATAACACCACCGCCCGTCGGCCAATAGGACACTACCACCGCATCTGAAAGATGCCCCATCACCTGTAACTGGGCCCCAGGGATACGTGGCAAGTGGTCGCATGATTGCATAGCCAAAAACTGGGCTATGTGATCATGTGACAGCCAATCGTAGGCTGCCACATCACTGTCTCACACCACCAAACAGCAACCATTATCGCGAAGAGCTGGTACCCATGCAGACATATGGTGAGTAGTTGCATGATCGCATGTCAGAAAAGTATGACATGCAGCCATGCGATAGCCAATAAGGATATGTCATCTGTCACCCCATGGACACCTTGAAGGAACTGGCCCCACATCATTGCACTTGCGTAGTTAGGAAACAACCAACAAACAAGAAACTGTGAGGTCGAAAACACACAGGGTTTTTGACACAACGGAAGACTGAAAACACGCAGAGTTTTTGATGCCAAAGGATAAGTGCACAAAAGCAAGAAGCACAGGGTTGAAAACAACGAAGGCTAAAAATACACAGACCGAAAACATCATGGAGTTTCAGAAACACTGTGGGTTTTCAACACTGTGGCAGATTTTGACAATATTTTCAGCAGACCCTAAACTTTGAATAACTTCCTAGATTTGGCGATTCAGCACATGCAAATTGTACCAGAGCAAGGTGACACAGTAAAGAGCACGAGGTAGGAAACTTGACAAACACATTGCATGGAACAGGCCAATTTCACAAGATTTTTGCTATGATAGAAAATTGGCCTAACACACAGGATCTATGCAAAGCCCTAAATCATAAA
Organism: Chamaecyparis obtusa; assembly: GCA_027943335.1. Taxonomy (NCBI): domain Eukaryota; kingdom Viridiplantae; phylum Streptophyta; class Pinopsida; order Cupressales; family Cupressaceae; genus Chamaecyparis; species Chamaecyparis obtusa. Next base: position 281,573 of record BSBK01008288.1, on the reverse strand, counting down.
ATTGAGGTATTTTACTAGGCAACTCTATCAAGCAGATTATTAGTTTTTGTAGAAGTCCTGGATGTATCACTTATTCATCATGTAAGGGATACTATTATACCTAGAGTCAAAAGGGAACTAGTAGAACCCTTGGAAGAAGACCCTAGTCTTGCATTATCATCCGTACTAGACAGAGTTTTGCATTTAGAAAATGTTAAAGGCTATTTGGGATGAAAACTTGAAACCCTCGGTGAAAGTGATTTTACTAAGGAATATGAAAAATTATACAATCAGGATATGTCATTGAAAGTAGGGGTTGAACATCTACAAGAAAATAAAATTGTGAAGTACTCACTCCAACATGAATTTGATAATGATGAATGCACCAAAATCATTTTAAGTAGAATTCACAATGGGAAGTTTTGGCTAGATGACAGAGTAATAGATATCACTATAGACCTAATACATGAAGTAACTGGTTTATCAAAATCTGGAGTTATACCCTTTAATGAGAAGAATGTAAAGAAGATAGTATTGGACAACACTAAGTCATCCTATAATGGTAGAGGGATAGTAATCAACAAGATAATACAAGATGATGTTAGATATTTGTGCAAGATCTTAACATCCAAGTTTTGTGCTAACTCTACAAAAGATGACATGGCAGCTGGAACGATTCATGCAACCTATTTGATGTGCATTGATAAAGTTCAAGTAGATATGTGTGAAATTTTGAGAATTCAATTATTTGAGAACCTTGAGAAGATAAAGAAAACTGAAAACTCTCTGTTTATATTCTCATCCTTGACTACATATATGTTTTTCCATTTGCTGAGAAGATTTCTATTTACTATTGGAGAAGACTAGAATGATAATAGGACCACTATAGACATAATCAAGAAGGTGTATCTGAGATAACCTATTAACAAGGTTAATAACACTGCAACCTTGGTAATCGAATCATCTCAAAACTCGATGAAGAAAATATCAAGGATTCCACAGGCTATAGTAGAGAAGTACAAAGATGAAATATGATTTATGGTTGACACTAATTTTACCTCTATTGAAGCAGTTGAACCAAGAGTTGAGTTTATAGATCCTCTTGGATATGAAATTTCAAAAGTTGAAGTAGAAGAGTATGTGAGCAGATTACTTAAAAGAAAGATAGATGTAAAAAACTCTAGATTTGGGACTTGTGAGTAGAACTTTAGCTCCGCAAAGTCTCTACATGAAGAGAAGTTGGCTAAAAAGAGAGTTGACAGTACCATTAAGAAAATTCTTAAGGATACTAGAATAATAGAACATGAATTCCTAATAGCGAAACAGATTGCAGCAACAATAAGAGACATTGGACAGAAAGAAATTTTGTCTGCTCTACCCCTATCATTAGTTGCATGCCAAACTATAGACATCTAGAATTTGGAGAAAGTAGTAAAAGTTGAGGAGGGACAGGAAACAAGGAAATCAACTAGAACCTTCACCACTCCATTAGGTAAAAGAGTTAAAGAAATGGCAAGTGGGCCAGGAAAAAGATAGAAAATAATATTTACCCTAGTGCAAAGAGAAGTATCATAAATAAAAGATGATGAAGATACCAAAGATAGAAAAAGTGAATGCTCAAATCATTAATGTTGAAGATTTTTCTAAGATGAAGAAGTATTATGAGTTGTACAACTATTCTGAGAAATTAAACTTAGAAAATGCAGTTGTTAGGCACATGATTTTGGCAAATAAGAAGTTTGACAGTATTCAAGGGAAAATCCTTGATGAATAGTTTGAGAAATTACTAAAAAGAAAGAAAAGAGCTACTGAAGAAGATAATAAAATAAGAGAGAAACATGTAAGGAAGCTTTGTGACATTAAGGATGAAGATCATTTCAAATAAATTTTGAAATATATTAATAATCATTTAAGGATGAAGAGGAGAACCATCTTGATAATGGGATGGAATTATGAGGAAATCAACAAAGAGACTAAACTAGCAGTTATAAAAGTAATGACCTTAGGTCCTAGTGAGCACACAAGTGCACCAAATAAGGTAGTGGAAGCTGAGAACCAAAAAATTTCCACACCATCATCACCACCAGCAATCAATATTACAGATGAATAAATGAATGTGGAAAGAACAAAAATCATTTTGGACAGTGAAGAAAATCCATTTAGTAACCTTGAAGACATTGTTGACAATTCGACCCTAGAACAACAAGACATGACAAAGAATAACAAAGTTAAGAAAATAGGACAAGAAGAGGAAACGAAATAGAGTCAAGCATGAACACAAGAAGAGGTAAAAAAAGCAGGATAGAAAGTACAGGTACAGATCAATCCTACACCCGAGGTAGCAGCAGAGAAGACACAATCTAGATCAATTTTTGCTAATCTTGGACAAGAAGTAGATGATGATGATCATATAGAGATGATCTCATCCCTGAATAAAATCATTGGAAAAAACAAGAAAGTTAAAATCCTTGAGGGATCACTGATTGCAGTAACACAAAAATTGCAAAATGTTATAACTAGTCAGATTAATGAGACTGATCCATAGATAAAAGCTAAAGAAGTTGTGAAGGCATTTGACAATGAATTCACAAATTTAATAGACATGGCTATAGTTAAAGCTCAAGAAGCCTATGAAGCTAAAATATTTCAGGATATATATCAGAATATCAGAAATGACATTGACAATTTGGACATCAGCATAAAAGAATTGAGAAGAAGCTTGGAGAAAGGGAAATCTATGTACAAGCAATGCACAAAATCAGAAGATGATGTATCTGATATAGTAGAAAAGATCAAAGCAAAAGAGGCAAAAATTTAGACAACGACAAATCTCTTAGCAAATCCGAATGTGAAGATATTTGATACTAAGAAGTCAATAATCAAGTTGTATGATGATATAAGGATTCTTAGTGATGAAAAGGAAAGGAAATTGAAAAGATTCACTCTATTAAGATATCATGTTTCAATCAAAATAAGTATTCTGGAGAGTCAATTGGAAGAATGTCTTACCTTTAAGACATCTTATGAGAAATTTCACTATGCAAACCTTAAGGCATGTAAAATAGCATCATATGGTCTATGCGCACTCCTTAGTGTTTCAGACACTATTAAGAAATCATGGGAGAAGGAATTGGAAAGTATAAAGATAAATTTTGTAGATTGTATTACCAGCCTACCGGCCTTACAATCTTGAGATCAAAGGCACACATTTTGTTATGAATTTTTGGCACCCTTTTTGTCATTGTTGTCAAAGGGGGAGTGATAGCATAAAATTGTAAAATATTTTTTTTTTGTATAGTATGAAGGTATATTCCTAGGGGGCGTATAGACTCTATATAAGATACTAGAGATATAAGGATAGAAAAGAAACTTTTTTGTTATGGCCACAATTTTGAAGTTTAAGTTTTCTATGACTTAGCCAATTTTATTATATGTTGCCACCAATGAAAAAGGGGGATATTTTTGGAAATTTGGCTGAGTTATATATCAAGTTGTTGTCATTATGACAACATATAATCTATATGAAGACTGCATATGACAAAAAGCAGTTAAGACAGAGCACAAAGTAAAATTGTCTAAGTGTAAGCAGTATTTTCTAAGTCTAACCAGAGACAGTTTTGGATAGCAATGTCGATAGAAGTAATTTCAGTGCTTGCACACTTGAACATGGATACTTTGATGTATATTGAAGACTCACCTGAGAGAGAAAGTACGTGTGGAATGTACATAAGAAGTTACGGTAGTATTATCGAAGACAAAATTAAAGCCGATAGGATAAAGAAAGAATACAAAATAAGTAAATAGTTAAGGGATTATTTTTTTTATCAAAATAATAACTTAATCACATAAGGGATGACATCCTAGATGTTAACCCTTAGACAACACAAGTTAATATGTATTTTGTAAGGTGCTTTATGCTTTGTAAAGCTGACTATAAAAGTTATTATTCTTAATAACTTGTATAAATGTAAGACATATGTAATGCGAAGACAAAAGTGTGACTTATACATGTGAAAGATATTGATGCAAAGATATATGTTGTCAAGAAATTAGATAGTGATAGTGAACAAGCTGAAGCTATTGAGTAGCAATGAAAGGTTATACCTTATCCTTTTGTAAGAAGAAATTATTGTACATTACATATTCGGGCAGTGAACTCATCTTGTAATCATTCTATTTGTACTACCAACTCTTAGCAGGGTTGAGGCTTCTAACAAGGCCTAAAGTCCCTTAATCAGGACTGAGACATGATATGCATGTAATAGGCTCCTAACAGGGTCAACATCCTTAACCAGATACTTTTGATTAGTGGATCATTTTTCATATCATCCCCACCTAGGTTTTCGCTTGGCCTAGGTTTCCTTGAGAAAAAATAATGTGTTATGAGTTCATTTTCTTTATTGTTATGAATGCTATTTAGTTTACTTTGTTTTGAAAGCATCCAGTTAGTTTGCTATATCCATAATTGGGAAAAAGTAAAAGTTTGTAGAATATTGATTCACCCCACCCCTCTCTGTATTCCCTATTTCTAACATGTGCATCATTGTTTTAGTCATTTGGATGTTTTATGCCTCCAAGAATTTAAATTTGTAGTTTTTTGCTTGATGCTATTTGAAAAGTTATCTAGCCTAAGAGCCTTGCTCTCTGTTCTCAGCATGAGGTTGATCAACATGGAGGTTTTACTCTCCTTTCTCCTTGTTGGCATTCTTTTTTGGTCAGTCATGGCTCAGATCCCATGTAGAGAATTGTTTGGGCCACTTTCATTATTGAGAAACATTTTTTTGGCATAGTTATTGTTTATGCTCCCAATGATGGTGTTGAGAGATCTCACCTTTGGCATTGGCTTACAAATTCTCTTCCACCTACAACATGGCTTTCTTGTGATGATTTTAATATGGTTGAAATGGATTCTGACAAGGATGGCCTTTTCCCTTTTAATGGACAGCTGAAGAAAGAGAATCCTGGTACTACATGCACAATAAATTAGGTCTTTTTTATCGCAATTTTAGATGTCATTGTCCTGATGGGGTCTAGTACACTTTATCTAATTTCAAAGCTTTGTCTGACATAATTCATAAAAGGCTTGATCATGCTATTATCTCAACACATTGTTTCTTCTCTTTTTCCAAAAAGAAAGCCTTACTAGTTACTCCTATGGTTGATGTAATCTTGTCAGATCATTTCCCCATTAAATTTAATATTTTTTGGTAGACAGCTAAGGCATGACTTCCCACCACACAATTTTTCTTTAATACTTCTATCCTTCACCACCCTTCCATGGTCGCCCACATTCATCAGGTTTGGAACCTCGAGCCTTGGCCATCTTAGTCACAAGGATGGATTCAATGGTGGAATGATGCCATCTGACATACGACACATTTTTTGCACATTTATGGAAGACAAATTTCCAAGTATCACCATACATCGTATGATGTCAACACCAAAGCTTTGCATGTTGCCAATGAGGCCTTATCTTAGGATCCTTTCAATTAGGACCTTCAACTTCACCTTCCAAATATATGCCATCAGAAGAAAGTTGGAGAAAACTATGCTGAAAGAGGTGCCTAGTTCAAGGCTCAAATGCACTAGTTAAAAGTTGGAGATAAAGCTTGCAAAGAATTTTTTCCTGCTCTTTGTCCTCATCATACCAATATGGGCGTAACCAGGATTAAAGAAGGTCATTGTCTCCTCACGAAGCTTCCTGATATTTTGCAACCTTTGTTCGTCACTATGAACAAGTCTTTGCCACTCATGGATCTTCTCTAACCAGTGAGCAAGCCCTTGCTAACTGCATTTCTTTTGTCCCTCAATGTGTTTCCCCCTCTCATCATATTCTTTGTGATCAACTGCTTTCCTTGCAGGATCTTCGAGAATTTGTGTTTTCTATGGCTGATGATAAAGCCCTAGGATGTGATGTCTCTCCTTGTGAGTTTTATAAAGCACTTTGGGATGCCATTGGTCCTGATCTTCACTAGGTCTACCTTGAAGCTTTTCATTGCCAAACTCTTGGGGGCATCATTAACCAAGGAAATATTAAGTGCATTCCCAAAGCTAGGGACCTGGAGGATATCTACACTTGGTGGCCTATTACCTTGCTTAGTGTCTCTTACAAGATCATTGCCAAGGCTCTAGCTCTCAAAATCCACCACATTCTTCCTCAGATTGTCAGGCCAGAGAAAAATGGCTTTATTAAATCAAGATTTATTCTTGACAATATCATTGCGGTGTGGGAAGGTATGCAATGGGCTCGTAAATCTCATCAAAAATCCCTCCTTCTTAAATTGATTTTGCTAAAGCTTATGATCGCATCGAATGGCCTTTTATTTTAGATATGCTTCACGCTCTTGGCTTTGGTCCCAGATTTCTTCAATATGTGCAGATGCTTTTTAGCGACACCTCTACTTGCATCACCATCAATGGCTAATAGTCTCCAACTTTTGGGCTCTTTCAGTCAATTCAACAAGGATTTCCTCTAGCTCCTTCCTTATATGTTCTAGCGGCTGAAGGATTTATATGGGTCGTGTTCGGGGAGTTTCTTTACTTGACTCCTCTCAACAATTGGTCAATGGCCATTTTACTAATGATTCCTTTCTCACTCTTGAAGAGGATGAAGAGAATATCAAGGAAGCCTTGTAGTGTTTGGACACATTTTGTCTTGCCTCTGGTTCCTCCATTCAATGGCATAAAACCTTATGTTACAGATAGTCTACCCTTCCCGATCTACCCTGGCTTTCTTAGTTTGGATGGTCTAGGATTCAGCATGGGGAAATCTTCCACTTCTTGGGCATTCCCTTTTCTTTTCAAGCTACTCCTACTGAATTATGGAATGCAGTTCTAGCCAAAAGTTAAAAAAAGCTTACCTATTGGATCACCAAGCCACTCTGTCTCGCAGCAAAGTTTCAGATCTACTCCAAGGTTTTGGTGGCCACACATGTGTATTATTCTTCATGTTGGGCTCCCTCCAAAGCCTCTTAGAAGAAGCTTGGAAAATTATTGTGTGACTTCCTTTGGGTTTTTGGAATTAACCATCATGGTTTTCACATAGTCGCCAGGGATTTCTATTGCCTCCCCAAGACCTTTGGTAGGCTTGGTTTGCTTGATACTCAGAAACAAGGGCTGGCCCTTTGTGAAAAATGGATTGTGTTGTGTCTTATAGCAAATGAGGCCTAAAAAAAAATTCTTTGACACTGCATTTCTTCATGGTACCCTTTACACAAGCATACGTGGAAGGGGATTGGATTTCAAACCCTTCTTATTATGAAGGCCCCTATTCAAATCCAAGGCACTTTTGTTGCCAAAAGTATCTAGAGATCATGGGAAGCTATCAAGCCCTAGCTTTTCTTGGCTGGGAATAGTTTTCAGGATGGTCTTTCTCTTAACCAACATAATTTTTGGTGGTCCCTTTTGTTTTCTCAGCAAGGGATCCCTCTTCCTAGAATCTAGGGTTCAACTGCTCTTCATTTTCACAAATGTGGCATTCAAACTTTGAAAGACCTATTTTCCAAAGCCATTATGAGTCTTCGCTCTTGGGATGACCTTCGTGTTTAGTTCTGGCTCATCCACCCAGATCATCAGACTTTTGACTTGTTGGTTTTGGCCATTCCGTCCCACGTCTTGCACAAGTTAGGAATTCAGTAAGTCAAACCTTTGTGGAAGGATTGGAAATGGTATCCTTCTATGTCATTCACTAGTTAAAAGCCCAAGCTTGGATATTCTTGGCTTGTGCCCCACTTGCCCATGATTGATTCTCTCAACCACCGATGACATCTTTCCTCTTCCCAAAAGAATTGGAGCTGGCATTTTCGCACTATTTGGGATTTTCTCACTAAGCCTAAGATTTTTCATTTTTCCTAGTGTTTTCTTTACTAGGGCTTACCTTTGGGAGCTTGGCTTCGACATTTGGGTGTTCCTAACTCTAAATGGCCTTTTTTTGGTCATTCTAAAACCATTATGCATATTTGTTGGTTCTATCATCATCCCCAAAATTATTGGATCTGGATTCACCACCTTTTTTCACCTTTTCAGCCCGAGCCATTTTCCTGGCATATGGTGCTCGCTGGTGACTCTCTTAGAATTCCTTCCCAGTAGACCCAGATATGGCATGCTTTTAGGATGGAGATCTTGTTTACTTTATGGAAAGAACAAAATGTTTTTCTTTTTCTCATAGTTCTCTAGATATTCATATCTCTCTTTATGCTAAGGCATGTTTATGTAATAATGTCATGATACAGATTTAGTTGCAAGTTGACAAGGTGGCCTTGGAGGTTGCTCATTTGTAGGAGATGTTGCAGCACTGGGGCAATGCCCCTTGTATTATTGCTAGGGTGCCTCTGAACTCTCTCTCGGTTGATTATACACCACCCAGGGGCTGTCGTCGCAGCTAGAGTTCCTCTGCTAGGCACCCCAGGGTTTCGCACAAGTGGCATTGCCACTTTGTCACTCCTCCTCCTTAGAGGGATGCGGGTTTCATCTTTCCTTCCCTGCTAATTTCTACAGCTGATGCCTCTACTCGACCCTTGACCAGTATTCCTGTGTGGCCTCTTGCCACTTCTAACAAAGTCCCCCACCTGGCACTTGTTATTTCTCCCAAGTGGGAGGAAGGAGAATTGGAAAAAGAAGACAAAGATGATGGCTGATCAATTCCTGACCAGACTGCAGGGCCCAATGTTTGGGGAAATCTTGATGATAGAGATCCTCCTCCCTCTTCTGCAACTGTCCTTGCAGCTTGAGGGTTTATCTTTTTATATCCTTTTTGATGAATAGTTGTATAGATCCGACCTAATTGCCTTGTTAATTTCACGATGTGACTTTTTCCCCCGACCCCCTTTTTTTGAATACTATAATTTAATATTATTATTAATAGAAAATGCCTCTATTCATCAAAAAAAATTGGAATTTAATAATTTAATTTTATATAGAAAATCAAAATGAAGTTTAAAGGAATTTAATTCACATCAAATAGAAAGGTAAGTTCATCAAGAGAAACGCAAAGTTTAAATGAATTTTCACGTTATTCATGTACGTCAAAAAACCTAACCTAAATTCACTTCGTGTCATTGCAACCTACATGAATGAAAATCAGAAAATGGAATCGCAGATCATTTGAGGTAGCCAAGGTTGGAGGTAGGCAACCAAGTTACAACCATTGATCATAACCAAAATTCGAAAAAAAAATAGGAAAAATTTTTTTAGAAAAAATTCCAAAAAAAAAATCCAATTTAAAAAAACAAATTCGAAAAAATATTTAAGAAAAACTTTCAAAAAAAAAAATTTGAAAAAAGTTAGACAAAAAATTTGAATTTGTTTTCAAAAAAATTCAAATAAAAAATAAATTAAATCGCTCCACACACAAATAAAAAATTAAAAAATTAAGTGGTAGACATGAAAAATTTTAAAATTTGATATACCCCAATTCCAATTCCAATTTCAAATTCCAATTCCACCTTTTCAAGTGGAAGATGTAAATGCTCATTTTGGGCCAAAATGACATTTACATCTTCCTATTCTATTTTCATATTGCACTTCCAAACTAAAGATTGGAGGAAATCAAAAATTGCAAAAGCCAATTCCAGGCTAATTCCCGCAACCAAACGGGCCCTTAGTGATAATTATTTTCTGGGAACAATGTATTGCTTTTGAATTGTGGCATAAGAGAAATAAATCACTTTTGTGTCTAGCTATTGATGGCCTTGCAAATATGCAAGAAGCTCACGTTACATAACAAATTTTTTTATAAAAAAAATAGAATTAACTTTACTAAAACTAGGTTAATGGACAAGATAGGTATGATTGGGAGATTTGAGTAGTGTATTTTTTTAATTTATTTTTTATGGGTAATAGGCCGAAGCCAAGATCAACATGGGGTTCAAGAAGACTTGAACCCAAAACCTTCCAAATGAGAGGCTCGCAACTTACCATTGTGTTTTGGGGTGTTCCCCGATTTGAGTAGTGTATTTACTCCTTTAACTTTTTTGAAATTATACTGTGCTAGGAAATTGTTACTCTGGGTGTTGAATAGGTGGAGCATGAATTGGTTGTGCCTCCTCTTATTGATGTTAACAGACATTTACACATTATTACAAAATTTGCATACAAATATGCCTCGAATATTTGGGCAGGGCTCTTAAATCACAAACACATTACCCAAAAACAAGAGCATTCATCATAAATTTATTCAAAAAATTTAAAAGTAGAATCATTTTTACCAAGAATCTTGGTCTATCTCAATTTTATAATTGAATATTCAAATGAAACATCCATGTAAACAATGTTTTTTTAATGTTCTCCCGAGCCTTGTTTTGCCTCCCTAAGTGTAGTCTTTTAAGACTCAAATTTTCCGAGAGAGGGAAGGAGGTAAGTGAACTTAGTCTGAAGTATGGATCTTTCAATAATGGAAACCATAGTTGGGTTAGTAATTAGAGTATTGGTAATGTCAGTATAAGGCACATAACATCATTATAATTTCCAACTTCTACTAAAAGTCCCAACAGTTGCTACACAAATGTCAATTACAATTATCCCACATTTCAACAAACCTATCACAACAAGCAGTAAACATACGCTCTCTAGAAAGCATTTTCATTTAGCTAGTTTACACATTCTTACAAAATTTGCACACAAATATTGCTCAAATATTTGAGCAGGGCATTTATTTTGCAAACACGTTACCCAAAAACAAGAGAATTCATCATAAATTGCTTTAAAAAATTTAAAAGTAGACATAATTTGTTGTAATACTTTTTCTTTTACTAATACTTGTTTTATTAACTTCTATTTTGGACAAGTAAAGATGTTAGATTGAAAACATACAAACAACTATCAGGTTTTAGGTTTGTTGTGTAAATTTTTTTCATAAATGAAGATCCGCCTGAATGGTAGGAAGCTAAAAGAGAGCTATAAAATATAAGAGATGAATCAAGACATTTATGCAAAGACAACGAATTTCAAATTTGTTTTTTTTTTGAATTACATTAAGAAGGAAGAGGTGTATGACTAATTAGTGCCCCTTACAAATTTATCTGATGAACTGAGTTGCACCCTAAAAATTTAATGAAGATGGCAGTTCAAAAATTTAATTACACTTTAAAAATTTAGATGAAAAAAGAAATCCACAAAACCTAATGTGCCCTTTAATAATCAAATAAAAAATAATGTACTAAATCACATTGATTATTAATAAAAAATTGAGATACTTTTGAATTAGAGTCTATTATAATTCACGTGAGGCTGATTTTCTACAAAATCATAATAAAATAATGGTGAGGGGATAAATTGCATCTTACGCTATGGAAAATATAAAAAGGGTAGTTGTTACACCCGCTCGTCATTCACATTTATCAAAGTTCTTTAGAAAGCTCTTTAAAATAAGTAGATAGGAAAACTTTGAAACTAATACTTATTTTATTAACTGAAATCATATCTAACGAGGATTGCGTTGTACTGCAAATTTTTATATAAAGAAGAAGTTAGGGATTGGACTCGAATTGATATCCGTTGGCATTGTTGAGATGAATTTTGTCTGATCTTTCTATAATTTAGGCTACTCGGTCTTAAAGTGGCAAGTGATAATTCTAGAGCTACCAAGATAGGGACGGTGATGATAATCTAAGCATGATTCTAGGACACACCCTGAATTGTCATCATTGGACTTTAGGATTATCATGTCAGAGATTTCTAACGTACGAAACATCTACTTTATATCGAAACTAGACAAGAATACAGGTTACATGGTGTCTCGACAACCAAGACAAATATATGTATGAAAACTACACGTTGGTTTGGTTTGGAAAGAAACTGATCGGAAAACCAATTTAAGCCGTGAGACAAAACCAAGCGTGAGAAAAATCTGGGATGGCCGTACGCAAGCTTTTCGGCAGGGGAAGCCTATAGGCTTAATTAAAATTTAAAAATATTTTAAGCTAAAGAGAAACAAGTGTCACAGTGGCAAGTACTTGGTATAACATAGTGATTAAGGTCAAGAAGAGATGAATTGGGTAAAATTCTTCTTGTAATTGTTACATATAAGAGTTATGTAAGATAAAGTAGTTAAAATTTTTTTTAGAAAAATGGAACTACAAATAATAGTCATTGTAGAAATAGAGTAAATAATTGTTGTTATATTAGTAGAAATATAGATCATTTTGTGTACCTTAATCTAGCATGACTATTGGTTGAATAAAGCTATTGTCAAAGATAATATTTAAGTCAATACAATTTATTATGGTGTAATAGTAGTGGTCATGTCACCCAACTCATTAGTAAACTTGAATTTTAGTGTAATAACTAAATATGGTCCAAGCATTATTACATAGGAAATGCATAAAGAAAGTGGGTAGTTTTTTAAGTTCATAATGTCTAGTAATTTTTAAAATATTATATATTTAATTATATAGATTTGATTGAGATAAAAAAATTTCATTGAAGGAGACAAGATAATGTTAAAGTCAACTATGTAATTTTATTACTATGCATATAATATTGTATATGACATTTAAACCATTAACTGGTTTGTTGAATTGTTTTAAAAAAAAACAATAAATTAATTTTTGACTCATTATTTCCAATATGAACCAATAAATTGAAAGATAAATGGTATAATTTAAATTATTAAATAAAAATATAATTATAAATTACAAGATTGTTGTTCAATTTTTTAATTATATACAATGGCTAGCCCAATTGATAAATAAATTAGATGCAATATAAGATGCATTGGTATTCCTACTATATACAAAAATTAACAAGGTTGCAAATGACACTTCCCCAATACAAAGCTACTTTGTCCTTCTTATTTTCCAAAACACACAATTAATTCAAGTGCTTTTAATGGCACCACCCAATTTATTTTTTTTAAAAAGCCTAACAAAAATAAAATTATATGTGTTTTCTGCTAGTAAAATCCACTTGTTTAATGTTATCAACAATTATGTAGTGGGCCATAAATTGAGGGACAACCCAAAAATTTAAAATAATATTTAAAATTTAAAATGTTAAATATTTTATTTGTTAATTTTATAAAATAAATTAAACTATTAGAATTAATAAAATTATATTTAATTTTATAACTTTTTAATAAAGCTAAATAATATCTTTCTATTATATAATTTAAAAATAATAATTTATGATACTATAATTCTATAATAAAATCTTAAAAAATTTCTAAACTTTAAAATTTTAAATCTTTGTACTATATTTTTAATTGGCATAAATTATAATATTTAATCAATATTTAAAACTCTATGTCATTTTAAACTTTACAATTCTAAACAAATATTTTTGAAAAATTCTAACAAATTTGCCACCCATATCTAACTTTTCAATTCCAAATAAATATTTTCAAAAAAATTGCCCTCTCAGGTGATTTGTTTGAGGCAATCATATTTTAGAAAACTAATTTTGTTATTACGTTTTGTTATTATTTTAAAAAATTGTCAACTTTCTTAGTTGATCTTTTTCCTAATTTTGGACAGCCTTTTTGAATAGCATTTCTACATAATTATTATATGATGAACTTGTTTATAATTTAATAGATATCATAAACAAATCTATGGTAATTATGAAAACTAATAATTTTTATTTTTATTTAATTTACTAAATAAATAATTTTTTATTTGATTTTTATTTAATTGTTTTGTTAATCAAAGCTATCAAGTTTCTACAATCTATAAAAAGAAAGGGGAAGGGAGGCAACACACTTGTTGAAGTTAAAACCTTATTAAAAATTTAATTTTGTTATAAAATTTATTTGTATTTATTTTTTGTTTTATTAAATTTGTAATAAATATTTGATTACATTGAATCTTTAAAACTGTTGTTTATCATCAAAGTTTTAGAATATTACTTTTTGAAAAACAATGTTATTTAAAAAATATAAACATATGAATATAAGTTTAAATAAATATAAGAAAATTATTTAAGGTGACCCATTTAGAGTAGCAGTTGAGACATTTTGTTAGTGAGGCTACCATCAAGATTCAAACTTCATTGGGCCGTTGTGCTCATATTCTTTGTACCTATGTTGACCTATTGAGCTCCTAGGTTTGAGTAAGGCTTCCGTTTATGATTAAAGAAAAACAAAATAAGGAGGAGAATTGTTTTTGAAATATAAAGTAAAAATCAAATTGATAAATGATTTTAAAATGAGCATCTCACATTTTTAATATTAAACAAATGTTCTTTGAATTTTTAAGCTTTTATTTATTTCCAAATTTACTTGTCCATGTTTCTTTTTGGGTGCATAACATTGCATGCATTCAGATCTTTATGAGTTTTCTTGACTACTACATGTGCACTTCACAAAAGAAAAATAGAATATAACCTCCTATGAGAATAACTAACTATTTATTTTATTTATCTTTTAGCTTGAATTAAGCCAATTAATGTAAAACTCCAACATTTACTTATTTGGATTAGTCACTATCCTCATGAACTAAGATGAGTCCTCTATGCTACACCATTAGTCTCTCATTTGGCTTCTTTGGATTAGTCATTATCTCATCATGTTAAGGCTGATGATGCTTTCTTCTTCATCATGACATCATCAACGGGTATTTAGATGGATCCAAAAGCAATTAGATAACTGTTTGATGTGACCTTTAGTGATCTTCTAACTAAGTGTATTATAACTAGGTGTGTCAATTTACTACTCTAATGTAATCGTGATTAGTATTTAGGTTTTATTTTGAGCTACAACTAGAAGTTTTTTTTCTTGGTTCTTTCTTGCTGATATGCTCCTTTTAACCAGAACTATTTATAATTAATAAATAGTATTATCTTGACTACAAAATTAAACTTGATTATATGTTATTTTATTATGATACATATAATATTATATATGACATTCAAACCATTAAATTAGCTATCAAATTTATTAATAAATGAACAATAATTTAATTTTTACAATCATTATTCCTAATGTGAACGAATTAAGAGATAGATAATGATATTTTTTAAATTATTAAATAAAAAATATTAACTATAAGATTGTTTATAAAAAATTTAATTCTATACAATGATTGGTCGGATTAATTAGCAAACTAAATGTAAGTGTTGCAGAGAGAAGCAGCAGACTTTTTGCATTCTGTTTCTGCTTCTGCTCCTGCTTCTGCTCACGCGTTTGGCAGGTGGTGCTGTGTTTCCATTTCAGGCAAACTCAACAGAGAAGCAGGCGTTCCGAGAGTGGGAAAGGCAGATGGGCAGCCTCAAGCATTCCATCTTCCACACAGCCAAGAATAATTTCCTGTCTTCCTTTTACATCACTGTAGATAAGAGGCCTGGCGTCGGTGATTATTCCTCCGTACAGGAAGCCGTGGATTCATTGCCCTTATTCAACCCTCTGCGTCAATGCTGGCACTTACAAGTGAGTTTATCTCATTCTCCTTTTATTACTTGCTTGCACGAGCAGTACTGGAGTTTGGTCTAATCATAATGAGGTGATTTTGCAGGGAGAGAGTGAACCTTGAGGTGAGGAAGCCATTTGTAAGATTTGAAGGTGCGGGGGCAGACAAGACTGTGATAGAGTGGGGAGACAGTGCAGCTACGCCTAGACCAGATGGACGGCCCCTCGGTACTTTCGCATCTGCTTCTGTTGCCATCGATTCCAATTATTTCATTGCCAAAAACATCACCTTCAAGGTTCCATCTTTCTTTGATTCTCATCACTTCACCCCCTTTTTAGTTCCCGCCAGCCATGGCAGAGAACTCTTGCGGAGGTCTAAAACTTAAACAGTGATTAATCCTTCCATCCACAGCCAATAGCATTTTTCTATTTTCCATTTGCAATGTTTATCTTCTACTTTCTCTATGAAAACATGATCGAATTTTACGGGTTGCCTGTCCAAAATGAATGGTGGCACATTTCTTCTGGCCAAATCAGAGGCTCTACAGGTTTCTATGCAAGAGAACGAGCGAATATCAATGTGAAGCTATTGGGGTTCCCGTTATTGTAAATGGCCCTAACAGTTGGTTTGTTTTGGCAAGAGGCGAGGGAATATCGATGTGTTGGGCTGTCGTTTGAGCAGAGGTTCTTGGAGTTACCATTTTCTCAGATGGCCATAACAGTTGGCATTTCTTTTTACATGCAGGTGAGCCATGTGCTGTCTTGTTTAGCCTCCTTTCATACATTTTCATGACAGGGCACCATAAAAGAATAAAATGTTTTAAACAAACTTATATCTACTAATTTTTCTTCCTCGTGGTTCAGGAGGCTGTGAAAAAGTGGGCTAAAAAACACTAGGCATGGCGGCCAGGTATTGTTGCTGATCGCATTGCCTTTGATCCCATTGCCTATTCTTCACCTGTCCTTCTTTAATTCCCAAGCTATACACGCACCAGGCACATATATCATGTATTGTATGCCCTATCTAAGGCCCTTCCTAGGGGAGGTGATGTTTGATTAAGCTGCACCATCACAACAGAAGAATTCATTAGATTGTTGCAAGTTTCAGATAAGAGTCTGAACACAGAGTGCAAAGATGCCTGCTTTTACTCACAGGGATTTAGATGCAGCAAATGGCAGAGGAAAGGTTGTGTGTGTTATGGATGCATCTAATATGTAGGGCTCTAGACTGTTCAGGGTCTTCTAAACAGGGGATACGCTGTGCATGCAACTATTCAAAATGGAGGTATATATTTTTTATGCAGCGGACTGAAATAATTTAGGGTGCCAGAGGCAAGATTTGACTGTAAGGCTAATGTAAATTTTCTCTGTAGAAAATTGATTTTATTGGTGTTTAGTTTAAAATATTATTTGTGAGTGTCCCAACTTTAATACAGATTGTGCGTGTTTGTCCAGTTTTAACATAGCTATGTTGGTTGGCTTGAGTTTTCTAGAATTGTGTACTTACTTTTGATTTTAATTTTGTGTATTTTTCAATTGATGCATCATTTTCCTATGATCCATTCTTTAAGAAGAGGAGAGTTGATTGAAAAGTATACAGATATACAACACAGTTATGCTATATGGGTTGTGTATAGAGATGTGTATGATAAATGATTACTTTTGGTATTATGAGTATATTGGTGGTTTGATTTGGTGTGAGGTGAAGTTGAATCTTTGAATAAATTGAGTGGGGAGAGGTTGAAGATCTTGTATGCTGATATGTTCGATTATCACAGCATAGTGGATGCACTTAGTGGATGTTCTGTTTTGGACTTTCAATGGTCATTCTTGTACTGATGATGATTTTCTTTTTGATTATGTAGGAGGTCATGGCTGAAATTGAGGTAAGGGCAGCCCACAATGTTGTGGAAGCATGTGCCCATACTGAAACTATTGAAAAAGTGGTATTCACATCTTCAGTAGCTGCAGTAGTTTGGAGAGAAGATAGAAATTCAATTTCTGACCTCTATGAAAGGCATTGGAGTGATGCGAATCTCTGCAGAAAATTGAAGGTTTAAAGAAATACCATCCATTGCCACTGTACAATTTTTGCAATAATGTATCTGCCATATGTTGTTAAAATCAAAGGGTGTGTCGTGATTACAGCTGTGGTATGCACTGGGAATGACACTATCAGAGAGGACAACATGAGCGCTGGCCATGGACAGAGGCGTAAACACGGTGACAATTAGTGCAGGTCTAGTTGTAGGGCCTGGCTCTACATACAAAACCTTAGGATCCACCATAGTATATCTCAAAGATAACACCTCAAGTAAATCCAAACTTCGGCTCTTCAGAATTTGAGCCATGTTTCTTGATATAGGACAATTTTCTAGGTGAAATTATCTAGATTTCTTTGGTAAAACCACCATGGTTCATTGTTTACGAGCTAACCAGGTCGATTTGGTTATTTTAGATGTAGAATAGCTCATGTTCTATTATATATATTGTTTATGATTGCTCTAGTTTTTCCACTGGCTGCATCAGCTATTTTTTCCCTTGTTTCACTTAAGTTTTTCTATTGAGAGGAACCTTTTAGCTAATAGATTTGGTAATTGAATTCATTATTAATTGTTCTATTGGGTTTCAAGATTGACAAATCAGTGGCATTGTGGCAGCATTTTGTAATATAATTTGATAAGTAGTGCATCTTTAGCTCTTGTTAAAATCCACCATTGGAACCTTATCGATGGTTCTAGCCCCATGAAGGTATAAGTCTAGGGTACATGTGGTAAGCTCATGTATTATGATTAAGAGAGCTTCAACCTCCTATAGCTGAAATTATGGAAGTACAATAAAATGATCTCTTGAAAAATATGATTCAAGTGCACTGTGCCATTATGAGTTGGTCTGAACCTCTGAAATTGTATATTCAAGTAGAAGAAAGATTTATTCTCTTGCAGTTGAAAGTTTCTTCTGTATTATGGCCCTCATCTACAGGCTTCAATGCCTAATTCTAGTATTCCAGATCATAAAGATAGTCGGTCTTAATTTAGGGATGTTGGTCTTTCAGAAATTATAGGGGTTTTTAGGGTTGTAATCTTCTTTTCTTCTGTGTCATTAATTTCACATAACATTGTTGATTAACCTAGATGCAAACTTATAGTTGCAATACTTAATTTGCTTGGAGACTTGTTGAAAGTTGAAATGGTTGGGGCAAGAACAGGTGTTGCACAAATGTATGAGAATGGACTATTAGCCAGTGCAGATGCGAGGTTTGTTGCAGAGGCCCATATCTCCGCATTGAACTATTGTATCTAAATATGGTAGTTGAATTTTTCAAGTGTATTCTTATCTGTAATTATTTAAGGGACATATTCTCCTTTTTCTTACAGCCTCTTTCCTACAACCAGAGAGCCTAAATTAAATGATGCATTTTCTGATAGACCCTGAGAATTTCCTTTTTCCTATTTTGCTATAGGTACCCTGCATTTACATCAAAACCTATATGTAAAGATAAACCCACTTGCATTACAATTATTTTTCACAGCTACTTTGGTTCTATAAGTACTCTTGCTAATTTATTACAAAATTTATATTTCAATTCTATTTCAAAATGTTAATTTGATTTTATTTTTTGTAGGCTTCAAAGTACAGGCAAATCAACTAAACAAGTCTTTGCTTCGCTGAAGGTGAAGCAACTTACTAAAAATTGTTCTTATTCTTGCCAATAGATCAATGAGAAGAATATAAAGGCATGGAGAGAATTAAGGGGATAAGAATAGAAAATTGGAGAAATTCGCAAACAAAGATTTGTATTTTCAATGAAAACAACAATTTTAGAGTTTTTTAGTCTACATTTTGTATTTTTAACTTAAGTAAATTGATTTAAAGTTTAAGGTATTTAGCTGCAGTGTTTCTTTCCTAAGAAGCCTCAGGAATAGTGGTATGCACCAGCCAAGCACAACACGTTCTTGGCTCTCTCAACCTATGAAACTTTGAGATTCTTTGAGCTTGGAGCATGGGTGAAATCCCGGATAGAATCCAGACTCCAATTCTGAAATGGTCCATTAGCTGCTGATTTGGATTCAATATTGGCATTTGAAAGCATTTCAAAAAATGGAGCTACAACCAAAATTCCTAAAAATAAATTCTAAGAGAGCACTTGCCATTATATTTTTTTTTTAAAACTTTGGTAGATCAGGCAAAAATAAATTCTTCCGTTACTTAATTCAAGAACCAAGAGACAGTCCACATAAGTAGTGTGGTATGATTCTATTCTAAGCTATGGTTGTGCTGATTAAAAACAAAATAAAGAGTTTTAAAATTTAATAGCGAGATTTTTTAAGTTTAAAAGCCCATTTGAAGCAATCTTGAGATCCAATATCACAAAAGCAAAACTATCAATTCCAGATTCTAATAGCAAAAAAACAAAAAGCTCAAATCCAAATGCCATTTTTAATAATTTAAAATTAGAGCACTACATTTAAAAATTAGAACACTACAATTTTTCCTCGAAAATCTTAAATAGATATGCCTGGAAATTTCTTAGCAAAGCATTCCAAACATGCACAACCCACCCACCCATGTAACCAACTAACTCACTCCAGCCCACAACTGCTTTGCAACTCTTACCTCCAGCCCAAAACTGCTCTGCCCTCACTTGGCAGGAACTAAGCTGCCCTGCAGCTCTTGTTTTATAATCCACCTCCATTTCCTTGACAAAAATGTCTCCACCCATTTCTTTCCTCATTCACTTCTTTTCATCAGTTCAGAGAGATATCTCTCAAACATTTTTATATAGATTTTTGAAAGATATATGCTAGTATATTTATCTCAGCAATTCACATTCTTATTATACATTAAAATTTTAGACATTTCATAAATGTTTTAAAGATATATATCTGTGTGTTTATCAATTGTTGAATGTAGAACCCAACTCCTTGTCCTCTATCTAGAGCACCGGCGAAGCAGGCAGTACCATTCAGGATATCAGGTGATACAGCTGCGTTTTTGGGCAGCAAATTTTGAGGTTCGCAAGACACGCTGTATGACCACCTTCGAAGACATTACTTCAAGGACTGTTACATTGAAGGCTCTGTCGACTTTATTTTCGGTAATGGTTTCTCACTTTACGAGGTTTGCATTCTTTCTTGGTAGATTCTGCCGACGCAAAATTACCTCTTAAGGTTCTGTTTGGTTGCGGGAATTAGAAAATGTTGAATTTGATCAAATGCTAGAAATGGTCAAATCATGGATTTGATATTCTGATATTTCATTTTCAGAATATAGTTTGGACGGTTTCGTTGATCTGGAATATGAGCGAGAATATGTATTTCCCCCATTTGGTTCCACATTTTGAAACTGGAATTAAAATTTAAGTATCAGCCACTATGCAGGATGGTGTGGATCTAGAGCGATTGAGGTCTGAAATGAGTTCGATCACATGAGATTCCATGTTCGAGAGTGAGAGAAAGAAAGCATCCAGAAGGAAGTACAACAAATTGATAGCTGCAATACCTACAAGCAACCAGTAAAAGTAATCCAGTCTGGACTTATTCAGGTTCTGACCAAGCCAGCTCTCTCCATTCTGTCCACCAGTATTATTACGTATAATGCTAACCAGAAAGATGCTCACAAAATTGCCGATCCCCACGTTAAGGGAAAAAAGCACACACGCCACACTCATGTTTTCCAGGAACTGACTGTACAAAAACTCCATGAGTCCGATTGGTCTACCAATCCGGCCACGGAATACTGCGAAAAGAAGGCTGTGACATTCAGGTTCTGACCAAGCCAGCTCTCTCCATTCTGTCCACCAGTATTATTACGTATAATGCTAACCAGAAAGATGCTCACAAAATTGCCGATCCCCACGTTAAGGGAAAAAAACACACACGCCACACTCATGTTTTCCAGGAACTGACTGTACAAAAACTCGATGAGTCCGATTGGTCTACCAATCCGGCCACGGAATACTGCGAAAAGAAGGCCGACATGGGAATCACAGCCTTGGGCTTATCCATAAATCCATGGCTCAATGCCACATTACGCCACTTTGTCTCACATACCGCCGCCAACGCCATGGATAAGATGGCACATGCATAATACCATTCTGATTCTCTACAGCAGGGTTATCCCGTAACTGCCCTTGCTCATTCGTCTCTGTGAATCCCAAATATTAAATTTGTTTGCATGGGGACTTCAAATGTTAAATTTATTTGCACACGGATTTTAAATGGTTTCAAAATGGGGATTAAAAAAATGGAAATTGGGCTTTCAAATTCCAATTCCACTTTTTCAAGTGGAACATGTATATGATAATTTTGGGTACATCTCCCTCTTCCAATTGTTAAGGATTAAGATTGTCTGGAACAATCTAGAGAAGTGATGTTAAGGATTACGATTGTCTAGAAGAATTTAGAGGAGAGGGTTTTTACAGCCTTCCATTAAACAATCCAGATTTTATGTAGAACATTCTAGGATAGAGAATACTCTAGAAGAGTAGTTTCCAGATTTTGGTATTACAAGTATAAATGTGTGTTGTGCACATGCAAAGCATTGTGTAGTTAGAAGACATTTGAAGATTTGATGGCTGTAAGCAAGTTAGATTAATACATTGCTGTTTATTAGCTGTATATCTCTGTTTCTTGGCCCTGTTTTGCTCTATTTTTTTTAGATGACAGCAGCGTTACTTTGTTTCTTTATGGTTTCTGGCCTGTTTTAACATGGTATCAGAGCCAGGTTCAGCTATAAGATTGTTGTGAGATTCAGCTAGAAATAGATTTTTGAAGTGATTTGTTTTAAAAGTTTCTATATTGCTGAAACAATATTTGCTTGAAGTTTCTTCTTGTGTGGCTAACATGGGCTCTACAAATGAAGTGTTACCAATCTTTGATGGAAGTGGTTTTGCAAATTGGAAGATTGCAGTCAAGAATGCTTTGAGAGAAAAGGCTTTATGGAGAATAGTGAATAAGGAGATTGGAGAACCCCAAACTAATAGAGAAAAAGAGATTTGGAGATGCAAGTTGAAGCAAGCTAGAGGTATTATTGGTAAAGCTTTAAGCCCCAATCTCAATAGAAGGTTTGTTGATATTGATGATCCAATAGTGTTGTGGGATAATTTAGAAAAAGATTATAAAGATGTTGATATTACTAGCACATTGAGTATAGAGGAAAAATTGGTGAACTTGGATCCATCTTATTTTGAAGAAATGGCTGATTATTACAATGAAGTTACTTTTTTAAATGCTCAACTGAAGAAAATAGGTGCCAAATATGCAAAGAAAGTTTTTCAGTTGATTGCAATGGTTGAAAGTAAGCTTCCTCAGGCATACAAGGTATTTAAGGAATCAAGGAAAAGGATTATTCAGCTAAATCCTAATACTCCACAGCAAACATTTGATCAATTTTGTAAGTCTGTTATAGATGAAGAAGCTCAACTTATTAAAGAAGGGTATCTTAAGAAAAATCATCCATATGTAGCTAGAAGTAAGTTTTTTAGAAATGATAGAAAAAAGAATTGGAAAGGATATAATAAATTTCTAAATAATGAGGGTTCTAACCATTTTTCTAGAAATGATGGTGCAAAGAAACAAGATGGAAGAAAACCCATTATTTGCAGGTATTGTGGTAGTGAAAATCACATGGAGAAATTCTGTTTGAAAAAAAAGGACAATGAAAGGCATCAGTACAAGCCCAAGCAAGAAAAGTTTAAGGATGGAAAGAAGGATAGGTACAGCTTTGTAGCCATCTCCAAAAAAAAAGAAGATAAAACAAGTAAGAAGGTAAGTGTTACACCTGAAGTTAAATCTAATGTTAAAGGGGGGTACTTTGCTTCAGATTCTATTAAAGAATGGATTTTAGATTCAGGTGCATCATATCACATGACTGGAGATAGATCTTTGCTTACTAATTTTTATGAAGGAAAGAATTCAAATCAAAAAATTACTATTGGCAATAAAATGAAACTTTCGGTTTTAGGTACAGGAACTATTAATGTAAGAAATGGGTCTTTGAAAAATGTTTTATTGGTTGAAGGATTAGGGGTGAATCTAATTTCAGTATACAAAATAGTTCAAGCTGGATATGAGTTTGTTGTTACTGCTGATCAAGTTATTGTTAGAGATAGAAAAGACCCAAACAATATAATTGCCATTGGTAGAGTTGATCATGAAGAGAGTCTTTTTAAATTTGTGGGATTTGCTGATGAAGAATTTAAATACTCTCATTCTTATATTGCTCAAGCTGATTATATGTCAAAACTTTGGCATGCTAGACTTGGACATATAAATTATAGGAAATTGCAAGATATGGTTAGAATGGATATGGTTAGAGGGTTAACAAAAATCTCACCATCTGAAGGAGTTTGTGAAGGATGTGTGCTAGGAAAACATCATCGAGATCCTTTTGATTCAGGTAAAGCATGGAGAGCTAATCATCCATTACAACTCATTCATAGTGATTTATGTGAACCAAGCTATCCCTCACTTTCAAGTGCCAGGTATCTCGTCACTTTTATTGATGATTATAGTAGGAGAGTATGGGTTTATTTTATTGAAAGAAAGAGTGAGGTACTTGAAGTTTTTCAAAAATTTAAGGCCTTAGTTGAGAATCAATGTGAGAAAAGAATTAAATGCTTAAGAACAGATAATGGGGGTGAGTATTGTAACTATGCATTTGAGTCATTTTGTGAGACTTGTGGAATTAAAGTGCAAAGAACAGTGCCTTATAGTCCTCAACAAAATGGGGTGGCTGAACGAATGAATAGAACTCTTCTGGAAATGGCTCGTTGTATGTTGCATTTTAAAAGCTTACATAATAAATTTTGGGGTTTGGCTATTTCTTGTGCTTCATATATTGTGAATAGAATTCCCACTAAAGCCCTCACAAATATCACCCCTGAAGAAGCTTGGAGTGGTAGAAAGCCTCACATTGGTTATTTAAAGGTATTTGGGTGTATTGCTTGGACACATATTCCTGATGAAAAGAGGAAAAAGTTAGAACCAAAGAGTCACAAGTGTTTGTTTATGGGTTATAGTGAAGAATCAAAGGCTTATAGGTTATATGATTTGACAACAAACAAGGTATTTTTAAGTAGAGATGTAAAGTTTGATGAGCATTCACAACATCCAACCACTTCCTCTCACTCTACAACAACAAATGCTTCTCCTATTCTAGAAAGAAGTGAAGACCATATTGATGAGGATGAGGTATGCATTGCTAATGAAACTACTAATGCTTTTGATCAACCATTATCTGTAGGTAGTGATGATGAAGATGTTTCTCTAGCTAGACAAAAGACAAGAAGTGTTGAACAAATCTATAGACAAGGCTCAAAGACCCAAGGAAGGAATGGTTGTGCTCTCATGGCCAAAGCATTACAAATAAATGATCCAAAATCATATGAAGAAGCTAGAGGGAAGAAAGAATGGGAGCAAGCCATGAAAGAAGAATATAATGCATTAATGGACAATAAAACTTGGGAACTGGTACCTCAACCCCAAGGTAAGAATATTATTGGTTGCAAGTGGGTTTACAAGACAAAATTTAGGTCAAATGGTGATATAGAAAAATTCAAAATTCAAGGCTAGATTGGTTGCTAAAGGATTTAATCAAAAAGATGGTGTTGATTATGAAGAATCATTTGCTCCTGTCATTAAAATGAATACAATTGGAGTTATTTTATCTTTGGCTACAAGTCTTGGGTGGCATATTCATCACATGGATGTAAAAAATGCTTTCTTAAATGGAGATTTATATGAAGAAATCTATATGGATCAACCTCCAGGTTTTATAGATCAGCAACATCCTAATCATGTTTGTAGATTGAAGAAGTCACTCTATGGACTTAAGCAAGCACCAAGAGCATGGAATGAGAAGATTGACAGGTATTTCCAACTCCATGAGTTTAAAAAATGTAAATCAGATCCAAATCTTTATGTGAAGAAAGTGAACAATAACATCCTCATTGTTGCAGTTTATGTAGATGATTTACTCATAGCTGGACCAAATATTGCTTTAATTAATGATTTCAAATCAGATCTCAAAGAGGCATTCTATATGAGTGATTTGGGTGAACTAACTTATTTTCTTGGCTTGCAAATTAGTAGACTTCATGATGGGTTGTTCATCTCTCAAATAAAATATGCTTTGAATCTTTTAGAGAAATTTAAAATGATTGATTGCAAGCCAGCCCCTACTCCTTTCCAATCTAGAGTCAAGCTTACTAAGGAATGCACCTCCAAGAAAGTAGATCCTACTCTATATAGACAACTTGTTGGTAGCTTGGTTTATCTAACTCATTCTAGACTAGACATTTGTTTTGCAGTAAATATGGTATCTTGATTTATGCAGGAACCCAAAGAAAGTCATTGGTTAGCTGCCAAGAGGATTTTACGATATGTTCATGGAACAATGTCCTATGGCATATATTACAGTTGCAAGTCCCCAATTTCTTTGCTTGGCTTTACAGATTCAAACTGGGGTGGTGATATTGATGATAGAAAATCTACTGGAGGCTATGTTTTTTAGCTTGGATCAAATCCAATCACATGGAGCAGCAAAAAACAAGCAACTACATCACTATCTTCCTGTGAAGCAGAATATAGAGCAGCAAAGGAAGCAGGAAAATAAGTAGTTTGGCTTCGACATCTTTTATGTGAGCTTGGCTTTGAACAAAGTTTAGCTACTACTTTGTATTGTGACAATCAAAGTGCTATACAAGTTGCAAGCAATCCTATTTTTCATGCTAAAACAAAGCACATTGAGATTGATGTTCATTATATCAGAGATCTTGTTCAAGAAAATATTGTTAATCTTCAATTTTGTCCAAGTGAAGATCAAACAACATATATATTTACTAAGAGTATGCTTGAGGCTAAATTTCTAAAGCTATGAAGTATGCTTGGTATGATTAAGGTGAACATTAAGGGGGGATAGTCATATAATGTTCCCCTATCTTTTGTATTATTCTAGACAATCTTAAGGGGGGGTGTTAAGGATTAAGATTGTCTAGAACAATCTAGACAAGTGATGTTAAGGATTACGATTGTCTAGAAGAATTTAGAGGAGAGGATTTCTACAGCCTTCCATTAAACAATCCAGATTTTATGTAGAACATTCTAGGATAGAGAATACTCTAGAAGAGTAGTTTCCAGATTTTGGTATTACAAGTATAAATATGTGTTGTGCACATGCAAAGCATTGTATAGTTAGAAGACATTTGAAGATTTGATGGCTGTAAGCAAGTTAGATCAATGCATTGTTGTTTATTAGTTGTATATCTCTGTTTCTTGGCCCTGTTTTGCTCTGTTTTTTTTAAATGACAGCAGTGTTACTTTGTTTCTTTATGGTTTCTGGCCTGTTTCAACACCAATTTCGTTTTGCACTGCCAAAGTGAGGATTTAACAAATTTGGAATTAGTTTATGCCAATTCCTCCTACAACCAAATGGGGTCTAATGGAGTTACTACTCATAAAGAACTTGATTATTTCTACAATGAATATGAAGAATTTGTATTTATCAACTAGCTTATATATATATATAACTAATCTTCAAAAACTATCAAAAACTTTAGTCTCCCACCTTAACGCCAGGAACTAATAATAAACAAACCATAAATTTTGAACTATTAATTTGTAAGGTGTTCAACAGTAACGTGAGAGCACTCACAACCACACTATCATGCTGATAAGTTTTCTCGGTCGATTGGTTAATTGAAGGCGAATTTTGGACCACATCACCATAAAGAAAAAATATCTCCGACAGCCTTTATCACAACCAAATTTGATAGTGCTAATCGGAAAATATCTTCCACATGGAAGTGAAGTAAAACTTGTGTAGCAGCGTCAGACAATTTTAACGGAATTAAGCTTCCATTAAAAATAGAACTTCTATCAAAATTTCGTAAGTAGGGCTACCCAAATATGGCATGGCTTAATACCCCTGTAGTACAGTTGGGTTTTTCAATCATCTTCTTCTGGATTATATACAGATTTGTGACAAAAAGTAGGAGCAAGAGCGACAAGGGAGAGCTGGGATTACCACCAGGGCCACGGCCATGGCCACTGGTAGGTAATCTCCATCTTCTGGGAAGCCTTCCTCACAAATCCCTGGCTGAACTCGTAAAGAAGTACGGACCCGTCATGTTCCTACGCTTTGGGTCAGTGCCCACAGTTGTGGTCTCTTCTCCTGCCATGGCCAAAGAGTTTCTTAAAACCTAGGATTTGATCTTCGCCAGCAAGCCAGTTTCATTGGCGAGCAAGTACCTGGCCTACGGGTGGAGAGATGTGGCGCTAACCCCCTATGGAGAGTACTGGCGGCAGATGAGAAAGCTGTGCACAGTTGAATTGCTGATGGCCAAGAGAACAGAGTCATTCAGATGGGTGAGAGAGGAAGAGGTGAGCGCCATGGTAAGATCTCTGTGGGAGGAAAGCGAGAAAGGCATGGGCTCCGTCAATCTGAGGAAGCACATCTTCTCCGTCTTACTCAACATAGTGTGCAGAATGTTTGCAGGGAGAAGTTACTCCGACCATCAACTGAGCGGAGGACAGGGGCTTTCACAGATGGTAACTGAAATCATGCATCTCTCGGGAGTCGTTGTTCTTGGAGACTTCATTCCCTCTGTTGCCTTGATCGACTGGGGAGGGCACTGCCGCCGCATGAAGGCTGTTCATAAGATATTCGACGAGTTTGCTGAGAAGCTGATCGATGAGCACATTGAGCGAAGAAGGGTGAAAAAGTCGGAAGAACCAGATATTGTGGATGTGATGTCGGACATGGCGGAGAGCGAAAATCCCGATTTGCAAGTTTCTAGGGTTCACATCAAAGCAATCATCTCGGTGAGTTTAGTTTAAATAGTTGTCATGGACCTTACCATGGCACCAGAAACTAGTATTGTTGGGATTTGCTTTCATCTCGTCAAATTGTGGAATTATGCACTTCCGCTAATACTTCGTTGACCAATTGTGAAATTTCTACTAGGACTCCACTAACCAGCGAGTTCAATGCTTTCACAGGATATGTTACTTGCTGGAGTAGAGACATCTGTCACAACTATAGAATGGGCAATGACTGAGATGCTGAGAAACCCTAAAGCAATGGCAAGGGCGCAACAAGAGATTGAATTAGAGGTTGGGATAAAGCGCATCGTAAAAGAGAGTGATCTGGTAAGTTTAGAGTACTTACGATCTTTGGTGAAGGAAATCTTTAAAAGCTTTCTCAAAGTGAATTTTGTGAAAAATATAATTGAGAAAATTAATTATTTGATTGGTTAGTTAATTTTAACTTTCAAAGTTAGACTCCTAGAATTTTAAATCTAGTAGAATTTTGTCAAAATGAAAACTGTAAGAAAAAAATAATAAATAATACATTACATGATTATTATAGATATCCTCAATAAATATATCTAAATTATGAAAAAGAACAATCTTCAATTTTTATTTAATTTATTCAATAACTTTTTATTTGACTTTTTAAAGTGGCAAAAGTACTTAAAGTCATTCTAATTGTTCAAGCATTATCTTATTTACTTGAAAATGATTTTATTAACTATAGTTATTGTATTGACTATAGAGTTATATTATATTTTTAGTTATAATTATTTATCTATTTTATTTAATATACATGTCAAATTTTGTGTTAGACAAAAACTTTATGATCTAATTGTATTATATTTTGTGTTAGTCAAGACGAGGGTTCTTCTTGCATGACTCCAATTGGTGAATCCAATTTAGTTCCTTCAACTTATCAATTATTCAAGAAAGAAAATAAAAACTTTATTAAGATAAATGCTTAGTATTTTGATAACATCCAAATACAAGTTGCCATTGAAACACGTCATATTACAATACACTACTCCTCTAGACTTAATAATCAATATTTTTTTTTTATCTTTTCAATTTTTGAAATTCTATTATGCTTCGATTGGTAAACAATAATTGATTACACTTGTCTCCACCCTTCTCATATATATTTTCAAAACTTTTCTTCCTTGATTTTACCTAAAGGCCTTTTGTCAAAGTCCTTGTAAGCTTGGACATGCCACTGAGTGATAGATGTGTCTAAGACATGAAGTTCAAGACCTAATTAACTCTAATATAACATATAATGCTAGGGTGAATGATAAAGGAATTCATTTGTAGTGTCTCCTAATAAAAACTTTTAAATGTTAGCCAATTCATTATTTTCTCATTCTAGAAGCATTGTAATACAAACATCTGATTATGTATAGACTAATTTCAATACCAACCAAGTTGAACATTTAGTTAAAATAGTTGAATCATTTCCTAAACATGAGAAACCAAAGATTAATCCTAAATCTAGTGTCACCTTAACCAAAAATTACACCTCAATGTATGCACCTAATTAAGCATTGGTCACCACTGTGCTTATTCCTACTGCAAACTCTTGATTAGGTAGAAAAATAAATCTTCCACCCAAAAATAATGCTTCCATCTCTGATACAAAAAATAATGGATAGCACACCTCTGGAAAGCCTAGGAGGAATAATCACTCAACTAGACAAGATCAAAGGGTTCATGATTCATATGGGGAGCTTAAAATCAAGTTCATTTTCTTTCTTCTATGTACCTTCCTAACACTGAGAGTACCCTTTCTTCAATACTGGCCCCAATATCCAAATGGTGTATGGTGACCCTAAGAGAGTATGATCCTTCATCTAACACAATCATTGACAAGAGACTCAAATTGATCATATGAGGTTACAAACATCATGTATGATAGTAATAGGGACTATTTACCTCACAAAAAAGACCCATAACCCTTGTTTTGTTATACTTTCTTTATAAGGACATATTCTTCTACTAGCCCTATCTACCTAGTTTTGGGGGCATAAATTTTGTGTACCACAAGATCTCATAAAACTATCAACAGTTTGAAATACCATTTTAATAGTTATTCTGAAATCCAAACTTTTAGGCTCCAAAATTACCATTCAAGGTGCTAACCAGCCATTGGTTTCAAGCCTAGAAAGCCAATTAGCCCTCCTATCGCTGATTTCTTGCTTTATCTCTCAAATTCCACAAAGGACTAGAAAAGTAAATAGGTGATTTAGAAACCCTTTTTAGAATTCTAAAAGGCTTTAAGATTTCACTCTCTCATGCAAAATTCTTATATGACTGTCTAGACCATGTGCACAAAGACAAAAGGCGTCATTAGGTGGCATAAAAAGGGAGTTATTATGCCAAGGTCTGATCTCAAACTCCAACCACTTGGAACATGTATGATAAAATGAAATAATAACAAAAATACAATTCCATCCTTTGGAAAGATCGGGTGTGGGATTGAGCTTGTTTTTTATTAAGTAAAATAGGTTTTATAGGGATCCTAAAACCCACATCAATATTTAGTCGAAAGTGGGATTGAGCTTGTTGATTGCATGAACTCGAGGGCTAAAAAGGCTAGATTTATGAATGGACTACCCTATAAGCATATCCCCAATGACTTGAACCTTTGGAAACCTTTGAGTAATTATGAAATAAATCAAAATATATGATTTTAGCTTTATATTCAATCTACAACAAAAATAAACTTGCTCTCTCTATTTTGCTCTAGATGACCACTTGGTGTTTCTCACCTAGGGCCTCCAAGTTCTCCTTTTTTCCTACAAATAAAAACCCAAGAAATACATAAGCTCAAATTTCATAAATGAAACAAGAGATCCCCAAAGGCTTTAGAAAACTAGTCGAGGATCTTCAAGAAATTTCCATTTGAAGCCAAACATTCAATAAAAGGAGGATTTCATACCTACAGTCACAAAAGAGCTCATATCTTTGAATAGAAAGTGTTTCAAGACTTCAAAAAAGACCAAAAGGAATCTATAAGACTAATATATATCATGCAATCCCTGGATCATACTGATGAGTCTATACAGATCTATACACTAGCAGAAAACAATCTATCCTTGGTTTCTCAATAGTTATCCTTCCAAACTATCTAAGACATCCTCATATCCTGGAGTGGGAACCCATACTATCATTTTCTCTACAACTTCCACAATGCAATTATCAATAGTTATGATAAATATGACAACTTTCTTGTATTTATCCAAAGTCTTCTTTGGAATTCTCTCCCTTTAATCCATTTGATAATAAAATATAGTAAATAATGAAGAAAAATCTTCCTATTCAAAAATTTTATCTTTCAATTTTCTTCTTAAATTACGTATTTTATGTTCTAATATTTTCTTTGGAATCAATTAAATTACGCTAAAACCTATAAATTCTTTCATGAAATAAAAAAATATATAAAGTGAATAGGGATAAAATGGAATCACACTTATTCAATGTAATGTATGAGGGAAATATGAGATCCAATTCTAAATCCAAATTCCCAAGGGAGAGATCCAATTTGATCAACCAAAAGGTTAATGCACAATCGAATCAATCTATGGAGAATATGAAAAAGGAAGAAAACCTTATATTTCCCTATGAAGGAATTGTGCTTGAAATCTGAAATAATTGAAATACAAGTACTAACCTCAAAATAGGGCAAATCTGGAAAAATGCCAATTTCTGATGTTTGTGTATACTTTCAGGAAATTCTACAACTTGTTTCAGACTAGAAATGTCGAGATGAAAAAACCTCAGAAATTTTTTGTCTTTTTGACAGTACGTAGTCTTTGACCCTCATAAAAGGTCAAAGGGTACATTATTACTCTAAAGGTCTATTTTGACTTTGTTTGCAGATCTTAGAAGTTCACCAAAAAGGGTATCCAAATCCAATCTCAGATCCAAAATTATGCACCTATATTTGCAAGAAAAAGGGGGTTTTATTTTTTGTATGAGGGGTTTGCCTTGGTCAAACCCCAATTTAGGAATTAACCTTGAAATTGAATTGAAATGTACTGTGCATAAATAAAGCAATTGAAACAATTTACGTCGCTTATGTTGAAGTCCTTGTAGAGGATTCGAATCCTCAAATCCACAAGTAGGGATGCTTCAATGGATGTAGAATGAATGTAGGATGTCTCAAATCAATGACATTTGATCTTCAACACCAATCTTGAATAGATCTTTGCATATGAGGAGGCTTGGATGAATTTAGAAGGATAGATCTTCAAGGGGGCTCCAAATAGATTGAATCGTTCAATGGCTAAAAATGGATATGCTTGATGGATGAATGCTTGAACACTTGAATGCTTGAGGCTTTCTTGAATGCTTGAAGATGAGATGAAAACTTGATTGAGTGATGGATTGAAATCAGAGAGGAAGGCCTCCTTTTATAGTGAACTAGGGCACAAACCTCTAGAGAAGGCAGACATCAGGGAATTAAATCCCAATTAACCTTAACCCTTAGAAATGGACCCATATTAAATGAAATTTAAGGATTTACCATTCTGAAACTTGAAATGGCTGACATGGAGGCAGGAAACGAATGTTTCCAAAATTCAATACCTGAAAATTAGAAAAACTTTAAATTTGAACTCGGGGTTAGGGATGAGGTTGACCATGACCTAGGTCAAGGTCAAGGGTGAAATTTGACCCTCAAGGTTGACTTTGACCTTGAGGTTAAAAACCTCAGGACCCTAGCCCAGAATGCCAGGAAATGGAGATATGAAGTGAAAATCAGGTGCAGAGGAAACCAAAGTAGGGGGAAAAGGAAAATACATGAAAAGCCCTGATCAAGGTCCTTAACATGACCCTCAATCACTTACTCAGAGGGATAAACACTCTTATCATGGAAGTGCTTTCATTTTAAGATGATACATTAAGCCCCCACTTTAGCAAGAGTATGGACTCGATGCAAACTCTTGGTAAAGGAGATCAAAATGAAAAGATAATCTTATCGTAATCCAAGGGACAAAGAGAAACCTTAAGCCCCTAGGGACTCAAGTCTTTTTCAACTCCCAGATCACAATAAGAGAGACAACTCTAGAGAGAGAAAGAGGGTGTGATTACCTTGCCCAATGAGAACTTATGTCCCATTGTGAACCACACAAGGAAACAACATAACTTGAAAGATGGAATTGAACTGCCTAGTGAATGTGGCTACTCACTTGTCAACCCATCAAGGTTTCATCCTTAGGAATACTATATTCCATAAGAATAAAATAAAAAACAATAGAGATCCAGTCTTAAGGACACCTCTGACCTTAAGGGATCAAAATATATGTATATTTGAAACTAGAGGGATCAAGAGATCCTAACATATAAATCCATGCTTTAAGGATTAGTCACTAATCCAAAAAGGGAGAAAAGGTATCTTGAAAAATATGTGCATATCAAAAAGTGCATGTGTGCAATAGGTGAGCAGAGTGTATGCCCCCATTTTAAAGTCATTTCTAACACTTTAATAGGAGCAATAGCTTTAACGGAAACATAAACAACTCCACTGATTATCTTTCCATGTTGAGATGCCCCCAGATGAAGACAAATCAAGGGAAATATCATAGAAACATCCAGAGAACACATAAGGGATCTACCTACCGTGGGGTTAGTATGATCATCAAATAATATATATATCATATTATTGCAAATGAATTGACATCATTCCCTAAAGAAAGTAGAACTACGATCACAAAGGAGGAAAGATCACATAAGATATATGAAGGAGAATCTTTTCGGACCATGACATGGAGACCAAAAAGAATTAGTGCTACCATATCTTGAATCAAAGCATATTACACATGGAAACATTTATGAACAATAGCACATTTACGACATAACATTGAACAATGCATAGAAGAATAGAGATACATATAGAAGAATTTGAACAATAGTTTCAATTCCTTTATCACGTTGCACCAACTAAGTAACAAACATCATATAAAATAATCTAACAACATTTAGAAAACACATTATGGGAGAAGAACAGTACAATAGGAAAACACACAACAAAGCTACCATGAAGGACAAGCCAATCAAGCATGCCACCTACTCTCCCCATCTCATTGTATATCATTTAGGGAAGGTGGGTAACTCTCAAGAGGGACTATATCCAACACAATAGGAATGATAGCCAGTTCCAAACAAGGATCCTCTTGAGAATCACAATGTTCAACACTAGGTGTAAGAGTTAATTGTGAGGAAAGCATATTAGGTAAATCAATGTCAATGTCAATAGTCTCATATTCATCATTAACATCGTCAGTATCATCAAGATTATCTTCTTCATCCAAATTAATCAAAATAGGATCTAAGATACGAATAGAATCATCATAATCATGCATCTTAGCATCATTATTAGTAACAAATTCTTCTAACACATCATGCATAGATTTATTCAAAGAAGGTAGAGATCTTTAAAGAATGGAATTACGAGCTTTAGCATGAGCATGATGCTTCTTACAATGTTCATTAGCAGATCAATTACGTTTTGATTTATTTGAAATAGGTTGAGAACTAGGAACAATCATAGGATCCTTCACAAGTTCTTTAGGAAGATTAATAGGATTATCAGCAATAGGAGGAACAATCACAGGATTTTTGATAGGTTCTTTAGGAAGATCGATAGAAGGAACTTGATTAATAGAACTAGAAGCCATAGTTAGAGGAGGTATAGAAGGTGTAGGCAAAAGACCACAATTAAGATCCATAGGAGGAATGTTTAATTCAAGAATCTTATGATGTTTATAAGCTTGATATGAACATAAAAGATTATCAGGTTGAGAAGGACATGAATAAGGTAATGAAGGCCAAAAGAAATCAAGCGCAAGACAATCTCTAGGCCTAGAAGGTTGATATAAGCTATGATTAACCATCTTCACTTCTTCATCATGAATGAACTTAAGGTACTTATGGATAGGTGAAGCAATAGCATGCATGGAATTTAACCAAAGCAAACCTAGCTTAACTTGAAATTGATCAGAAGTAGGAACCACAACAAAGGTAGTGTTCACAATTTTTCCACAGAGTTCAACTGGTAAAGTAATAGAGTCAAATGATGGATAAAGAAAATCATTGCAAGTTTGAATCCACACATCTAATGTATCATAAGAATCACATTGTAAGCTTTTCATAAAAGGATTTTCTTCAGTAATAACATTGAATAAGGATGTAGGATCAAAAAGACAACCATGAGTAGGTTTCTAAGAAATCCTAGCATAAATGTAAAGGGGACCATCAGGAGCTTTAATAGTCTTAGAATCATCAAAGGTGAGTAAAAGTTCCTGAGGTCTTTTATTCTTAGGTTGTTGTCGAGGTTTAGGTTGAGTTTTCAATTTAGGCTTAGGTTTTGGTCAAGGTTGAGATTGTACTTGAGGGTGAATCTGAAGTTGAGGTAGAGGTTGAGGTGGAGATACAAATTGACCAACATGCTCCACTTGATTAACAACATGATTGAGATCATCCATCTTTGAATAATACACAATTTCCATGGTAGATGGTTGAGAAATGGTATTAGTATCATGCGTATGTAAAGGATTCATATAAATTTGAAGGTTTTTCTTAGGAGAGACAAATTTGTTCCCACTACCATCAGGATTATCAATAGATAAGGCATTAGATTCAATTAAGTCTTGAACCTTATGTTTTAAAGAATAAAATTTCTTAGTATCATTACCATTTTGACGATGATATTGACAAAAACCATTTTGATCAACAGATTTAGATGTAATCGTAGTAGGTAAAAGAGGTCAAATAGGAGGTAAAGTAATCATATTAATAGTTAACAACATATTCATAATAGTATGTAAAGATTCAAAAAGAGGAGTAAACATATGATTTAATCAAAAATTAGTGGATGTAGAAGTGGCATTATGAGATGCAACAACAACTTGATCAGCAACTGCATTCTCTTGTTTACTTATCTTGACATAGTTGTTTAATTTTTGAAATTTGTTTGGATTAGGAGCAGCATCACTCTTATCAACTAGAATAGGAGCCATTGGAGTGTTGCTCTCAAATTGACTCACTTGTAATTGATAATGATGAAGTGTTGCACAAAGTTGTTGAAAAGAGGTAAATTCAGTAAGCAGAATCTTATCTCTAATATCCTTTTGCAAATTTGAAATAAACATATGTTGAATATCAATATCAGGAACATGATAGGAAATATGAGCATTCAAATGCTTAAATCTACCAATAAATTTAGTTAATTTTTCCTTAGCACTTTGTTTACAATGCATCAAATCAGTCAAAGACACCTGCAAACCAATGTTGTTTAGAAATTGTTGAATAAAGGCATTAGCAAGTTTTGGAAAGGAATCAATAGAATAATGAGGCAAGGAACAATACCATTGTAAGGCCTTGTCATGGAAGGTTCTAGCAAATAGTTATGCTAAAATCCTATGGTCATGAGTGTAATCACTACAAATGATTTGGAATGTTTTAACATGACGTACAAGATCTCCTTTTCCATTATAATTCTCAAGATGAGGCATATCACCTTGTTGAGGAGCAAGAGTATGAATAATATCCAAGGACAAAGGACCTCACATGTCACATGTAGGAATACTAAACTTGTTTTGGGTTAAGGAAGAAAGTTGTAGTTGTAAGGATGATGCAGTTTGAGCCAAATTGATGATTGTTGAATCATTAGAGGAAATATGAGGAACAACAACATTAGACACACTAGGTAAAGTGTAAGAAGTTGTAGCAATAGAAGACACAACTGGAGGAACACTAGGAACTACAGTTGGAAGTGGATTGGAATAAGGGAAAGGAACATTATGATATGAAGGTTGTGATGTAGGAAGGGACAGAGGAGGAACACTCATAGGAATAGAGGGAACCATCACAGTCACCAAAGAAGGAGTATAGGTAGGAATACTAGGTAAAGGATTAGAAGGAGGTTCAACACTAGTGATAGGAGGAATCAACCCTAAATCTTGAGCTTCTTGAGCTAAAGGTTTAACATTTGAATGCACGAGGTGAGTAATACCACACAAGAGGTTAACACCTTGATCACTATCATGAAGAACTTTCTTAAGAGCCTCTATAGCTTGAATAGAATCTTGATTATGGTTCTCTTGAATAAGCCAATTACCCATTTTATCAAGTTTAGTTGAAAGTTTTTGGACTTGTTCAGGAGGAACTCTTAAAGCGTCATCCTCATCATGAGATGAGTGAGAAGAGTTTTTCTTCTTAGTAGGATTGGAATCATGAAGAATCAAATTATCATCCAGGATCCTAAGGAAAGGAGAGGAAGATTCAAGATCAAAGGTACCCATGAGTCTACAACTTCTTCTAACTGGAATATTATAAGTAGGACTAGTAGTACAGCTCATAAACCAATGTAATGAAAATGAACTAAACTAAGACCATATAAAGCATGAATATTTTTGTATTTTTGAAATCTAATTAGCATGCAAATAGAGAAATCTAATACTAAGAAGATAAAAAGAAATTTAACAACACAAAACACAAAAGGGCATCGAATTCCACAAAAGGAAGGAGAGTAAGTATGTTGAGCTCACCAAAATGAATAGGGGTAAAATGGAATCACACCTATTCAATGTAATGTATGAGGGAAATATGAGATCCACTTCTAAATCCGAATTCTGAAGGGAGAGATCCAATTTGATCAACCAAAAGGTTAATGCACAATCGAATCAATCTATGGAGAATATGAAAAAGTAAGAAAACCTTAGATTTCCCTATGAAGGAATTGTGCTTGAAATCTGAAATAATTGAAATACAAGTACTAATATCAAAATAGGGAAAATCTGGAAAATGCCAATTTTTGATGTCCCTGTATACTTTTGAGCATTTCTACAACTTGTTTCGGATTGGAAATGTTGAGACGAAGAAAACTCATAAATCTTTTGTCTTTCTAACGACATGTAGTCTTTGACCCTCATAAAAGGTCAAAGGCTACATTCTTATTCTGAAGGTCGATTTTGACTTCGTTCGCAGATCTCAGAAGTTTTCTGAAAAGGGTATCCAAATCCAATCTCAGATCTGAAATTCTGCACCTATACCTGCAAGAAAAGGGGGTTTTATTGTTTTTATGGGGGTTTGCCTTGGTCAAACCCCAATTTAGGAATTAACCTTGAAATTGAATTGAAATGTACTGTGCATAAACAAAGCAATTGAAATAATTCTTGTCACTTATGTTGAAGTCCTTATAGAGGATTTGAATCCTCAAATCCACAAGTAGGGATGCTTCAATGGATGTAGAATGAATGTAGGATGTCTCAAATCAATGGCATTTGATCTTCAACACCAATCTTGAATAGATCTTTGCATATGAGGAGGCTTGGATGAATGTAGAAGGATGGATCTTCAAGGGGGCTCCAAAGAGATTGAATCCTTCAATGACCAACAATGGATCTCCTTGATGGATGAATGCTTGAACACTTGAATGCTTGAAGATGAGATGAAAACTTGATTGAGTGATGGATTGAAATGAGAGAGGAAGGCCTCCTTTTATAATGAACTAGGGCACAAAACTCTAGAGAAGGCCGACATTGGGGAATTAAATCTCAATTAACCTTAACCCTTAGAAATGGACCCATATTAAATACAATTTAAGGATTTACCATTCTAAAACTTGAAATGGCCGACCCAGAGGTGGGAAAAGAATCTTTTTGAAACCCGATACCCAGAAATTAGAAAAACTTGAAATTTGAACTGGGGGTCAGGGATGAGCTGAACTCTACCCTAGCTCAGGGTCGAGGTCAACCCTACCCTAGGTTAGGGTCGAGGTCGATGTTGACCCTCAAGGTCGACTTTGACCTTGAGGTCAAAAACCTCAGGACCCTAGCCTAGAATGCCATGAAATGGAGATATGAAGTGAAAATCAGGTGCAGAGGAAAGCAGAAAAGGGGGAAAAGGAAGATACATGCAAAGACCTAATCAAGGCGCTTAACATGACCCCATACCATTTACTCGGAGGGCTAAACACTCTTATCATGGAAGTGCTTCCATTTTAAGATGATACATAAAGATGGAGGGTACATACCAAAACTTGTGTTTCCTTTCCTTTGATTTCCTTTTTTCTCTAGAAATTTTTTGTCTCAAGACCTCATATAGGTGACAATAGACACTCTTTACTACCATCTAAAACTAACATTAATGGTTGTAGCTAACATATAATTTTTTCTATTTTAAAAGTTGATCTTATTTATGATAATCAAGGAGGCATATTTTATCACATTATTTTCAATTGTGCCTACTGACAGTGCTCTTCCATTAGGAGTTCATTTAGTTAACTCTTTAACTTCTTTTTTTTATGAATTTCAATTTAGGAACTAGTCTTGTTCAACATAGAGAAATAATTTCACTTATCATTTATGTGGGGATCATACACAAATCATCCAATGACAAAAAAACATCATGAATTGTAGTCATTTCCATTCTAACATATTTTTTTATCATAAAAATAATTAGGAAAATCACTTCATATAATCAATATGGAAAATCTGGAAAATGCCAATTTTTGATGTCCGTGTATACTTTTGAGCATTTCTACAACTTGTTTCGGATTGGAAATGTTGAGACGAAGAAAACTCATAAATCTTTTGTCTTTCTAACGACATGTAGTCTTTGACCCTCATAAAAGGTCAAAGGCTACATTCTTATTCTGAAGGTCGATTTTGACTTCGTTCGCAGATCTCAGAAGTTTTCTGAAAAGGGTATCCAAATCCAATCTCAGATCTGAAATTCTGCACCTATACCTGCAAGAAAAGGGGGTTTTATTATTTTTATGGGGGTTTGCCTTGGTCAAACCCCAATTTAGGAATTAACCTTGAAATTGAATTGAAATGTACTGTGCATAAACAAAGCAATTGAAATAATTCTTGTCACTTATGTTGAAGTCCTTATAGAGGATTTGAATCCTCAAATCCACAAGTAGGGATGCTTCAATGGATGTAGAATGAATGTAGGATGTCTCAAATCAATGGCATTTGATCTTCAACACCAATCTTGAATAGATCTTTGCATATGAGGAGGCTTGGATGAATGTAGAAGGATGGATCTTCAAGGGGGCTCCAAAG
Source organism: Chamaecyparis obtusa (assembly GCA_027943335.1). Lineage (NCBI taxonomy): Eukaryota > Viridiplantae > Streptophyta > Pinopsida > Cupressales > Cupressaceae > Chamaecyparis > Chamaecyparis obtusa. The sequence continues at coordinate 241,374 of BSBK01008288.1, read as the reverse complement.
AGATTGAATCCTTCAATGACCAACAATGGATCTCCTTGATGGATGAATGCTTGAACACTTGAATGCTTGAAGATGAGATGAAAACTTGATTGAGTGATGGATTGAAATGAGAGAGGAAGGCCTACTTTTATAATGAACTAGGGCACAAAACTCTAGAGAAGGCCGACATTGGGGAATTAAATCCCAATTAACCTTAACCCTTAGAAATGGACCCATATTAAATACAATTTAAGGATTTACCATTCTAAAACTTGAAATGGCCGACCCAGAGGTGGGAAAAGAATCTTTTTGAAACCCGATACCCAGAAATTAGAAAAACTTGAAATTTGAACTGGGGGTCAGGGATGAGCTGAACTCTACCCTAGCTCAGGGTCGAGGTCAACACTACCCTAGGTTAGGGTCGAGGTCGATGTTGACCCTCAAGGTCGACTTTGACCTTGAGGTCAAAAACCTCAGGACCCTAGCCTAGAATGCCATGAAATGGAGATATGAAGTGAAAATCAGGTGCAGAGGAAAGCAGAAAAGGGGGAAAAGGAAGATACATGCAAAGACCTAATCAAGGCGCTTAACATGACCCCATACCATTTACTCGGAGGGCTAAACACTCTTATCATGGAAGTGCTTCCATTTTAAGATGATACATAAAGATGGAGGGTACATACCAAAACTTGTGTTTCCTTTCCTTTGATTTCCTTTTTTCTCTAGAAATTTTTTGTCTCAAGACCTCATATAGGTGACAATAGACACTCTTTACTACCATCTAAAACTAACATTAATGGTTGTAGCTAACATATAATTTTTTCTATTTTAAAAGTTGATCTTATTTATGATAATCAAGGAGGCATATTTTATCACATTATTTTCAATTGTGCCTACTGACAGTGCTCTTCCATTAGGAGTTCATTTAGTTAACTCTTTAACTTCTTTTTTTTATGAATTTCAATTTAGGAACTAGTCTTGTTCAACATAGAGAAATAATTTCACTTATCATTTATGTGGGGATCATACACAAATCATCCAATGACAAAAAAACATCATGAATTGTAGTCATTTCCATTCTAACATATTTTTTTATCATAAAAATAATTAGGAAAATCACTTCATATAATCAATATGGAAAATCTGGAAAATGCCAATTTTTGATGTCCGTGTATACTTTTGAGCATTTCTACAACTTGTTTCGGATTGGAAATGTTGAGACGAAGAAAACTCATAAATCTTTTGTCTTTCTAACGACATGTAGTCTTTGACCCTCATAAAAGGTCAAAGGCTACATTCTTATTCTGAAGGTCGATTTTGACTTCGTTCGCAGATCTCAGAAGTTTTCTGAAAAGGGTATCCAAATCCAATCTCAGATCTGAAATTCTGCACCTATACCTGCAAGAAAAGGGGGTTTTATTGTTTTTATGGGGGTTTGCCTTGGTCAAACCCCAATTTAGGAATTAACCTTGAAATTGAATTGAAATGTACTGTGCATAAACAAAGCAATTGAAATAATTCTTGTCACTTATGTTGAAGTCCTTATAGAGGATTTGAATCCTCAAATCCACAAGTAGGGATGCTTCAATGGATGTAGAATGAATGTAGGATGTCTCAAATCAATGGCATTTGATCTTCAACACCAATCTTGAATAGATCTTTGCATATGAGGAGGCTTGGATGAATGTAGAAGGATGGATCTTCAAGGGGGCTCCAAAGAGATTGAATCCTTCAATGACCAACAATGGATCTCCTTGATGGATGAATGCTTGAACACTTGAATGCTTGAAGATGAGATGAAAACTTGATTGAGTGATGGATTGAAATGAGAGAGGAAGGCCTCCTTTTATAATGAACTAGGGCACAAAAGTCTAGAGAAGGCCGACATTGGGGAATTAAATCCCAATTAACCTTAACCCTTAGAAATGGACCCATATTAAATACAATTTAAGGATTTACCATTCTAAAACTTGAAATGGCCGACCCAGAGGTGGGAAAAGAATCTTTTTGAAACCCGATACCCGATAACATGGTGTGTGGAGAATCTCCATGAAGATGATGCCTAGGATATAGAATCCTTCATAGTAGGTTGGAAGGAAGGAATCATATCTATCTATGGCCTTGAATTATATATTAAAAAATATATTGTGGCTAAATTATCAAACACCATTATTGAAGGAAGAATTTTTTATAGGGACAAAAAGAGTGCTAATGAAGAAATGGATGTTTTCTTCCTACTTCACGAGAGGGATGAGATAAAAAATAACATCGAAGGTGGTTATGATATAGCTACCATTAACGAGCCATGGTCAGATGTGGCTAAGTTAATAATGAAATACCTTATCTTGGATGGAAAATTTACTAGCCTCTTTAGTTACCATTTTATGATTTTAAATCACTTTAGACATAATAAATGAATCTCATTTCCTTTCTACCTTTTATAGTCTTTGCATCAGAGTTTGAGAGTGCATAAAGAAAGCCAAATTTACTTATTCTTCATGAGGGTTTAATTTCATTTTTAATGGAACATGCCAAATATTTTCATGTAGAGAGAAACACCCAACCAAAAAATGGAATTGAGTACAAAAAGAACATTAGAGTGTATTAGACTGATAGTTATTTGGAATAGAATTCCATGGATTTGGAGGGGGATGAGGTGTTTCATGTGGGTGTAAAAAAGGATCCCTACACTATGTCTTCCTATAAAATAGTTGTAGTTTGTGATGATGATGACTCAAATTATGTTACCACTGGGGATTAAATTTCATATTCTCTAGACCCCATTAGGGAAAGAAAAAGAAAAAGAAAGGCCATTGTTGACTCTTTCAAATAATATAATTCTAGAAGTTAGGTGACAAAAATGAAAAAGAGATTAGGTGGCTATTAGTGAGATGAAGGCGGATCATAAATAGAGGATTAAAATCCTGGAGAACACCCTTAAAAAGGTACATGATAAGGTCAAATATGTGACCTGGTAGTTAGCAATACTTCCATGGACAACTTGATTGAGGGCCCCAATAAGATGAACAATTAGGAAGCAACTTTTGAAGGTTTATCGAAGGATATCAATGATTCCCCTTTTGTGAGCCTTAAGTTAACTAAAAAATCCCATTTCAAGGACATGTGGGTTTAGTCAATAGTCTGTACATGTGGTTTGGGATGGTTTTCCCTATTGGTCCCTTTTTCTTGGTATCACAGTTGTTGTTGGTTTTTTATTTGTTCTCGTGTTTTTTTTACGCTCTAAACTTGGGTTTTAGGTCCCTATAAAACTAGTTTATCTTTAATTAAAAAATTTCTATTATAAAAAATAATGCATACAGGAAAATATTCTAGTTAGACTATTTGACTCTTACAATCATTATTTTTCCTTCTACAAATTATTGCAATTTTATCTTATCTTCTATCACTTTTATTAACTGGTGTAATACATCATTTTGTACCTTATATCTTAATTTTAGTATGCTATAATACCACATGTCAAATTTGGTAGAGAAAATATGTTTTTAGTTTTTCATATTCTACTTTATTATATCTACCCTAATCTCTAAGAAAGTAGTTACCTAGAAAACTCAATACATTCTTTTAGAGGTCTATAATTTTTTACCAAGGTTCTTGAATTTCAAAGTGGTACATTGTTATTAAGAAGATAATAATTAGTTAATTGGTTAGCTAATTTATCTCATAAATTAAAGGAGAACAAATTGGTTTTTAATTTTAAAGAGCACTTGTATTATCTTTCTACAAAGTGCTATGGACATATCAAGACATAAACACCTAGCTCAGGAATTGGAGATGGAAAAGATAACTAACTAACTTGGAATTTTATGTTTGTGTAATCATGTTTTCAAGTGGACTACACAAAATCTTTATTTTATCTATGCCCATTTTTATTTGTACATTATGTGTACCTTAGTTTGTATTAAGAGTATTCATATCACAAGGAAAGATGATTATGAATATTTTTTAATTCACAAGTGTGTATGATATTATATCATAGCTTCCTACATGATATCCCATTCTAAATTTATCTTTACATTAGCATTTTTCAGACCTCACCTTTGCCATATAGAGAATTCAAAGGGAAGATAAATCAAATCCCCTATCTTTAGCAATCACTAAGTATGCTATTATGACACATAAGGTAAACTGTAAGATATCCATTTGAACTCATAACCTTTAATTAATGTGTTTCATCATTCCAAGAAATTTGGCATGTGTAGTGATAAGATGTCAAGATATACAATGATTAACAAGGGCTATAGAATTGAGATGAACATATATAAATATAATCTACAACTTTGTTCATCATTCTTTTCCCACTTTTCCTATTTTCCCTATTTTCTACATGTAATCAAATTTAATGGCCTATCACTAGATGAACAATAGAGTTCATTTAAAAATCAAGAAATAGGAGAATGTTGTCTTAGTTTTATCATAGCTAACCACTTGAGATAGATTTTGGCATGGTAGAAATGAAGGGATTTGGGTGCAACATAGACTACCATTGGTAAGTAATTCATATCTACTAGGGGCCCGATGAACATTTTTCTATCTCAAATTCTAAACATTTTTGTCTATAATATTTTTTATATTATTCAATATTTTGATCTCTTCCATCGAGTGGTTACAAAATTTATCAAGAATGAGATCATATGTGGTAACAAAATAGAAAACATTGTCCATCTATTTGATTTTGTCAATGGTGAAGCTTGGGTTGGAGGACTTTTCTCAGCCAAAGTTTTAGAAAAAAACTAAGATATGGTAGAGCATATGAAATTATAAAAATATGTTTTCACAGAGAGACCTCAAATAGGTATAAACATTAGATGGATCTTCCTCAAGACATTTTGGATCTATTGGTGGTTATACATTTTTCACGAGTCTTTTTTCCAACAATAGTTTCATGTCTTTCAACCCCATTCTTGTTCATAGAATGAAAAAATAAGTTAAACATGAGGTTTTAGAGCTCCAAAAAGTAAGAGAAAGATGGTTTTTGATGAATAAGGATCTTTGAATGCACCAATTTATTTCTAAATAGGTATTTTCTAAATATTCTAGGTGTCACATATACAATAGTTAGCTCTTGGTATTTTTTATTACCAATAATTAAATTAGCTGTAATAGCCCATAGTTCAAAAGTTTTAGCTAAATTATTAGTATTTAATAATTCATATAGAAAGTAGACACAATAGTTTATAGTCATAATTTTTTATTATGGTAAAAGAAGGGTTTGAAGGGACTTGAAACCCTTGAGAAAAAAAGAATATAGCTTTAGCAATAGACACTAGTAGAAGAACCAAGGTAAAACATGCTCAAAAGAAAGATACCCTAAAGAAATATATAGAAAATGGTATCCTAAACCCAACAAAGAGGTAGAAAAAGTGAACATAACAATAAAAATTAGGATAATGAAAGATAAATCAAGAAAAGTTCTTAAGAACCTTAGACACCTCCACCTCTAGCTTGGTCAACTCCAACGCAACCTTTTTCAGGTCCTTGTGCTCTGGAGGGGTACTCTTAGATTTAATTTTTTAATTACCTTTGGTCCTTTTAATCAAACTTGAGGTCTCTTGATCTTTGTCTTAGTCGAATTGAATGACCTCCATCTCATGTTTCCCCTTCTCCAAATTTTTGACCAGCCTATTCATAGAATCCACTATGATATTGATGGTCTTGAAATTCTAATTTAACATAGTCTATAAGAAGTCTTTTCTACTTCTTACCTTATCCTCTAGCTGACATATATTTTTCTTGTGATCATTTTAAAAAATTTCAAGGGCATCCACAGTCTTTCTAAGACAATCTAATATAGACTTCTTCTCCTCTTTTCTCCAAAAGCTTTGCTCCATACAAGCACCTATCCCAAAATCTTGAAACCCTTGTATCTGAGATATCAAGGAATTCAAGTTTACTACCAAGGGATCTATCTTTTATATTCAATTCCTTAATTGCATGGGAAAAGCCATTTAAAGAGGGAAAACAAATTAATGATGGTCTCCCTTTCCATACCCAAAACATCACAAAATTCTTCATAGCTAAGTTTTAAATGATAAGAATTGGCTCTAAGCTCCAAAAAAGACTCATCTCTATCACAAGTTTGAGTGGCCGCCCAAAGGGAATGAGTCATGCTACCAATAGAGGAAGGAGCCACTTGAATATACACTTGAAGCTCCTTCCTTCATCCAATATTTTCTCCTTGGCTTTACCAAACCCAAAATTCTTATTATGTAAATTTGAGATCACTAGTAATACAAGTATAGCCTACATTCTTTTATCCCCCAAAAAGTAATTAGATCAAGGTGGGACAATGATATTGACAAATTATATATATAATATAATATATTATGCACTTATAGATACATAAAGGACAACCTAATCTAATCAGAAAAGTAAAATATTGTAACTTGCTCATCATTAACACAAAATATATTATAAAAAATAGCATAATTAAAATATTTTTTAGAAATAAATAATAATGAAACATCAATCTCAAATCAACTAATTTGAAAAAGTAAACTTATATATTCGATTATTTAAACATCTCTATAAATAATTCGAGGTCGTAATCAATAAAAGATTAAATTATTTTGAAGAAATAAACTTAAATATAAAATTACACATCTTATATATGGATAGATACATAAAGAAAAATATTGTATAATCATAAAACATAATGGAGCCTAATCACAATGAATAAAAGTCTAAAATTATTAAACATTAGATAAAATCAACTTATTTAAAAAAGTAAAACTCATGTAATGGATTGGTAAAATATCTTTATAGATGATGTAATATCCTACATTAAATGAATCAACTAATTTGGAAAAAGAAACCCAAGTATAAAAGTCTTATTTATAAACACCTAAAGAACCTAACCTAGCAATTGTGATGGTTTTGTGTCCTATGTTATTTTCTTTAAATTAATGAAATGTTAAGAAGTGTATATTCATAAAAGGAAATGGTAAGTCAAACTATTGAAATATAAGATAGTTTGATTCTTTGTAATAAAATTTTCTAGAACGACTTTTAAGTAATAATGAGGTCAAGGTGGGACAATGATATTGACCAATTTATATATAAAATACAATCTCTTATACACTTATAGATACATAAAGAACAACGTAATCTAATGAAAAAAGTAACATAATATAATTTACCCATCATTAATCTAAAAAATGTTATAAAAATAATTTAATTACAAAATATTTTAAAAATAAATATTAATTAATATCAGTCCAAAATCAACTGATTTGAAATAGTGAACTTATATATTCAATTTTCAAACATTGTTATAAACTATATCAAATCCTAATTAGAAAAATCAAATTATTTTGAATTAAGAAACTAAAATATAAAATATAAAATCTCTCAAATAAATACTAAAGAACAACCTAACCAAATAATCACCCTGAATTTAAAAAGTAAGAAAGAAATAATTTGACTCAAAACTATAGCAATATCATATTATAACTTGCTGTAAAAAAATCTCCAGAAGCAACTACGGTATAAAAGTCATTCTTTTTTGCAAGATTTAGTTCAAGAACGAGCCTGACTTTTACCCGATAAGTTGCTTTAAATACCGATTAATTCTTAAGAAGTTTTGCAGGCCGGGATACCCAAATATGGCATGGCTTAGTTCCCCAGTAGCACAGTTGGGTTTTTCAATCATCTGCTTCTGGATTATATACAGATTTGTGAAACAAAATAAGGGCAAGAGCGATAAGGGAGACGTGGGATTGCCACCAGGGCCACGGCCATGGCCGCTGGTAGGCAATCTCCATCTCTTGGGAAGCCTTCCTCACCAATCACTGGCAGAACTCGCAAAGAAGTACAGACCCATCATGTTCCTACGCCTGGGCTCCGTGCCCACGGTCGTGGTCTCTTCTCCTGCCATGGCCAAAGAGTTTCTTAAAACCCATGATTTGATCTTCGCCAACAGGCCACCTTCATCGGCGGGTAAGTATCTGGAATACGAGTACAGAGACGTGGCGCTAACCCCCTATGGAGAGTACTGGCGAAAGATGAGAAAGCTGTGCACAATTGAATTGCTGACAGCCAAGAGATCGGAATCATTCAGGTGGGTGAGAGAGGAAGAGGCGTCCACCACGGTGAGATCTCTGTGCCAGGAGAGAGAGCACGGCGTGCGCTTCGTTAACTCAGCGGTTACTGCAGAATGTTTGCAGGCAGAAGTTACTCCAACCATCAACTCAGCGGGGGGCACGAGTTTTCACAGATGGTGGTAGAGATTATGCATCTCGCGGGAGTAGTTGTTCTTGGAGACTTCATTCCCTCTCTGGCCTTTCTCGATTGGCAAGGCTACTGCAGCCGCATGAAGGGCGTTCGTAAAGTATTCGATGAGTTTGCTGAGAATCTCATCGATGAGCACGTTGTGCAGAGAGAGGTAAAAAGGTCTGAAGAACCAGACATTGTGGACGCGATGTTGGACATGGCGGAGAGCGAAAGTCCCGAGTTAGAAGTCTCTAGGGTTCACATGAAAGCAATCATCTCGGTCCGTTTAGTTTAAATAGTTGTCATGGACCAGTGCACCAGAAACTACGATTGCTAGTGAAATGTTGAGTTTTGGATTCATGTTGTCAAATTTCTGCTAAGATATCACTAACCAAAGAGTTCATTTCTTTCGCAGGATATGTTAACGGCTGGAGTAGAAACACCTTCCGCAACTGTAGAATGGGCAATGACTGAACTGCTGAGAAACCCTAAAGCAATGGCAAGGGCACAACAAGAGATCGAATCAGAGGTTGGGAGAGATCGCATCGTAAGAGAGAGTGATCTGGTGAGCTTAGAATATTTGCGATGCGTAGTGAAGGAAACACTTCGGCTACATCCAGCGGCGCCGTTGCTGATCCCACACAAGTCAACTCAGGGTTGTAATGTGGGAGGATATTACATTCCACCAAAAACAAGGCTGTTTGTGAACATTTGGGCAATTGGAAGGGATGAAAGTGTTTGGGAAGATACTTTAGAATTCAAGCCCGAGAGATTCATTGGGTCGAGCATAGATTCGAAAGGTCAACACTTTGAATTGTTGTCTTTCGGAACAGGGAGGAGGGGATGCCCAGGGATGTCCATGGGGCTTTCAGCTGTTTACTTGTTTGTGGCTCAGTTCATACATTGCTTCGATTGGAGTGTGCAGGGTGATTTGGATAGGGATGAAGTGTTTGGATTGACCCTACCAAAGAAGTTTCCTATCATTGCTCTTCCCTCGTCGAGGCTCACCACCTACGAGGCACTATAACATTGCATGTACAGTGGCGAAAAAGACTACCAACATTGACATATAGTCATCTAGAGATTGTAATTGCATGTTTATGTCGTTAGTTTTTGTTTGTTTATAAAATAAAAATAGGGAATGAGTCTTTAAATTATATCACTTTTGTATCTTTGTGGATGTTTCTTCTCTATGTCGTAGTGTGTTTTACTATTCAACATTTGAATATGCAAGAGTCTTGATACAATAAAATTAAATTGAATTTTAAAATATAAATCTTTTAAACTAAAAAACAATAGATATCATAGTGGCAAGCATTTGGCATAACATAGTGATTTACGCAAGAAAAATCATGCATTGCATTAAGTTCTTGTCTATAATTGTTACATATAGTAATTATTGTGCAAAAGAGTAGTTAATGATTGTTGTTAGATTAATAAAAGTATAAAGGATATGTGTATATAGTTAACCTAGCATGATAATTTGTAGATCCACCATGAGAAACGATTGTTTCAAATTTTAAAAGTTGTTTTCTAAAATATGAAAATACTTTTCAATAAAAGCTATTATTAAATATAGCTATCATCTAAGATAATAATAAATTTTAATTATTCATATATAATGTCTTGATCATCTTTGGAAGTTGTAGCCATCAGATGTCGAAGTTGACCTCGAGGCAATGTTTTCCCTACACATTTTTGAGTCTTCTCTCAGTGAGCCCAATAAGATCTACCATTTATGTTGTATTTCTTCTATAGATAATTAAGGGTTTGTAATTCCTCAACTGCCCACTTGTCTCTCTGTGTTCTTGCCCTTTTTCCTTTCCTTTCTCGTAGAACATCAGGGGTTAATTTTATGTGCATTTTTGGGGGTTCACTTTATTCTATCATCTCTTTTGTTATTGCCTTGGAGGTTTTGGAGCAATGTGGTGCTTTTTCTATTTATGAGGAGTAATTTTCCATCCTTGTCAAAAGGTAAGTATTGAATGGTGATGGTTGGGTCCTTGGAGGGGTTATCTTAGGATGTTGTTAGTGATTATATGCCTTCATGTGGATTAAGGTTTGTTGATGTATCGTATGGAATATGTTTATCATGCTATCTATGTGTATAATACTATAGTACATGGTTATATCTTGATCTAAATAGATTATTTATCATTATTTTGTTTGTTAATATCTTGTATGTGTGTGTGTGTGGGTCTACTTATATATGTATACCTATATATATGAGATGTATATGGTTGTAATTTAGTATTCATGTGAGTACGACATATTAGAGTTACTCAATGATTATGAATATTGTATATTATGTTGCTAGAAATATTATGTAAATTAGTATTTAACATGGAGTATTAAATAGGTTGTACTTGTTATGTGTGAGTAATAGATATTGTACATTTATTCATTAAATAGATTTAATTAATAAATATAAGAATGGTAATATATATTTATGATAAGTCTTATTTTGGTGGAGTTAATTATATAGTCAAACTATTGAATATGCTATGTAATGTGGTTTGTGATGGGATAAAGTTTATTTATTTATTGATTCATATTATTAGTTAATAATATATTATTTATTAAGGAAAATAGGTATAAATAAGGGAAGGTTATATTATAACATTGGATTAATTTAAATCAATGGTTATTTTGTCAGTTGCAAATTGGTTTATTCTCGTATAACTCCCTTCAAGGAATAAATTTATAGAAGCAACAATAATTGATTTGGAGAAGGATGGTTCCTGAGGAGATGGACACACAAAAGGATCTTTAAGTAGAAAATCAAAGAGAGGGAAAGAGAGGCTGAAATTTTAGGTGTGGGTTTCTTTGAAATATTTAGGGAGATGAGCTTAAAATCAAAAGCTAATGAGAGGGAAAATATGAGACTTGAAGGGAGAGATCGAGAGATGGTGTTTCCAACAAGCCTTCTAGTCTAGGTTGCATTGGATCATATATTATTTGGTTGAATATTCTATTGGTTTGGATTGCTTCTAATCTCCTTCTTGTCTTCCTCAAATGTAGATCTCTACAGGGTTTCCAAGTAGGAATCAATTTCTGTAAAGAAATCTTAAATCAAAGGATATGCTTCTTGTGTATATGTACTTTATTTGTTGAATTTATATGAGATTTAGATTAATGTGACTATTAAATGGATTCTTACTAAGTTGATATATATTTTATATGGTCGTAATACATTTTTGAAAAATTAAAAACCTTCTAGAATGAGTTTTTTTTTTAAAGTTTTGAATTATTTTGTGATGATATCTCATCCTTCATTTTTATAGAGCTATTTATGGTAATAGAAAAATATACACATTGATATAATTATTTGGATTTTATTAATCAAATCTTTGGAAGGGGATTCAAGGAGATCTTTAATGGGTCTTCCTCAAATTCCACCCCCAATCTCTATATTTTTCCCAGTTTGGTTCGTAAACCCAATATACCTTGCAATATCTTAAAAAATATACAATCCTTAGCCAAATGGTCAACTCTAGATTACAAGTACATAATTACCATGACCAAGTGCACAACTTTGATGACCAAGTGTACAACTCTCATGACCAAGTGGGAAACTCTTTTTAAACCAAGTGCACAACTCCATAAGAAAGTTAGTTGTTAGGGTTACTTTGATGTTTTTTGGGTCCTTAGGTCATCAAAGGATATTCAGATTTTGTTTTAGACCTACTTGATCTATTATTGCATTTAAATATGTTTGAAATAATACACGGTTCATTTTAATTCCTTCTTATGTGTTTTGAAACATTTTGAATGCCAAATTAGGGTTTAGGGTTGTTCGGGGGTCTAGGGACAACCAGTGATCACCTAAACCTAATCAGATAGTACTTTTTCATTATTATGGCACGGTCTATATTTTCATCTAGTTATTGATGCATTTTTATGTTGTACTTTTTGGGTAAATAACCTAGGTACACTAGGTGAGTGGCTCGCAATGGGTGCTAGGGCCCAAAGTGTATACTAGGATGGTCCCATTGGTGAGTTTCTTAATCAAGTGGAAACATTACTAAAATTTACTGGAAAATGGGGGAGACACTAATCAACATTAATTTATGCCTCTCCCAGTCTATTATTTGTTGTACATACTGGGATGGGAGTGGGATATGGTGCCATGTGATGGCACAACCGAATAACCATGTCTCAATGGAAAGTTGTTCAATTCTAGATATGCCTTTTTGGGTGCCAAGGTCCTGAGTAGGACTACTAGGATGAGCCCTATGAGTGAGTGCTATATGATGAAACTCACCTATCTTTTATCCTAGAGTACTTATACCTTTGTTTTCATTTTACTTTGGTAGTCCTATTTGACTTGTCTTTTGTGAATTCATGATTTTTTGGGGGAAGGATTTAAACCACATTAATTTTTCCTTAGTTGTATCCTCTCGCATAGGCCTTAGTTTCTATATCCTATCTCAAGGGAGTGAGCCTATAGGTTCCACATGGTTGGGTGGTTAATCTTTATTTTATCGAGGTGTTGTTTGTGGTTTCTTCGATGATCCCTACACATGCTTCTTTCTAGGTGGTGATTGCATATTTTATATTGTATCATGTTGAGATGTATTGATTTATATGTATTCATCTAAACATAATTGTATAAGCTCCTGAAAGGAGACATTTGTACATGATGTAACGATGCAAATTGATTCAAAGCAATGTAATAGGGAATGGGTAGTTCTAGGTAAAATAAAAGGGAAATATTATGTTACAATTAGTAGATGTTACTTGTATTAATAAATGTGGGTTATGTTATTTGTTAATAATTCTCTACTTCCTTATGTTATCTTTCTAAAAAGAAATGAACTTAGGTATGACTATATCTAGGAATGTGGTTGAAATAGAATTTAGTTTTCCAACTTGTTCTTATGTTATTCAATTTTAATAAATAAACTTAAACCTAGATTATGTTAATGCAATGGAAAGGAATGATATTTGTGAATGTTCGAATACATGTTATTAAATGGATGATCAATAAATAAATGGTTATGTGTTGAATGAAGTAAAATTATAATTTGATTAGTAATGTTATATAAATGGTTTTGTTATAAGAAATAACAGTTAGAAATGGTATGATAGTAATGGAATTTGCGGATAGTTATCTAATAAAAATAAAATTATTTTGATGTGAAATGAGATGGTCACTTAATAAATGGATTGCTTATAGTAGATGGTTATCTTTCTTTATTCTGAAGGAATGAACTAGGAATATTTACTTAGTGTACTAAAGTGAACCTAGAGTAATGAAATTCCATGGGATAGGATATGACTTAATGAATATTCAACTTTACCCAACATTTAAAGGAAAATTGATAAAGAGATAGATTATTACATGATTTTGATGAATTGTTGTCACTTTACGTGATAAATAAATGATGATGCCCTAATTTTAATGTGATAGGAGCACTTATCTTGATGCATTATAAAATGTAAATATTTTAATTCAATGTGAAGCTCTTAAGAGGGAATAGATTAATCAATGTTTCTTGAGTAGAAATGTTAGGGAACCTGTGAGGACTTATATTGGTTAGTTATTTTTCATTCAATTTTTGTAAAAAATTTCTTATCTATGTATTTGAGTTGGTACATACCATATTGGATAACTTTAAAAAAAATTATTCACATCTTTTAGTAGATTGATTTCTTGTCCTTTCAGGTTCCCTAGCAAGGCATTACATTCTATATCAAAGCCCTAGGTTTCCACACTAGGAAATCTACAATTCATAACTTACCTATGCTTATCATTTAATTTTATTGTATTTATTTCTTATTGATCTTCACATCATTTCTTGTAAAGTTGAATCTTAGATATGAAAGATAAATTTTTCTATGTCTTTGTGATAGTGTTTTGCAATAGTACACATGTTCTACAATTGTTGAGTTATCCTATATAAATTACTTATGTTTTAAAGGTTTTTATTTTTTGATCAATATTGTGTTAAAATAAATGTTTGTCTAAAATGAAAAATGACATACTAGTGAGTTATACCTATTGGAGATTTTCTAGCAAGCCTGTGCTAACTGTATGTTTGTCATTGATGACAACATATGGTAAGCAACATGTGTTGAAGTCTTATGTAGAGATGCTTGAGAATATTTTTCTTAGATATGTTATTAGGATATTATCATAGACGCAAAGTTTGATCCTGAGTGTAGACAATTGTGCAGTTGTTTGTATTAGTAGTGTTCATGCCATTCTTAGTATGGTTGTGATGGAGCCTTGCACGTTTATATTTGTGTTGTAGACATGTAAATGTGAAGCTATGTTCATGGACAAAGAGTTAGTTGTGCAGTTGAAGTTGAGTTATAATGTTTCTACTTGCTAGTTATAGTTTATTGAGTTTATTTGTTGGAGCCGACAATGTTTATATTGTTTTTGCAATTGCACCTATCATTTTGATATGCATGTTTGGTTTCTTGTTTTGTGATGAGTTAAGAATGTTTGGTTAAGAGTGCATAACATATTTCATCATGAGAAGAAAGTTTTAGTTAATTTGGTAGGGCCGACAGTGTGAAGTGACGTGTCTACTCATATTGGGTTGTGCGGTCCTTTTGGTGTTAGTGCTTGGTTTAGCCATTGAAGATGTTGTTGGATAGTTGTAGTCTTTCTCTAATATGATTTCAGGAAGGTTATAATAGGCCAACTTGATTATATCACTTGGAGAAAGATACTTATAGCCAGTCAATTGTGTTTGCTAAGTGTGATTGAGAGAGGAGAGAAGAAGATGCGAATGTATTGAGATAGTATAGTTGATTAAGCCATCCATTGAAGATCTATGTGAAGAAGAATAGAGTATATGCTATTCATTAGAACTGATCAAGATAGTAGGTATACTTTCCAGTTCACCAAGATCTAGATATAGTGTGTATCTATTGTGCAAAAAGGTTGCAACCTTCACCATTTGAGTAGTCAGCTCTTAGATAGTGTGTCCTCACCTTTAACAAGGTTATTTGTAAAAGACTCCTAATAGGTTCTAACCCTTAACCAAGTCACTGTACTTCATGCATTGTAAAGATCAACTCCTAACAGTGTTGTAAGATCTTCTAACAAGGATCATTATACTCTAGTGTAGTTTACAGTGGGTGCTAATTCTCACCGGGGTTTTTACCTATTATCATTTCCCCGTAACCAAAATTGTGGTATTGTGTTAAGTGTTATCTTATTTTGTATGTGCTTAATGTTATTTTGTACTTAATTGGATAAAAAATTGAATCTTGTAGATAACTGCTTCACCCCCCCCCTCTCTTAGTTATCTCTTGGGACTATTCCTAACAATTGGTATTAGAGCCAAGTGCCTATAAGAAATGATAAGGAAGAGAAAAAAAATGATCTTGTTTAATCTAATGAGCAAGGTGTGAGGAAATGCATACCATGAAATAAACCAAGTCAAGAAGTATTCACCATACAATATGAGACAATGTTTTGAAGGGGGAAAAGTGTAAAAAAAACCCCGTGATATTATTATGAATGGGCCAAAAAAAGGCCTAAGAGAGAGAAAGAGAATGAGAGCAAAATGCTCATACAATACTTCAAGAGAATGTAGAATGAGAAACTAAGTGTTGCAAGTGAAAGACAAAGAATGAGAAAAGAAGCATCTCTTATGTAGAGATGAGAAGAAAGGAGTTGAATGTAACTCCCACATGCATGTGAGCCACATTCATAATGTGTGTGCCACTTGTGCTATTTCCTCTTAAGGAGGAATCTAGGAATAAAAAAAAATTACAAATAAATATTATGTCCTCACACATGGAAAAGAGGACAAGTCATGTAGGGATTCTATAGGAATCTCCTACTTACATAATAAATAAACTAAACTACCTTGGTTTATAATATATTTCACCAAGGAAAGATTACATATTCTAACATCTCCCTTTAATCTTTACTTGGGGAAATGAGCTTGATGGGTATGAGACCCAAATTATTACAGTAATTTGCAACATGTTCATGGTTGTGAGGCACTTTCTTTGGTAAAATAGTTCTTCTTATGTAGCATGGTGAGTGAGAAAAATCTGAATGCTTCAAAGATATGGATTCACATTGCTGTTGGTCCAAGTTGTCAAAAGGAGTGTCTTCATAATCTGCATCATTATAACCTGAATCTAGAAAACAAGTACTTCTAGTGGATTGCCCACCTAGATTTGAATTAGTAAATGTATAATCTGGATAATAACTTTTAGAATTTAATATAAATTTTGCATCATTATCAGAATCAGAATCAAAGGTATTATAACCAGAATTTGAGTCAAAGGTATCAAAACCAGAATTTGAATCAAAGGAATGAAAATGAGAATTTGACTGATAAGCAACATTTGAATTATAACCAGAATTTGAATTAAAAGAAGAATTAGAATCTTCTTTCATAGTAGGATCATCATAATTCATGTTAGGATCAAAAAGATAACTTGAATCATCATCAAAAGGGTCATTTGAATCATCAGAATTATAAGCAACATTTGCAACATCAAAAACATAATTTGAAACAATAGAATCATCTTTCATAATATTATCAACATTTTTCTTAGAATCAAAATTTTCAAAAAGATTAGGATGCATATTTTCTGCACAAACAGTAGGATTAGGGAAAGGAATAATGGATAGGTCATGAGAAGCAGTTTTATGCAAGGAAGGTAAGGTCACATTTAGGAAAGTGGATATAATGTCATTTTCTTGATCAAGTATTTCATCAAAGGATACATAGGGAGCATTATGTAATTTACCATTTGGAATAGGCACATCTCCAAAACCTTCAACTTTGCAACTATCATTATTAGCCAACTGAATTGGAATGTTAGATGTATCAGGTGCAATAAAATCAAAGATAGCTTTATGAGATGCACTAGTATTAATAAGAGGTTTAATAGGATTAAAAAAAATAGTAAAAGCATGATGAGTTTAAGGTCCATTTGATTTTTCAATGGAATTGTTCTGATTAGGGTATTGGTCCCTTTGTTTCTTAAAATAGTTTTGAGTTATGTGGCCATCCTTACCACAGTACGTGCAATGTGGTCTCCTAGAGTTGTAATTATTATTATATTGTTGTCTAGAATTATTGTTGTTGGACTGTTGATTGTTTTGATTATTGTGATTATTATTATTAGATCTATTGTGAGTTTTAGCAACATAAGCAAGGTCATTAACTTTAAGTATGCCAAACTGAATTAATTTTGCCTCCTCTTCCCTTAACATAGTTTGAAAAATAGAATAAGTAAGTTGATTAGCTAAAGATGGAATAGCTAACTGAGAGTAAATGTTTGTAATGAATTGTTGAAACTGATGTGGTAAAAATTTCCTAATTATGATGTGAATAATGCAAACATCAGATAATGTAACTTTAAGACCAGAAAGCAAAGAATAGATGGAATCAAATTTCAACAAGAAGTCATCAACAGAATTGAAATTAGAATATCTAAGGTCTTCTAACTGATCTTGAAGTTGAATCTTTCTAGTTTCATCTGCACTATCATAAGTATTCTTAAGGATATTCCAAGCCTCATGGGCTTCATCACAAGTAGAGATTAAAACATATAATTCAGGATTTAATGATATACCAATTTACCCTAATGCTTCCTCATTTTTAGTTTTCCAGGTATCCTAGTCAGCTTGAGAGGTAGTAGAGGCTAGTTTGGGAGTGGCATTATTAACAATATCATAAAGGTGTCTAAAATGAAAGATAAAAGCCATATGAACAGCCCAAGCATGATAATTAGAACTTGTTAATTTAATTTCTGGCATCAAAGTTGACATGATTGCAAAAAGTACAGGGAAAAAGTATAATAGAAATGAGCACCCAAGTCAGATTCTGTCATGCAATGAACTTGCATGCAGAGTGGATGACGAGTGAAAGATAAAACAAGATTACAGAATGAATTTAATTAACAAAAAGTAACATGCAGATGGATGTGATTATATAGAAAAATTAATCCAAGATTGATATTTGTGAATGCCTCTCTGTTAAAGCTGCAACACAAAGATGTTAGAACCCAAATCATCTCTCAACGTCTCCAAATGGAGTGCTTCAAAAAATGGTAGCTCCTCCACCTATACACTCAAACAAAGATTAAACCAACCTGCTCTGATACCATGTAAGAAATGATAAGGAAGAGCAAAAAAATGATCTTGTTTAATCTAATGAGCAAGGTGTGAGGAAATGCATACCATGAAATAAACCAAGTCAAGAAGCATTCACCATACAATATGAGATAATGTTTTGAAGGGGGAAAAGCATACAAAAAAAACCCCGTGATATTATTATGAATGGGCCAAAAAAAGGCCTAAGAGAGAGAAAGAGAATGAGAGCAAAATGCTCATACAATACTTCAAGAGAATGTAGAATGAGAAACTAACTATTGCAAGTGAAAGACAAAGAATGAGAAAAGAAGCATCTCTTATGTAGAGATGAGAAGAAAGGAGTTGAATGTAACTCCCACGTGCATGTGAGCCACATTCATAATGTGTGTGCCACTTGTGCTATTTCCTCTTAAGGAGGAATCTAGGAATAAAAATAAATTACAAATAAATATTATGTGCTCACACATGGAAAAGAGGGCAAGTGTACATGTAGGGATTCTATAGGAATCTCCTACTTACATAATAAATAAACTAAACTACCTTGGTTTATAATATATTTCACCAAGGAAAGATTACATATTCTAACAGTGCCTCAGAGAGAAATTTTAAAAGCTTGAGGCTGATCGGATGGCATTCTTTAGGAAATAAATTCCTAAGTTTGATGGAGAGAATTATCTAGACTGGAAGAAAAAAATGACAACACATTTGCAGTGCATTGGTTTTGAGATTTTTGAAGTAGCTACTCGAGAGGTTTGGATTCCCTCCTTATCAGATCTTGCAAAGGAAGATGCAACAATTAAGCAAAAGGAAATGTTCACTCAAAATGCAATTTCCAAAGAAGCCCTTATCAGCGCCTTATCTGACAGTGAGTTTTCAGAGATCAAGAAAGTAGAAAAACCTACATAATAAGGAAGTATCTAGAAGATATGTTTGAAGGAGTTATCCAAGCCAAGAATGTATGCAGAAAGACATGGAATACAAAATATAATACTTTTGAGATGCTACCCGAAGAGAACATCAGAGCCTACAATCAAAGAATTAATGAAGCAGTTGCAGGAATCAGTAACAATGGTGGAGAAATTTTGGAAGAAGACATTATGCATAAATTGATGACTACTCTGACACAAAAATATGAGAGCAAGATAAACATCCTAGATGAGACTATGCAGTTTTCAAAAGACTTCAAAAGAGAGACCTTAATTAGAAATATTTCAGCATTTGAGATATCAAGTTTGAAAATAAAGCCTAAAAGTGAAACAACTTTCAAAGCCTCAGTCCATGGTAAGAAATTTTTGAATACTTATGGTAATTTAGATGATGAAGATGATGATAAAGAACTAGATGAATTAATTACTATGATTGCTAAGAAAGAAAGAAAAGGAAAAGGAAAATATGAAGGCTAGTTACCATTCAAATATTTTTCATGTAACAAGATTGGTCATTTTGCATCTAAGTGTCCTACAAGAGTCAAGAAGTACACAACAAATTTCAAGCCTAAGTATACAAAAGAATGTTACTATGTTGGAGATGGAGTATTAGATGAAGATTTAGGAGAAGATGAGATTGGATTTATTGCAATTAAAGACATGGAAAAGATGCTTGATGAAATGGATATTGAAGATGAAAAGAAAGCACAAGAGCTAGCACTAATTTCACAAGAAGACATCAGAACAGACTGGATCATTGACAGTGGTTGTTCACATGACATGACATGAGACAAAGATAGATTTGTACATCTAGATAAGTACAAAGGTGGCATGGTTAGATTTGGAGACAATAGTCCTAAACCTATCATAGGTATATGAGCTATCACCTTGGATGGAAAGAACAACACCGATGATGTTCTATATGTTGATGGTTTGTAACATAAATTACTAAGTGTTGGACAATTTCTTGACAAAGGATATTAGTTGGAATTCAAAAACAATAAGTGCGTCATTACTAACAAAGGAGTAATGATTGCATCAGGCTCAAAGACAAAAGGTAATGTGTTTTAGCTTAATTCTAAAGCAATTTGTTTTGTTGCTAAAGTAGATGACAATTTTTTATGGCACAAAAGACTATGTCACATCAATTTTGACAATATAGTAAAGATAAGAAATGTAAAGGTAGTAAGAGACCTCCCTAGTATTGCAATTCAAGTTGATACAATATGCAGGTAATGTGTGATGGGAAAACATGTTAGGAATTCATTTAGAAGCAAACATAATTCGACAAAGAACAAATTGGATCTAGTGCATACAGACTTATGTGGACCAACTCAAACAAGATCACACTATGGTGAAAGGTAATTTATTTTATTTGTTTATGATTATTCTAGAATGATGTGGGTTGCATTCTTAATAGATAAATCTGAAGCATTTGAGAAGTTCAAGATATTCAAAGCTAAAGTTGAAAATGAGTCTAGATTAAAGATTAAATGTTTGAGATCAGATAGAGGAGGAGAATTAACCTCTAACATATTTTATGAGTATTGAGAAGAACATGGGATATAGAGATAGAAAAGTGCACCTAGAACCCCTCAACAGAATGGAATTGTAGAAAGAAGAAATAGGATCATACTTGAGACAACATGCACTATCATGATTGAAGAAGAAGTTACACACACCTATTGGAGAGATGCAGTCAATACTGTAGTCTATACTATCAACATAATTCAATTAGGGCTAGGCACAAACAAGACATGTTATGAGCTATGGTTTGGGAATGTACCTATAGTAAAATACTTCAGAATCTTTGGAAGAAATTTTTACATCAAGAGAGATGAAGCTATTGGAAATTTTGATTCAGCAAGTGATGAAGGTATTTTTCTTAGTTACTCTACTAAAATCAAAGCTTATAGATGTTTTAACTTAAGGTTGAAGAAGATCATTGAAAGTGCACATGTAAAGATTGATGAAAAGTTTATGATTCAAGAGAGATATCATGATTATGCACGTATGATTGAAGAAGAACATAGACCTACTAGTAGAGAAGTAGTTGTTGAAGAAATATTTGACAACATTGATGTATTATTCAATGATCTTGAAGCAAGTGAAGAAGAAATAGAGAAGTTAGATGAGAGAGTCACACCTAATGTTCAGAAATTCATATCTAGATACCATTTAAAAGAAGATATTCCTTGGAGATTACAAAAAAAAATTCATGACAAGATCAAAAGAAAAAATTTCAATAGTTGATGAAGAAGTATGTTTACTTTCACAAATTGAACCCTTAAGTATTGAAGATGCATGTAATGATTCACATTGGCATGAAGCAATAAAAGAAGAGGTAGATCAGATAGTTAAGAATGATACATGGGAATTGGTCCCTAGGCCTAGTGACAAGAATGTGATTGGAACCAAGTGGATATTCAGAAACAAGATGAATGAATATGGTACAGTAATAAGAAACAAAGAAAGACTAGTATGTAAAGGATATGCACAGAGAGGAGTTGATTATTCTAATACATTTTCCCCTATAATGAGATTGGAATCCATAAATTTATTTCTAGCCTATTCTACATTCAAATACTTTAAATTATATCAAATGGATGTCAGTTCAACATTCCTAAATGGAGAGTTGAACAAAGAAGTCTACATAGAGAAGCCTAAAGGATTTAGCTTATCAGACAAACCTGATATGGTACATAGACTGAAGAAAGCCCTCTATGGACTTAATCAAGCCCCTAGATCATGGTATAAGTTGGCCTTTAAAACTTGTTCCCACACGGTGCTAGGTTTACACTATGATTGACAAACTGGTTAGTCTTCACTCCAAAGTCTGACAAGGGAAAAAGTGCCAATTGATGAGGATAAAGAATATCCTCCTTCTGCTTCAAGCTCCACATCACTCAGGTGGGTATTGCCTCATCTGCACACTCATGACTCTTCTTGAGTTGATGAACAAAAGGCCTGTAGATGTATTATTATGGAATAGTTTCCAAACCCCTGTAGGTATCCTATACCCCAATGAAACCAAATCTGATGCAATAACCTGATCTGCATGCAATGAGTCTGAAAACTAGATGGGACCTCTTACTACTACTACCAACATGAAGGGACAAGATTTTCATTTCAATGATTGATGTTGGGTTGAATGGACCCCTGAAGTATCCTAAGTCTCTCATAGACCAGTGCCTTATCCAATGGGTAGCAGAGTCAAATACTTCACTACAATAGAGCTATGAAACAAGAAGACAACACACTCACCCTGACCAGATCATACATTACCAAACCACCTGTGCACCCAAATATGTTATCACTTATCCAAAGGAAGACCTAGGAACAAGTAATACATTAACTAGCATCCATTGGAAGACAAGCATGATGTATCTTTGATACCCCAGCCCATACATATCTGAACACCAGTCCTAGACTCAGTTGCTTCTGTGAAAACAACTCCATTGTAGACACTCACTAGAAATGCAAGTAGAAAGAGTACACACCCTTGATGCTGTAATCTATAAGTCTAAAACCTAGAAGGAGATAATTTGATACAAGAACAAGTATGCTACAATCTCATACATCAGACATCTGTTACAATTTCATTATATTCCCATAACTAGAAAGGATAGAGGGAACACCTTATATGCAGAAAAGAAGGAAAATACATTACAGGAAGAACATTCACGGAACCAATCCCCACAACTATCGAAGAAAGGAACCCAGACAAAGAAAAAATGTCAACTACTTATACCACTGGTTACCTTGAAATCCTAAACTAGTAGGATGAAACAAGCAACAGGTAACCAGGGTAAAGGCTTTCACCCACCCAACCAATCAGAACCAATCAAGAATTTACTGCAGGGGTAGGAAACCAAGCAACCTGCAAAAGCCTCAAGCCATTCATCTCACTCCTTACATGGTATAGATCTCTACAATCGACCACAGAGCCCCTAGGTGATACTGCAATAACAAGGGCCACCAAACAAATTAAATCATGCTATGAAAGCAATCAAATCTACTACTTTCTATCGCAGGAAAATCCTTGAGAATTCAAATTTAAATTTAAATGGTCACTTCCTCTCTTGGCACCTGCAGAGAAACAATGGCCCACATTCAAACCATGACCAACTTTACAGTACCACAGATCCTCATTCCTAGGCACCAGAAACTTGGTTACATGTGCTCTTGGTCACATGATCGCAAGGCACCCAACTCACCCTTGCGATCATGTGATAGCAAACTCCTAGCCGCGGTCAACGGTCAGTCCAAAACCCTTTGCAAAGTCTTTCACCATATCATCCATAGTGACCAATCAAACTCAAGCATGAAACAAGACTGGCACCGTGGGCCCACTTTAGAACCCTGCAATCACGACATCAGATGGTTAGTCACATGATCACATAGCCCAAAAATGGGCTATGTGA
This sequence comes from Chamaecyparis obtusa, assembly GCA_027943335.1. Lineage (NCBI taxonomy): Eukaryota > Viridiplantae > Streptophyta > Pinopsida > Cupressales > Cupressaceae > Chamaecyparis > Chamaecyparis obtusa. The sequence continues at coordinate 217,735 of BSBK01008288.1, read as the reverse complement.
ACATGTGACATGACATTTCCCTTTACCCCACCGCAACCACCACCGCCGCCGCTAAGCCTAGCGGTTAGTCGCATGATCGCATAACCCGAAAATGGGCTATGTGAACATGCAACAACCCATGAACACTATGCCTCTTCCCCGCAAACAATATGCCAAGTCACCGCCACATGTCATGCCACTATTTGCTGCAATTGCCGAGTCACACCTGCCATGGGGCCCACCTGCAAACCATTTTCCACCTCGGTACACCGACCAATCAAACATCAACACCTTAGCACCTGGAAGATGCCCCACCTCACCACCTGCCACCACAACCATCACTGCATGGAGCTGACAGAAAACATCAGTCACATGATCACATAGCCTTGCAAAAGGCTATGCAAACATGTGACTAACCGCCAGTAAACCACCCCCGCTACCTGCCATTAAGTTGCGGTCCCACCAAGCAAATCCACCTCAGCACTGCGGACACATGTCACCTGGTCGCATGATCACATAGCCAACAATTGGGCTATGCGATCATGTGACAACCAACCCAAAGCTACCACATCATCACCTTGGACCAACCAAATAGCAACCACCATCGACCAATAAGAAACCTCCAATTGCAAGCACGCGTGTCACACCAGACCCACTGAGCACAATAGGCAACCTAGCAAAAAGTAACATCAATGGCTAGCATAAGATCTCATGGCTCTGATAAATCCTATGAGAACTTATTTGAACCATCGATCCTCTAACACTGTCAAGTCCCACTGAGCCTTCAGAAATTTAGGTCCCACCATCCATTGCACTTGCGCAGTTGAGGGAACGCCAGCAAACAGGGAACTAGTGCGAGGTCAAAAATACACAATGTTTTCAATGAAAGAGGATAAAAAACACACAAAGTTTCCAACACATCAATAGATAAGCACACAAAGCTGGAAGACAATGGGTCAAAAACAAGGTGGGTTATCAGTAAAAGATTGAAAAGATCATGGATTTTTGAAAACATTTCCTGCAGAGCTTGAAACTCAAAAAATTTCTTGGGTTTTGCAAATTAGCAGACATGACCTGGTCTGAAGCAAGGTGACACATGAAACACATAGGGCAAGACATGCACATCATGAATCAAGTGGATTTTCTTTGCAAGTTAAAACTATGACTGCAGGCCGGGTAGAGATAACATAACAAAGATTCTAGGGAAAAAGGCCATTTACAAAAGATTTTTGCTGTAACAAGAAAATGGCCTAATAGTGGCTCTAGTTAGGGATGATGGGTAACTTGTGCCCATGCAAGAATTTAGATCTCTAGGAGAGAAGACCACCAACTGGACCAAAACATAATCATTTCCGCTGTAAACATACATAAACACCCATGGGCTGAAGAATGAAGCTGGAGTTTCCACTACCCATGTTCATGCTTCACCAAAAATTTGTAGAACTACAACTCTTATTCATTGAAGCATGCTAGCCTCTCTATCACACCATTTTCCTTCTCTTAGTGCTCATATCACCTCATAAGAAACATTTCTTATCATTGAAAATATCATACCTGGAAGTTCTGCAGTAAAATCAACATGCTGGTTGGAGGGCAGGGCAGATCTAGAGCTCACCATATAGCCCCATCAGGTTCTTGCAGTATAGAGTTGCCACCTCCTTGAAGAGGAAAATTTTGCACTAATTTGTATCTCTTCCAACCAACCAAAAATTCATCAGGCCACACTGTTTATTAGGAACTGCACTGATCAAATAGAGAACTCAGAGTCAACACTCAGCACGCAGTGAGAAGATTTCACTAATGTGTTTTTTCTATTTGACTCTGTAACATCAACCAGGACCCTAGGATGATCTAGCCAAGCAAGGAAGCTTTCTATCTTTCACTTCTTCCCCAATTGAGTCGCCATCCTGTTGGTGACTCAGATGGGCCAAACCAATCTGGTCAAAAGATATGATATTGCAAAATTTGCAACCATAACCAGAGCTCCTTAATAGGTTTTCCTTATGTTCTCCCCAGTAGATTCACCACTTTGTTGGCCTTTAAAACTTATTCCCACATGGTGCCAAGTTTACACTATGATTGACAAACTAGTTATTCTTCACTCCAAAGTCTGACAAGGGAAAAAGTGCCAATTAATGAGGATAAAGAATATCCTCCTTCTGCTTCAAGCTCCACATCACTCAGGTGGGTATTGCCTCATCAGCACACTCATGACTCTTCTTGAGTTGATGAACAAAAGGCCTGCAGATGTATTATTATGGAATAGTTTCCAGATCCCTGTAGGTATCATGTACCCCAATGAAACCAAATCTGATGCAATAACTTGATCTGCATGCAATGAGTCTGAAAACCAGATGGGACCTCTTACTACTACTACCAACATGAAGGGAAAGGATTTTCATTTCAATGATTGATGTTGGGTTGAATGGACCCCTAAAGTATCCTAAGTCTTTCACAGACCAATGCCTTATCCAATGGGCAGTAGAGTCAAATACTTCACTGCAACAGAGCTATGAAACAAGAAGACAACACACTCACCCTGACCAGATCATACATTACCAAACCACCTATGCACCCAAATATGTTATCACTTATTGAAAGGAAGACCTAGGAACAAGTAATACATTAACCAACATCCACTGGAAGACAAGCTTGATGTATCTTTGATACCCCAGCCCATACATATCTAAACACCAGTCCTAGACTTAGTTGCTTCTGTGAAAACAACTCCATTGTAGACACTCACTGGAAATGCAAGTAGAAAGAGTACACACCCTTGATGTTGTAATCTATAAGTCTAAAACCTAGATGGAGACAATCTGATACAAGAACAAGTATGTTGCAATCACATACATAAGACATTTGTTACAATTTCATTATATTCCCATAACTAGAAAGGACAAAGGGAACACCCTGTATGCAGAGAAGAAGGAAAATACATTACAGGAAGAACATTCACGGAACCAGTCCCCACAACTGTGGAAGAAAGGAACCCAAAGAAAGACAAAATTTCAACTACTTATACCACTGGTTACCTTGAAATCCTAAACCAGTAGGATGTAACAAGCAATGGGTAACCAGGGTAAAGGCTTTCACCCACCCAACCAATCAGAACCAATCAATAATTTACTGCAGGGGCAGGAAACCAAGCAACCTACAAAAGCCTTGAGCCATTCATCTCACTCCTTACATGGTACAAATCTCTACAATCCACCACAGAGCCCTTGGACCACACTGCAATAGCAAGGGCCACCAAACAAATTAAATCATGTTGTATAAGCAATCAAATCTGGTACTTTCTGTCGCAGGAAAATCCCTGAGAATTCAAATTTAAATTTAAATGGTCACTTCCTCTCTTGGTGCCTATAGAGAAACAATAGCCCACATTCAAACCTTGACCAACTTTACAGTACCGTAGATCCTCATTCCCAGGCACCCAAAACTTAGTTACATGTGCTCTTGGTTGCATGATCGCAAGGCACCCAACTCACCCTTGCGATCATGTGACAACAGACTCCTAGCCGCAGTTAACGGTCAGTCCAAAATCCTTTGCAAAGTCTTTCGCCATATCATCCATAGCGACCAATCAAACTTGAGCATGAAACAAGACTGGCACCATGGGCCCACTTTAGAACCTTGTAACCGTGACATCAGATGGTCAGTCACATGATCGCATAGCCCAAAAATGGGCTATGCAAACATGCGACACGACATTTCCCTTTACACCACCGCAACTGCCACCACTGTCGCTAAGCCTAGCAGTTAGTCGCATGATCACATAACCCAAAAATAGGCTATGTGAACATGCAACAACCCATGAACACTATGCCTCAGCCCCGCAAACAACCTGCCAAGTCACCGCCACATGTCATGCCACTATTTGCTACAATTGCTGAGTCACACCTGCCATGAGACCCACCTACAAACCCCTTTCCACCTCGGTACACCGACCAATCAAACATCAACACCTTAGCACCCGAAAGATGTCCCACCTCACCACCTGCCACCGCAACCATCACCGCATGGAGCTGACAAAAAATGTCAATTGCATGATCGCATAGCCCTGCAAAAGGCTATGTGAACATGCAACTAACTACCAGCAAACTACCACCACTACCTACCATTAAGTTGCAGTCCCACCAAGCAAATCCACATCAGCACCGTAAACACGTGTCACCTAGTCGCATGATCGCATAGCCAAAAAGTAGGCTATGCGATCATGCGATAGCCAACCCAAAGCTACCACATCATCACCTTGGACCAACCAAATAGCAACCACCATCGACCAATAAGAAACCTCCAACTGCAAGCACGCATGTCACACTAGACCCACTGAGCACAACAGGCAACCTAGCAAAAAATAACATCAACGACTGGCGTAAGATCTCATGGCTCTAAAAAATCCTATGAGAAATTACGTGAACCATCGATCCTCTGACACTATCAGGTCCCACTGAGCCTTCACAAATTTAGGTCCCACCATCCATCGTACTTGCATAGTTGAGGGAACACCAGCAAACAGGGAACTAGTGTGAGGTCGAAAACACACAATGTTTTCGATGAAAGAGGATCGAAAACACACAAAGTTTCTGACACATCAATAGATAAGCACACAAAGCTAGAAGACAAAGGGTCAAAAATAATGTGGGTTATTGGTAAAAGATTGAAAACATCATGGACTTTTGAAAACACTGTGGGTTTTCGACACTGTGGTAAATTTTGAAAACATTTCCTGCTGAGCTTGAAACTCAAAAAATTTCCTGGGTTTTGCAAAATAGCAGACACGACCTAGGTTGAAGCAAGGTAACACATGAAACACATAGGGCAAGACACACACACCATGAATCAAGTGGATTTCCTTTGCAAGTTAAAACTGTGACTGCAGGCTGGGTAGAGACAACATAACAAAGATTGCAGGGAAAAAGGCCATTTACAAAGGATTTTTGCTGTAACAAAAAAATGGCCTAACAGTATGAAATACTAGATGGTTGTTGGAAAAATGGTCAACACTCCCCTTGAGATTCATGACATGGCTTAACCACCTCCTATTTCTTCTATAAGTCTGGTGGTTGTATCAGACATTAACAAGTCGATCTTTTGGTGCAACGACAACCACTACTTGTAACAAGTGGTATCAGAGCTTGGTCATAGGTTTAAATCCCCTCAGGTAACGTTGAGGGGGAGATTGTTGGAAAAATGGTCAGTACTCCCCTTGAAATTCATGACATGGCTTAACCACCTCCTGTGTCTTCTATAAGTCTGGTGGTTGTATCGGGCATTAACATGTCAATCTTTTGGTGCAAAGGAAACTACTACCTGTAACAATGGTTACTTGACTAAGATTGGATTCAAGAAAGGAGTAGCATATTGTAACTTATTCATTAGAGAGACACCTGATGGATTATTACTAGTTGCTATTTTTGTTGATGACATTATTTTTGGTGGCAATGATAATCTTAATGAAGAATTTGCTAAAGAGATGAAAAGAGAATTTGAAATGAGCATGATTGGACCTATCAAGTACATTTTGGGATTAAATGTGATGCAGACAGACAAAGGTATTTTCATTAATCAGTCTAAGTATGTAAAAGAGATATTGAATAAATTCAAGATGGATGATTGTGAGACAGTAAGCACCCCCATGATAATAGGAAGAGTTCTTTCAAAAGATGATGATTCTATAGCAGTTCACAAGACTCTATATAAGTCTATGATTGGTAAACTCATATATCTTACTCAATCTAGACCAAATATTTCTAATGTAGTTGGTATTTTTGGAAGATTTGCAGTTGAACCTAAACAAAGTCATCTTATGGAAGTAAAGAGGATATTCAGATATTTGAAAGGAATTATAGACTATGGTTTATGGTATCCTAAATCAGAGAATATAGAACTTCATGTGTCTATAGATGCAGATTGGGCAGGTTGCATTGATGATAGAAAAAGCACCTCAGGAGGAGTAGTATTTCTTGGAGATAGACTTGTTACTTGGACAAGAAAGAAGTAGAATTTTATTTCTTAGTCCACAATAGAAGCAGAGTATGTAGCAGCAACATTAAATTGTTCTACAATTGTGTGGATCAAGAAGATGATAAAGGATTTTTGAATCCAAATTGATTACCATATTGTTATGAACATTGTGACAACACTAGTACTATCAATATGTCAAGGAACCCTCTAATGCAAAGGAAAAACACAATGAGATAAAATATCACTTCCTAAGAGAGAAAGTTGCAGAGAAAGAAGTAAAATTGGATTATGTGAGCACAAAAGAATAGCTAGAAGACATTTTTACAAAGCCTTTACTGAAGGATACATTTGAGTATCTCAAGGAGAAGCTGGGAGTAATTCCCTTCCATAGATCTGATTAGAGTTGTAGTAGTGCATTAGTCCTTAGTGACTGATGAATGGTCGACTACTCTACTTCAGGATTAGTACCTATGCTTATTTGTATTGGTGCCCTTTTCCATTGATGTCAAAGGGGGAGTATATAGTCATAAAAAATAATACATTTGAGAAGAATGAAGTAAGGGGGAGTATAGAGTAAAACAATGCAGTAGTTGGAGGGTTCATCCTAGGGGAGTTTTGTTGAGGAAATCAAGAATTTTATAATATAATTGTACATTTGGATTGGTGGTTTTTTTATTCCATATGTTGCCATCAATGCCAAAGGGGGAGATTGTTGAAGATTTGCTAGCAAGCTTGTGTAGACTGTATATTTTTCATTAATGACAACATATGGTAAGAAGCTTGCATTGAAGTCTAATGTAGAGAACCTTGACTATATGTTTCTTAGATATGTTATCAACATATTATCATAGATTCAGAGGTTGATTCTGAGTGTAGATGGTTGTGTAGTTTTTTGTATCAGTAGTGTTGCTGACAGTGTTATAGGCAAAGTTTGGTATGTGATTCTTAGTATGGTTGTGATGGAGCCTTGTGCATTTGTATTTGTGTTGTAGACATGTTTGTGAAGCTATTTTCATGGACACAGAGTTAGTTTTGTAGTTTAAGTTGAGTTATGACGTTTCTAGTTGCTAGTTATAGTTTCCTAAATTTATTTGTTAGAGTTGGTAGTGTTTATATTGTTTCTGTAGTTGCACCAACATTTTGATATGCATATTTGGTTTCATGTTTGGTGATGAGTTGAGGTTAAGAGTGCATAATGTATTTCATCCTAAGAAGAAAGTTTCGGTTATTTTGGTTGGGCTGACAGTGTGAAACGGTGCATCTACTCATATTGAGGTGTATGGTCCTTTTTGTGTTGTGTGCTTGGTTTAGCCGTGTTGGGAGTTCCCTTTGATCTTCAACTTGCAGATTTATACTTTGATGGATAACTTTAATATAACTTTGACTCTATCACCACTCCAAAGTCTACAAGGAAGAGGGCCAATTAACAAGGATCAAGAGAGATCCTCCTACACTTTGAGCCTTATTGCTCAGGTGGGTGTACCCTTGATTCACTTCTTGAAAGGAATCACTAAATGATATACAACTATATACTCTTTACTAACTGCTTTAAGATTTTATCATTTGAATGTTTGTGTGTGGTTGACAATAATGAAATACCTCTAGAGGATGGACCAGTGCCTTAACCTAGGGAAAAGAGTCACCCAATTACATACATCAACTGAATACCTAAATTCAAACACAATTGAATCCAGGATAAGTGCTTTGCCTATTACCCCTCTCCCTCAGACATAAGGACATTAAATTCCTGCTTGGTTGCAAACTCACTGAACCCACCTAAAAGACTTTAATCCTAACTTTGTTAAGAACTCAGAGATGACTTCACAATACTCTTTGTTTACCATATGCTAATACACTTTGTGACACTAACATATATGAGCTTAGAACCGAAACAAGAAGACATACACAAATGCAAGATTGGAACCCAATAGTATTTTCATTAACATATTCAGGATCAATACACAATAAGAACAATAGAAGGATAGGAAAAGATACAAAATCAAGCTCCTTTATCAGTAAAACACCATTAACAACCAGCTTGGGACCAAAGAAAGTTTGGAACCCCTACTCAATCAAAATTTTGTAACTTATACTCCCTAGTCATCTTGGTATTCTCAAAGAGAATCTAACAAGCTATAGATGACTTAGGGTTAGGGTTTCAACAACCCAACCAACTAGAAACAGTCATAAAGTTATTACAGGGGTGGAAACCCAAGCAACTAGGAGAAAGAAAATCCTAGAATGATCCTTAATTATGAAAATCTCACTGAGAAGGTACTGAGAATCATGAACAATGCCTAAATGTCAACCCTACAACACACCTTGAGCACAAAACCACATAGTACAAACCCTGCAAATGATCACTCAACACCCTAGACCACATTGCAATAGCAAGCACCACCAAACCAATCAAAATCAGTTGTTAAAACCATAAATTCTAGTACTTCCTGTCGCTAGAAACCCTCTGAGAATTCAAATTTGAAAAACAATAGTCACATTATGGCACTAGTGGCAGATCAGTGGTCAAAATTTAAAATCAAGTTAACTTTAAGTCATGGCTATTAGATCTCTCCTTTTCACGATCTTTTATGATCTTAACTCAACCAGACACCTCAGGTTTACTTCAAGCAAACATGCGACAAGGCATTTTCTATTCGCGCAATGAAAACACTAACCCAAGTTTAACCCCGTGAACTGGCGACAAAGGAAACCTACTAACCCCGATCCTTTATTTAGCAAACTGGTGACAAAGGTTTTCACTAGTTCACAGAACACTTTTTACTTTTTCCAAATGATTTAGTGATTACACGACCTTGTTCGCTGAATCGCCAGACCTTTGAGAACACGGCCAATTTATCATGCAAATGGGTGAACCCTTTTGAAAATTTATCAGGCCACTAAACATTTTGTTAGGACCGCTATACCTTTAGACCAAAACTTGGGCCCACTTTATGCCACTTGTCATTATGTCATTCGTTACTACCACTCGTTCATCACTGACACAGGACCCACCCGCTTTAAGCCTTCGAAAATGGTCGGCGGGCGTAAGATCTCATGTCTCTGACAAAACTCATGAGAACTTACGCTGACCATAGATTATGTCCTTGTCACTGATCTCTCTGACAATGACCCCACCCTACTACATCATCCACGTCAACCAATAAAAATTAAACAATCCTTCACCACCTGGAAAATGGCCCCACTAAGAACATTAAGCCGCTTGGAAGATAGGACGGCTGGCACAAGATTTGAAAGGCCTGGAAGATTCCATGAGATCAAGCACCCACCATTGATCTCAAATCTTTTGATTGAGATATCGGGCCCGCTTGACAACACGTCCAGCTCACACAACATGGACCAATCATAGTACAACAAATAAACATATCTGGTAGATGGACCCGCGAAAAGAAAAGGTTACATCACACAAAAGAATCAACTGTTGTCTCAAAATCTCATATATCTGACACATCTCATAAGAATTTACGGCGGTTGTTGATTCACTGCAAGTGTCAGGAACCTCTGACAAGCCAGCAACTTAGGACCCACTGACAACTACCAACGTGTCAAAACATGGACCAATAAGATGTCACCATTTGTGCATACATGTCAACATACCCACCTATTTGAGTAGCTCTGTCATAAAGGAGAATCAATGGACGTCTTAAGTTTGCAAGCCTCTGACACATCTTATGAGAAGATACGCCCACCATCGGATGGAGATGGTGTCAGAGCACTGGGGCGAGAAGAAAAATAAAGCCGAAGACTTAAGAAAAATTAAGGCACTGACTTAGGAAAAATTAAATCACTGGGCACTGGGAACTTAGGAAAGATTAATCGGTGACTTAGGAAATATTTAAAGGGGACCCACTGACACATGAAACCTAATTGAGAACATGGTAAAGTTGGTCATTTTAAATGACACATGAAAAATATAAGGTTTTAAGTGACCTGCAAAAAGGTAACGTGAAAATAAAATAGGGCCAGGGCAATTTTAAATTTAAGGACCCAACGGCTAGATTTAAAAAAAAATCTTGCCAAGGGTTTTAGCCGGAGAGATGAAAAACATTGCAGAGACTAGGGGAAGAGAGCTAGAGCCATGAGATTTTTGGCACGTGCTAACAAGCCATTGGAGATGTTGTTGGAGAGTTTTAGTGTTTCTCTAATATGATTTTAGGAAGGTTCTAACAGGCCAACTTGATTATATCATTTGGAGAAAGATACTTATAGCCAGTCAATTGTGTTTGCTAAGTGTGATTGAGAGAGTAGATCAAAAGATGCAAATGTATTGAGACAATATAGTTGATTCAATCATTAGTTGAAGATCTATGTGAAGAAGTAGAGATTATATGCTATTCATTAGAAATGATCAAGATAGTAGGTATACTTTCCAGCTCACGAAGATCGAGATATAGTGTGTATATGTTGTCCAGAAGGTTGTAGCCTTCACTATTTCAACAGTGAGCTCCTAGACAGCATGTCCTCATCTTTAACAAGTTTATTTGTAAAAGAATCCTAATAGGGTCTAACGCTTAACCAGGTCACTGTACTTCATGCATTGTAAAGATCAACTCCTAATAGTGTTGTAAGATCTTCTAACAAGGATCATTATACTCTAGTGTAGTTTATAGTGGGTACTAATTCCCACTGGGGTTTTTACCTATTTGGGTTTCCCCGTAACCAAAATTATGGTGTTATGTCAAGTGTTATCTTATTGTGTATGTGCTTAGTATTATTCTGTACTTAATTGGATAAAGAATTGAATCTTATAGATAACTAATTCACCTCCCCTCTCAGTTATCTCTTGGGACTATTCCTAGCAATACCTTTTGTGTCATATTTTTTGTTACTCATATTCCTAAAAAATCAAAGTATTAGGATAAATATGTTTTGTGCATTCATTGTTGATATTTTTATTATTATAAGGCACTAATAGGGGGATATGAATTAGTGCATCTAAAAATCTGAAAATTTTAACAATAATCTTCCATAATAACCAACATGCAAAAGATAATATAACATAGAAGCAAAACAAGTAAACCATTAACACACAATGAACACAAGACATAATATTTTTCTAATGGAAACCCTTAAAGTGAAATAAAACCATGTGTCAGGATGATGCCCACAAATTTCAATAGCGCACCATTGAAATATTTCCTATTAGGATTAATTTAAAAATCTTTCTGAGGTTATACTTGGTTAAGAGTACTTATCCTTGTTAGAAGCTACAAAAGTCATGTTAAAGAGTACATGATCAAGGGATTTCAAAAATATAATTAAAGAGATACATGGTTAAAGGATTTTTGTCTTTAGACCTATTAGGATATTTCACACCCTATTAGAAGTGACCCTGCCAAGGTATTTAGATCACAAACTAGTTAGAATATACCTTGTGTATAAGAAGTCAAATATATGATCTAAAACTAGAACTAGACTTCCAGATAGATCTAATTATTTTATGAATTGCACTAATCTGAATACTTTATTTCATCTGTAATACCTTCAAGAATCCATATCAATCACCACATACAACCACAACAACACACTTAATGATTTTCAAAACTACAAGTATATACTTGTCTCAAGTCAATGCTATAAACTTAAAATGTTTTACTAGTCAACACTAAAATCCAACTAGAACTATGAGCAAGTGCACCCAAAAAAATTCAACATCATTGATGTTGGCTAAAAACATCTAATCTTGAAAACATATCAGATTCTCATCACTTATATTTGACCGCTACACTTATCTAACTAAGTGTATTAAGTGACACTCTATTCTTACCTCCAATGCCACTTCAATCTGCAATAAATTACTAAATTCTTTAAACTAACTGATGCGATCATAGATGTAGTCAAATGTTCTTTTGTAGATAATGTATGTATGATTATACACCTTAAATAAATCTCCAACTCCAAATCTAGTCACCTATACCTTGCATAGGGTCTTCACACTGATTGACTGAACACTTAGTTGTTTTTCCAATTTGATCCTTCAACCCCATTGTTAAATCTTATCTCCTATCATCACCAAATCATGTTTCAAGTAACGACAACACCAAAATACAATCACTTGACTAAACATATCACCTACATCAAATGCCAATAATCTCTGCCTTTGGCATTGATGGAAACAATTATAAAAATAATCACCAAGTGCCAATAATTCTCCTCAAACAAACATATACCATACTATGAGAATTGGAAGCATGGAATAATATGCATCCAAAAGATCTTAGCCAATTTTCTTTTGCATCCTTATACTAATCTCTCCCTACATTATTCTCTCACTTTGACAACAATAACAAAGGTGCTACAAGATATGGAGAAACCAAAATTTTATTAATCAAGATTAGTAAAACCTATTACATTCTATTGAATATCTCATGGAAAGTAGTCTTTAAAATTTTCCCACCACTAACCCATGACTTGTGCATATTTTCTATAATAATTATTTGTCTAGATGAACAAAAAATACTAATTCCTCAAACCGATCAATTATGCTCAAAATTTGAGGTGTTAAGGCTTTATTAGCTTCTTGCAAACTCTGTTGTACCATATCTATTTTCATAATCAACACAATCTATAGATCCATCATATTCCCAAATCTTTTATCATGCTTTTCCGTATAAATCTTCAAAAAATTAGACTCTTGTTGAGCTTAACCCTTTTTCTTTCCAATATATTTCATAAGATTGGAACAATCACAAATAGTCTTCAGTGTCTTACCTTCTTCAATAAATACTTCCTTCACCTGGTTCATAGCCAATGTATGAGTATTTTTGTCTTCAACAATAGATTGTGCTAACTTTTCTAATCTCCTCTTCACATACTCTCTTTCTACTTTATCAATAGCTTCATCCTCCAAAATTTTCATCTCATCACTAGTAGAAGTGACTAGATGTGTTAATTGTTCAATTGGAGTAGCCTTGTCCTGATATTTTACTTCAGGCATAAGATTAGACACTATATCTCTTTCCATTAAAACTACTTGTGCCTCCTTCTTAATCTTATCCTTCTTGGATTTGGACTTGATAACCATTGCAAAATTTATCATTTCCTTAGGGATAATTGTTCTTAAGACTTGTCCCATGATCAGTATATCATCATCATCAATTCTCATCTTGGATAGCGAGGAAGGTGTTGTATTTTCTTGTTCTTTCTCTATATTTACCTCCTATTTCTTTACCTGATCTATAGGAATTTTAACTTGTTCATCATTAGTTATATCCTCACCAGTATCCATATTTACTAGCTCTTCTTCCTTTTTCTCCTTAGGTTCATCTTGAGTATCCATAGGATCATCTTGTATCTCCATGGGAGGGATATAACTTGTTTTATCCATCTAGTCTTTTATTTCCTCAAGTGTGAGCCTCGCATCATCAATAGTAAAAGCCTCATCTATTTGAGTAATCACTGAGTCACCTTCTCTTACTTTTATGGGTTCAAATTCATGTTTTTCATCCTTTGCATCTTCAATCACTCTCAAGTGTTTCATCAAGATCTCTTCAGTTTCATTCTGAACTCCAAGAGACTCACCACATAAGAGTCTTGTTAGTCTCTTCATTTTTTTGAAGAGTGGTCTTGTCTCTACAAGTATCTTCTTCACTTCTTCTTCTGACATTTCCAGTTAAAGTTATAGTAGAACATACTCCACAAACTCCTTGTCTTGTCTAGTGGCATTATGCCACCTACCATAAAGTTTATTATACAAGTAAGTGGGTATTTTTCCTTGTAACTCGATCAAATTTTTCTAAACTTATTCATGTGGTATACACTACAACATCTTCAATTTGTTCTTGTTCCTCCATACCACATTTATCATAAAAATTGTTAACTCCAACAAGTATACAATATTTATTCATATTTTAAATGATTTCATCAACATAAAATACCTTACCAATTACAATAGTCCATGCATCACACACATCGATGAGTTCCAAAGCATAGAAGCGCTCCTAAGGTTCATGGGAGCATCATGCCAACAAAAAGATCAAGAACAAGAATCAACACATGTCTGTAAACTTGACCACAAAGGATATTTCAGGGAGGAGGAAAGCTTTAGCTACAAAATTAAAAAAGAAAAAGGAAATAATGAGTCCTTATGTGAAAACCCCTTTGGGGCACATTTTGACTCAAAAAAAGAGAAAATAAAGGGTGTATCTTCTGGTGAATACCTTTCTAAGGTGCTAGAAGATGGAGACTTGCCTCTTCCTCCCATCCAACATTACAGACCTAACCAATCACCTATCATCATTGATGAAACCAAGCCAATTAACTTGGGCACAAAAGAATGTTTGAGAATCACCTACATTGTAGCATCTCTAAAAAAAGGTGAAGAAATGGCTTTCACTACTCTTCTCCAAGAAGCCACTGTCAACTTTGTGTGGTCATTGTTGCCCTAATTTTCCTTCCATTCAAATTTGGCCTTGGTTTTTATGTCAAACCTTCATCTCCTTAGTCCTGTGAGATGCTCCAAAATTTCATGGCTTTATCTATTTCCCCCTGGTCTTTGCAACTATTTTTAGGTCCCTGGCTAGGTGAAAAGTCTTTAAAAAATTCATAAAACTAGCCATTATAGGCCAAACCCTCAAAAAAAAAAACCCTAAGCCTTGTTTTAATTCATTGTTGCTTTATCGGTCACTTAAAACCCCCCAATTCCCATGTGCGCTAAATTCTTATTGGTTGGTCGCCAGTTCTCTAAGTCTTTCGGCAGTTATCTTTCTTGTTTGGTGAACTGGTGACTGAATTGTTTGCATAATATCTCAATGTTCAGTAGTTATAGAATCAGTGAACAACTTATTATTTCCTTTGGTCGCTTAATCACTAATTTTTTTTTGGTGGTCTCAGATTTGTGGGGTTCCAATCCCGAAGGATCAATAGTTGTCATAAGTTTGTGAAGGGTCTGTCAGAGGATTGCAATCTTGTGACAACCGTTGATTCTTCCAAGTGTGAAGTGCTGCCATGTTGTCCTATGTGGAGGCTCCTGATTGGTTGAGGGGTTGTGATGTGTAACCTTGTTAGAGCGGGCTTGAAAGACTATTTTCAGATGATCCTATGGTTGGCATATGATCTCATGCATTCTGTTAGAGCCATGAGATTATGCACTGACCATTGATTCTCCTTGTGACGTAACTCTTTAAATAGGTGGGTCCACTACCAGGTGTGTGTAGGTGGCATATTATGATTGGTCCACATGCTAATGAGTCATTTCTTGTCAGTGGAACCAGGCCCTTTTGGCAGTCAGAGGTTCTGACATCTGCAGAGGATCAACACCTGGCTTATGTTCACAAGGGTTTGTGTTAGAGCATGTGATCATCCGACAACCATTGATCTTTCTTTATCTCTGGGTTCTATCAGGTGGGTCCTTTCCTGGTGACATGCTTGTTCTCTATTGGCTCCCAGGTGACTGTTAGGAGGTTTCAGTGGGACCTTGTCAGGGGTCTGTAGCTTTGTCAAAAAGGAAAAGATCTGCGGTGGTCATATGATCTCATAGAATCTTCTAACCCTATGAGATCATGTGACAACCGTTCGATGAGGATCTCTGGGTTGTGGGTTCGATGTGCTACCTGGTGCTGACATGCTTGCATTTGATTGGCTTCTATGTGATGATGGGGATTTGTTAGAGGATCTGATGTGTTGTGGTGTCCCGAGCTAATAAAGATCTACGGCTGGCGTAAAAGTGCAAGGAATCTTTCTAACATATGAGATCATGCACCTGCCATTAGATTGGAATCTATGCTACAGTGGGTCCATTGTTAGAAATTTTCGAGGTGTCTGCTAATGGAGCAGTCAAGGGCGAATAAAACAATGACATGTGGTGGTTCTGGCCCCAAGGTTGGTAGAGTATTCCACGAATCAGCGACTAAAGGGGTTTTTTGTGTTTGCCAGACTTAACCAAGGTTAGCTAAAGTATTAAATGATTCTGTGACTGAAGGAAAATTGGAACCCAAGGTAAATGCTGAGTTAGTTTTGTAGTTAAATGCTGAGCCCGAGTAAAAAGGAGCATTTGACAGTCATGTTTTAAAGAGAGGTTGATTTTTTAATGTCGACCGTCGATAGATAATTTTAGGGCCACCTGTGACCATTTTATCATGTTTTAAATTCAAATATCTCAAAATACTAGATTTCAATAGTTATGGTGAGACCGAGTTGTAGGTAGGTAGATGGATCATGGCGACTAGATTTTTGCAGGTATAAAAATGAAATGGACATGCAAACATAGATATCTGATCAAATGGGATATTTTCATGTGCATTGATGGCCAAATTTGGCAGAATTAGGGTTTGATTATTATATGAAAAATTATGTAACCCTAATTAGATATTTTTTCTCCTACCTGTGTGCATGAAGGAGATGTATATAATGTTTTTTAGAGAGCTTTAGAGCTAAGAATTGACTTTTTGTAAAAAAAGAGTTGGACAATTGTAAAGAGAAAAATATATCTTTTCTTAAAAATCTATTTGTGGCATTCTTCTTGCCCTTTGGTTTTCTACAATTGTAAATTCCCATTGATCATTTAGATATTGTAAGGCATTTTGTGATATTCTTCATGTCCCTATGCTACTTGTCTGAATTATCTCTTAATGAATTCAATATTTATATGTTTCTCAGTGATATCTTAGGGTTCTTGATCCTTCTTTCTTTTTGCAATTCATGTGTATTCTTGTGGATGATTTGATGTGAATGCTTTTTTGGGTATACTACAACCCCTTAACAATCTTGTCTCATTCTTATACCTAGTTGTAGAGGTGAATGTTTGTTTGTAGGTCATAGTTTGTTGTCTAATCCTAAGAGTGTTATTGTTTGTGAAAGAATCTCTCTCTTTCCCTGAATACCCTCTTTTATTTGTAGACCCTTCTATGAAATACTTATGAAAGCCTATTCAGTGAGTTGTGATCTCCTAGACTTAAGTTTGTTCATTGAATCCATCTTTTATGCTACAATTCATACCATCATTCCTGTGTATCACCTAGTAGGTAGTTTTCTTTCAGTCATTTCCCTTTCCAAGCATTCCTTCTATCCCTTTCCCTCAAAAGTTTTACTTTTCCTGTCTAGAAGCAAATTAAGGTGATTATCCAAGAGGAACCAACCTAGAACCTAGAGGTTTCATCTCAGTTAGCAAAGGTCCCAGAACCTGGAGATGATTCCCATGTGATACTAGGTTATCAAGACCAAGAGAGCTTGAAACAAGGGTGCAAACTTAGTGTATAAAAATTCTGGCACACCTGGTGGGACAAGAAGTTTATTCAAATTCATTATGCTATCTCTGATATACTGATAGCATAATACAAGCTTTTAGAAGTGTTCTATCAAGTATTTTGGCGACTCCATTGGTTTCAAAGATTTAGGCCAACCTTGTTTAAGGTTTATGAGAAAGATTGAGACTAGGAGCTCAAAACCCTCTCAATTTTTAGAGTTTCCCTAAAAAAGAAGTCACAAAGGTAAGTCAACTCAAAGAACATCCCCTGCAAGGAGAGTTCAATCAACACCTCCTGATACTTTAGAAAGGAGACCTTTTCCCTTTCATTCCAGAAGCAGAGGCAGATCTCTAACCAGAGATCTAGAAGAGGATTCAAATCTAGCAGCAAATACAACTCATATAGTTGTCAATCTTCAGATCACATCCCCTACAATGGCAAGATAGTGTTCCTTTGCACCTTTCAACCAAGGGAGTCCCTTGGTATTTTCTCAAAATCATGATGTGCCCTTGGTGGCACTAAAGAGTATACCCAATTTCACAGGTGAAGGGTAGACAACTGCTTCTAAGCACATAAGAGATGTGAACACCATTTGCAACATACACAACATAAGCCAAGAAGATGTGGCCACCAAATTATTAGCAGCCTCTCTAAAAGGTAAAGCTCTTGAATGGTTTAGAACTCTAACTGTTGGTTCTATTACTTCATGGGATGAATTAGGGGATGCATTAAGTAAGCATTTTGAGGATAAATCAGATAACTTGTCTCTAGTTGAGCAGTTAACAACCATTACGAGAGACCCTCAAGAAAAAATGATAGATTACAATAGTAGATTCCTCAAAACATGGAATAGAATTCCAGTATCAGTAAGCCATTAGCTGACCATGCTTTCCTATACTAATTGCAAAGTCTGAATTGTTAGAAATAGGAAATACTGAGAGGGGGGGTGAATCAGTATTTCACAAACTTTTACATTTTCCCACTTATGGATATAACAGATTACTTTAGTGCATACAAAGCATAAGAAAATAAATAGCATACATAATAGTAAATGTAAAGAGCTCATAACACATGATATGTTCTCAAGGAAACCCTGGCCAAGGGAAAACCCCTGTGGAGATGGTACCCACAAAGATCCACTAATCAAAAGATATTCGGTTAAGGATGTTGACCCTGTTAGGAGCTTGTTACAATCATATAGTGTATCGGTCCTGGTTAAGGGACTATAGGCCTTGTTAGAAGCCTCAACCCTGTTAGGAGTTGTAGATACAAAACTTGATTATGAGATGAGCTCACTACCCAAACAAGTAATACAAATGTTTACTGATTACAATATGGTACTGCTTACAACTTTGCATCAACAACTTTCACTTCTATCACAATTTACATATATTACATGTTACATTTCAAGTATGTTCGGTACATATTTATTTATACAAGATACAAACATAATATCTTTCTCTTTTCAGCTTGCATATCTTTATCCAAAATTAAAAATCTAGGATGTCATGTCTTTATAATATTAAGTTATTATTTTGAGAAGAAAAATAATCACTTAATTCATTTACTAGTTCTATCTTCAAAACTGCACTGTCGGCTATGCTCTGTCATCGGTAAAATAGTCATAACTTTGTCCATACTATCTGTACTCTTTTGCACACTGAGATGGGGTATCCTTAGACACCATAGAGTCTATGTTCAACTATGCAAACTTTGATCATGGTCCAATGAACGATGCCAAAACAAACTGTATCGGGTGCTCTGTCAAAAACACTGTTTCATACTTAGACAATTTTAGTCTGTGATCTTCCTTACTTACTTTTCAGCTTATGCACTCTTCATAGGGAACATATGTTTCCATAATGACAACATCTATATACATACCTTGGCCAAGTTGCCAACAATCTCCCCCTTTGTCATTGGTGGCAACATATGAGAAAATTGGCTAAGTGTACAAGTCAAAATCTCAAAATTTGTATCAAAATTGTGGCCATAGTATAAAATAAGTATACTATCCTTATATCTCCTCAAAATATACACATAATCTATAACACTTTATACACATAATCTATAACACTTCATAATACTCCATAGAACTACCCTTATGAGTATCCTTCCTTATCATATATAGACAATTTTCTAAGTATCTGTCCCCCTTTGACAACAATGAAAAAATAAAGGGTGGAAAAGGATATACAAAAATGTGTCAAAAAATTTTCCTTACTATCTTATTGCAAAGCCAATAGGCTTGCAATACAATCTACAAAATCTGTCTTCCAAGTCCCATTCCTTCTTTATTGATTCTGCTATATTGAGTAAAGTACTCAATCCGTATGCTGCAATCTAACAGGCTTGAAGGGACTCAAAATTGAACTTCTGAAATGTTGTCTTAGTAGTAAGACATTCATCTAGCTGCTCTTCTATTATAGTCAACTTGATTGAGACATGCTCTCTCAAGATGTTTATTCTAATAATTTTCTTGCTCTTCTCATCATTCAAAGTCCTTATCTCATCACATAATTTTCTGATCTTTTTCTCAACTGACCTGATCTTTATGTTTAGGCTGGCCAAAGAGTTTGTCTCTGCTGCAATTTCATCTTGCTTCTCTTTTATCTTCTTCTCTTCCTCAATTAAAATATTTTTAGATTTTGTACACTGAGTGTACAAACACTTTCCAGTCTCAAGATGTTTCCTTAAGTCCTTAATGTGTCTTTCAAGGCTGTCAATGTCATTTTTAATATTCTAACTTATATTCTACAACATCTTAGCTTCATAAGCTGCCCGAGCCTTAACCTTAGCAATATCAGTCAAATTAGTGAACTCAACATCAAAAGAATTAATTACCGTCTTTGCTCTTTCAAGTGGATCTGAATCAAAGACTTTTGTAGATATAACACTTTGTAGCTTCTTAGTCAAATCTTTCAGACTACCTTCCAAATTCTTAACTTTCTTGTTCTTTCCAATAATTTTGTTTAAAGAAGTGATCAACTCTAATTGATCATTGCCATCAACTTCCTTGCTCAAATCTTCAATCAATGTTCCTATTCCTTTCTCCTTTCTAGTCTTAGGAGTAAGACTGATGTCTTCTTGTGGTTCAATAGGTGTATAGGCTTCTATTTCCATTTGCACTTCAGTTCGAGTAGTCTTTGTTTCAATACTCTTTTCTTGCTCTCCCAAAACCAAATTTTCAACAATGTTATCCAAACCATTGAGTACCACATCATCTGAATCTAAAGTAACTTTAGTTCCTTCAATGTCCATAGATTATGTGCCAATGTTTATGGAAGAAGAGGTAATATCTTCAACTTCAAATACCTCTGCGGCTGCCTCTACTTGTTCTGAACTCTATTTCTCTGTTGGTTCTACAACTGATTGATCTTTGCTATCTTTTCCTGCTACCAAGTTTGCTAGCACTTGCATAGCTGCCTATTCAATTTCAGTCTTCACTTGTTCATACTGACCTCCCATTATTTGTATAATTCTTCTTTTGGTTCTTAATAGGCTTTCAAGTGGCTTGAGGATCTATTTAAGATGGTCATCATCTCTTATCTCACATAACTATCTAATCACATTCTCTCTCATTTTAGTATCTTCTTCTTGTGCTCTCATCTTTCTTCTCACAAGTCTATTGTATAAATCTTCTGGTATCTTTCCATGAATAGTATCAAATTTCTTGTTTGTCAAAATCATATGTGTAACCATTGCATTCTCAAGATTTAATCTATCAGAGGATCCATATAAATCATAGTATTTATTCATTTTGGTAAAGTCTCCATACTGCATTATATCTTCATTAACTCTTTCTATCCTTGGTTTCCATGATTTCTTCTTCGTTGTCACTTCATCATCTTTTATCTCTGCAACTTTTCTAGGTACTAGTGGAACAATTATTTTCTATCTTTTACCCGGTCCTCAAGCACTTGCTTTCATTCTTTTGCTTGGTGTTGAAGAAAAGGGTTTCTCTGTCTGACTAATTTCTTGTTCATTCTTAGGTTATTCAACCTTTACCTTAACTTGAATAGGTTCTGCACTTGATGCCAAAGGTGGGACTGATAGTATCTCACTTTGCCTTATTGCTTCTATAGTTTTCTTTGCAATATCAAATTCCTGCTCACTCATACCTGATTCTTTAAGAATTTTCTTTATTGTAGACTCCACTCTCTTCTTTGATTGTTTCTCTTCCTTAATTGTCTTTGTTGAACCAAATTTTTCATCATATGTTCCAAATCTGTTGCTATGAGCATCAACTTTACTTTTCAACAATCTACTAGCATAACCTTTTGTTTCAACTTCAGAGATTTCATAGCCAAGAGGGTCTATGAATTCATGTCTAGGTTCTACTGCCTCAATGTAAGTGAAATCAGCATCAACCATAAAACATATATCATCTTTGTATTTCTCAACTAGGGATGGAGGAATTCTTGATCTATTTACCACAATGTTCTGAAAAGTTTTCAACACTAACTTTACACTATCATTAACCTTCTCAATAAGATGTTTCATGTAAACTTTATTGATTCTTGCCATAGTATTCTCACCATCATTCCATTCAACAGTGTAAGGAAATCTTCTTAGCAAGTGGAAGAACATGTAAGTAACCAATGAGGAAAATCTAAAGTGAGTGTATTTAGCTTTCTTTATCTTTTCCAAATTCTCAAACAACTATATTCTCAGAATATCACACATATCCATAGGCTTCTTTTCCACACACATCAAATAAGTAATGTGTGCCATACCTACTGGCATATCATCTTCTCTAGAGCTTCCATAGAACTTTTTTGTCAAAATCTTACACAAGTATTTTACATCATCTTGCTTAATCTTACTCATGACTATACCTCTACCATTGTATACTGAACCGGTGTTTTCAATCATAATCTTTCTCATGTTTTTCTCATTCAGTGGAATTGCACCAACTTTTGATAATCCAGTCACATCATGAATTAGGTTTGCAATTATGTCTATAACTCTATCTTCTAACCAAAATTTACCATTATGTATCCTACTCAAAATGATCTTAGTACACTCCTCATCATCAAATTCATATTTCATAGAGTACTCAATGATTTCATTGTTTTCTAGATGTTTATAACCTTGTTTCACTACATATCTATGTTGTAAAATTTCTTATATTCACCATTAAAATCACTCTCCCTTAGGTTTTCATACATGTATCCAAGATAACTTTTAACATTCTCTACATGAAGAACTCCGTCTGGTATGGATGATAAGGCTAAACTAGCATCTCTTTCTGAGGGTTCAACTAGATCTTTCTTATTTCTAGGTCTGTTCTTATCCTTAATGTTGTGAATCAATGACACATCCATGATTATATCTGATTACTTAAGCTGATTCAAGATCTTAGTCAGATAAATACCTCAAATTCACAAAATTAGGGCTTTCACTTGATCAACGCTTCAAACTTCTGCAAATCACTTCCAAACTTCTTTCTTCACTTCCAAATCTCTTCTAATCACTTGATAATCATAATAACTTTGATTTCAATCTTTTATTACTTAGCATTTACTCGATCTGACATCACATTCAATTATTTTTCCGCTAAAATGCCAAAAAGTTGATTTTGTAAACCTACAACCATAAATCTTCTTGCGACCTCGCAAAACACAATATTTATTTTTGCGCACTTAATCATAGCATGAGTATAACATAAAAAACCTTCATCTAACTATGCAAAACTTAACTCATTCAAAATCTAATTCTATACTAATTGTAAGTTCCTAAACTACAAAAATTTACATAATTTAAGTGCTTAAAGAAGGGTTAGGTGAAGACTCAATCTTACCTTTAGATAAATTACCTTCCTAATTACCTTCAATGCTGAATATATCTCCTTGAAATGTGCCTTTAACAAATTTTACTTCATCTTCATTGCTACATCAACCTTTCTCTTTGTTTCCTACATTTTCATTCCTTCTTGCATAGTTTCTAGGGTTAGGGTTATGATGATAACCTCCATTGTTCATTCTGTAAAATCTTGTCATGTGTCCAATCTTGTTACATATCTGACAAGTGATTCCATTGGTTCCATATCTATGTGTTTGCTAAATGATTTGTGTCCTGCAATTTCTATCAATATGTCCAATTTTGTTGAATCTGAAAGATACTATTCCATTTCCTCTTTTCATGTCTTTAGTTGATCTCTGATCTGCATTGTTAGTATTTCTAGACATTCTTCTATTGTAATTATTCTCAATAAATTTATATCTTCTACATTCAATAGCTCTATGTCCAAAACCATGACAATTATAACAATAACCATTAAGAGGTTTGAATTGTTTACCTGTACAATCTCTCTTCATATGACCAATAGTATTACAAGCAAAACATCTACCTTTGAATTCTCTTTGCATACCTTTGGATGATTCATCTTTCTTTGGTGGTTCTTCTTTCTTAGGTGCATCTTCTTGCTTCAGTGATTCTTCTTTCTTTGGTGCATCTTCTTGCTTCGGTGATTCTTCTTGCTTTGGTGCATCTTCAGATTTGTTCTCATCTAACTTCTTTTCTTCATTGCTTTCACATTCATTCAGATTTGGTTTCTTGCTTTCACTAACTATCTTCAACATGTTAAATCCTAGACCAGTTTTGTCATTGAATGGTTTTCCATAAGATACTTGCTTATCAATATTTTCACTATTTGAATATAGCCTCTCAAGTTGTTGTTTGGATTGAGTCAATTCACCTTTCACAATTTTGTTGTATTTCTCAAGTTCATCATACTACAATTTGACTTTATCAAATTCGGATGTTACCTTTCCAAGTTTAGATTTCAGATCTTCATTCTCATTCTTTAAGTTTTCATTCTCAGATCTCAAATTGTCATTTCCATCTTTCAAGCTAAGCTTTGGATTTTCCATCTTCAATTCATGTTTAAGGATCACATTTTCTTTTTCTAAATCATCACAATCTTCAACAAGAATTTCAGATTCCTTCTCAGATTTCAGATCTTCTATCTTACCTTTCAATTTGTCAATAAGATTCTTTGCATCATCATACTTTCTTTTCAAAGTGTTTCTTTGATCAGTAAGCATATCAATTTGCTCAAGAGCTTCTTCAAGATTCTTTTGTAATTGATCCATATCCATAGAGATCTTACTCAAGCTGCTAAGCTTTCCTTGAATGTTTCTTCTCCGAGTAACTATGCTCTGATACCAATTGTTAGAAATAGGAAATACTAAGAGGGGGCGTGAATCAGTATTTCACAAACTTTTACTTTTGCCCACTTATGGATATAACAAATTACTTTAGTGCATACAAAGCATAAGAAACTAAATAACATACATAACAGTAAATGTAAAGAACTCATAACACATGATATGTTCTCAAGGAAATCCTGGCCAAGAAAAAACCTCAGTGGGGATGGTACCCACAAAGATCCACTAATCAAAAGATATCCGATTAAAGATGTTGACCCTGTTAGGAGCCTTTTACAATCATATAGTGTATCAGTCCTGGTTAAGGGACTATAGGCCTTGTTAGAAGCCTCAACCCTGTTAGGAGTTGTAGATACAAAACCTGATTACCATATGAGATCACTACCCAAAAAAGTAATACAAATGTTTACTAATTACAATATGGTACTGCTTACAGCTTCGCATCAACAACTTTTTCTACTATCACAATTTACATATATTACATGTTACATTTCAAGTATGTTCGGTACATCTTTATTTATACAAGATAAAAACATAATATATTTCTCTTTTTAGCTTGCATATCTTTATCCAAGAGTAAACATATAGGATTTCATCTATTTATAATATTAAGTTATTATTTTGACAAGCAAAATAATCCCTTAATTCATTTACTAGTTCTATCTTCAAAACTGCATTGTCAGTTGTACTCTGTCATCGGTAAAATAGTCATAACTTTGTTCGTACTATCCATACAATTTTGCACACTAAGATGGGGTATCCTTTAACACCATAGAGTCTATTTTCAACTACAAAAACTCTGATCATGCTCCAGTGAACGTCACCAAAACAAACTGTATCGGGTGCTTTGTCAAAAACACTGTTTCATACTTAGACAATTTTAGTCTGCGATCTTCCATACTTACTTTCCAGCTTATGCGCTCTTCATAGGGAACATATGTTTCCATAATGACAACATCTATGTACATACCTCAGCCAAATTTTCAACATGAATGGTCAAATCTCTGTCATGATCCAGTCTATGGGTGGTACTTCTTTACCCCAGGCTTTTGACATAGCTATCAGGGCTAAAAATTGTTTGATCCAAGCAGGCATGATAGAAAGAAGCCCACCCGTGCCCATTTTTCCTATCCTTCAACCCATTGCAGCTACACAAGTACCCCCATTTACCCCTATTCCCACCATATTATCACTTCAGGCTAGTACTAGTGACCAGGAGCCAACAGCTCGTTTCTCTCAAGAATTACAAGGGATAAAAAATAGCCAACATAGCAGTCAGCAAGAGATGAAAAACTTGTTGCAGACCTTAACTAAAGAGGTCACAAATTTGAAGAGGCAAGGTCAAGGAATTAGACCACCCTTTTATCCACAAGGCCAAGGTCCTAGTTAGCAATATCAGAATCAAGGACAACCTTATCAACAAAATAGGCCATCATACCAAGGAGGCTATCAAGGAAAAAGACAAAATTTTAATCAAAGACCATTCCAACCATATAACCCCGCACCTCTCAATTCTACAAATCTAGTGAGGGATATGGTTCCTAGTCAAAATAACATGGCCATGGATAATGAATGGTGTTTTCCTTGTAATTAGCCTCATAATTAGGCTACATGTTCAAATGGATGGATGAACCAAGCTCTAATGGTTCAAAATGCCTCACAAGCTCAGTCAGAGGCTTCATCCAATGGATCAGTTCCTCAACAAGAACCACAAGAAAATGAGACTTCTCTTTTCAATTGGGAGCAACCAGACTTCAATGGAGTCAATGATGAAGTTTATTTTGTTGCCTATACAAGGGCAAAAAGGAGAGCTCAAGACATGGAGGGAGTAGATTCCAGTGCCAAAGTCACTACATCTGCAGAGCCGCTGTAGCAAGCCACTCCCATCACACCTAAGGAGGTCCCTGTCATCACAAGCAAGGAAGGCCAACATTCTAAAGAAGTGGAGCCCATCATAGTGAAAGCATAGAAAAGAGTACACACTATGACACCTTTCAATATTGTAGACAACATGAAGAAGGTGAACATTACCATGTCCATGTGGAACTCTTTGGCTCTTCCAGGACAACATGAAATTTTTAAGAAGGCCATGACTAAAGTGGCAACTCCTCAACCTACAAAAGAAGCTACAAAGCTAGTGTTGGTCAACACTGATCAAGAAAAGGAGGCTCCAAGTAGCAACTCTAAGGCCAATACCATGCAAGGTAGGAATTCAAAGCCACCTCCCTTTTATTTATCCTTAATCATTGGAAAATGTTTAGTGCATAATTGTTTGGTAGATAGTGGAGCTACTAGGACTGTAATGCCCAAGAAGGTGGCTAACTAATTAGGACTAAAATATGAGCCCTTCCAAAAGAAGGTTACACAACTTGATGGATCCTTAGTGAATACTATAGGTGTGGCCAAGGATACCAGTCTAATCCTTCATGCTAGTCGTAATTTTTCCATCCTTCTTGATATCTATATCATAGATCTCCCTGCATTATTTTCCATATGTCTTTCAAGGGAGTTTACAACCAAGATAGGAGGCTACCTATCTTCTGACTAGTATCACATGCTATTTCATACAAGATATGGTACCAAGGTCACCATTAAGTTAGAACCATTGGCATCACACCATGTAGAACCATATTTGTTCAATACCATCAATGTAAATTGCCCTATATTTGATAACAGTGACTTCCAAACCATTAGCGAAGCAGACAAAAAGATAGAAAGTATCCCTAATATTTTTCTAGATGAGAGAACTTCAGAGGCCCAATAAAATCTTGTTTGGGATTTTGGTTTGGGAAGTTATTTGATACAAGAAGGTAGATCCATAGAACCAAGCCTTCTCAAAGAAGACACTAATTCAGAGGATCAAAACAATCAAGTTTGGGAACTATTTTTTGATGGAGCTAGAAGTAGGCATGGTGGTGGTGGTGGTGCTATGTTAGTGACCCCAAAAGGAGAAGGGTACTATATTACCTTTAGATTTAGTTTCTCATGCACTAGCAACACTACAGAGTATGAAAGCCTTGTGAACAGATTGGAATGGGCTAGAAAAAGAGGGCTTAATGCCCTAAAGGTTTATGGTGATAGTGAGTTATGTGTCAGCCAAGTAAGAGGGATAAGTGCAACCAAAAATG
Organism: Chamaecyparis obtusa; assembly: GCA_027943335.1. Taxonomy (NCBI): domain Eukaryota; kingdom Viridiplantae; phylum Streptophyta; class Pinopsida; order Cupressales; family Cupressaceae; genus Chamaecyparis; species Chamaecyparis obtusa. The sequence goes on along the minus strand of BSBK01008288.1, from coordinate 190,285 downwards.
ACACCATGAAAGCATACAAACATAGAGTTTGGGATGCAATTGAAGATTTCCATGCTTTCAATATTGTTGCTATCCCTAGGAAGCTAAATCAAAATGCAGATAGATTAGCTACTATTGGATCTTAGTATGACATTCCAAATAGTGTTTCAAAAGAAATAGATCAATAGCATATCAAAGTGATTGTCAGACCTTCTATTCTTGATAATGATGTTAATTGGCAAGTGTTTGACAATGATGAACAAATCCTGCAATTCTTGTTTGAAGAGGATGTCTTTTCACAGCATAATCAAGAGACATTATCACAAAACTATGGTGAGCAAGTGATACAACTGAAGTCCAATAAGATCCCTAGAGGTCTTGTCACCTTAGAGACTATCTTCAACAAGGATGATGAAGTTAAGAAGAACAAAGTTGTCCTGGTAGTTCAACAAGAACATTGTGTCAAATTAGAGTTGGAACTAGGTAAGAGTTTACAATTTGGAAAGATAAACACTGAATTGGAAAAGAAAATTTACACTTAGTTATTCAAAGAATTCAGTGATATATTTGCATGGCAATATGAAGACCTCAAGGGTTTTGATCCAACCCTTGCTTAGCACACTATTGAATTAGAACCTAATACCAAACCAGTGAGGCAAAAACAAAGACCTGTTAATCCCAAGCTTGAGCCACTTATGCATAAGGAGGTGCTCAAATTGATAGAAAGTGGCATCATTTACCCCATCAAACATACTAGTTGGGTTTCCAACCTTGTTCTAGTCAGGAAGAAGAATGGGGAATTGAGGTCATGTGTTGAATTCAAGGATCTTAACAAGGCCTCTCTAAAAGACCGCCATCCACTACCTTCTATGGAACAAATCTTACAATGTGTCTCTAGATCTGAGAGATTTTCAATATTAAATGGCTATTCAGGATACAATTAGATCTTGGTTAATGAAGAGGATAAATATAAGACTGCATTTACAACCAAGTGGGGGACCATGGCTTATCAAAAGATTCCCTTTGGTTTGTCAAATGTAGGTGCGACATATCAAAAGCCAATGGATATGGCCTTTAAAATCCTCATGTACAAGTTTGTAATGGTCTACTTGGATGACATAACTATCTATTCAAAGCATGCAGTAGACCATATCAAACATTTGAGGAAGATCTTTCAAAGGTGTGGAGAATTTGGGATATCTCTTAATCCCAAGAAATGTGTGTTTGCAGTTCATGAAGGAAAATTATTGGGATATGTAGTATCCAAAGAAGGAATTATAGTGGATCTTGAGAGAATTGCAGCTATCCTAGAGCTACCCCTACCACATCACAAGAAAGGTCTCCAATCTTTCATAGGAAAGATTAATTTTGTTAGGAGGTTCTTGCCTAACATTGCAGATTTACTCAATCCTTTGACAGCCATGCTAAAGAAGAGTTCAACTTTTAGCTGGACTAAAGAAGGAAAAGCTAATTTCCAAGCTATCAAAGAAGCCTTGACAGAGGCTCCTACCCTATTAAACCCAAATTTCAATAAGGATTTTATCCTTTATGCTTATGGAGGTCATGATGCTATATCTGCAATGCTGACTCAAGAAAATTCAGAAGGATTGGAGTAGCCTATTGCTTTCTTTAGCAAAGGTTTAGAGGAGTATGAACAGAGATACTCTTTTGTAGAGAAACATGTACTTGTTGTGGTAAAGAGCCTTTAAAAGATCAGATATTTGTTGACCCATAACAAGGTACACTCAAAGTTTAATCATCCAAGTGTCAAAGAATTTCTACTTTCCAAAGACCTAAATGAGAAAAGAGCTGGTTGGATCACCAAGGTGATGGAATGTGACATAGATATTCAAACTACTAAGATGGTTAGAGGAAGAGGTCTTTGTGAACATCTGGTAGAGGATGAAATTTCAAAGAAAGTAGAGCAATTGGATGCATCTCTGATGATGCATTCTACAGAAGAACAAGCCAAGGCAACAAGCTGGTTGCCTAATATGATCAATTATTTGAAGACATGACAATGTCCTATAGGTTTGGATTCAGCACAAAGAAGATATTATAGATTACAATCTATTCCTTTTGTGCTAATAAATGAAGTTCTTTTCAGAAAGGATCACAGTGGTGTCCTTTTAAGATGATTTGATTCAGAAAAGATAGCTAATGTCCTATTTGAGTTTCATGATGGACCTTCTGGAGGTCATTTTTCTCCTAGGACTACTACTTTTAAAATCATGAGGGCTGGATACTATTGGCCATCTATCTTTAAGGATAGTCATGATTATGTTAGAAAATGCATCAAGTGTGCCATGTTTTTAGGAAAAGAGAGGCTTGTAGCCTTGCCCTTATAGCCAGTCAGAACATAGCAACCTTTCATGAAATGGGGTATAGACTTCATTGGAATGATCAATCCTGCATCTAGTGCAGGACATAAATGGATAATTACTGCAACTGATTATTTCACTAGATGGACAAAAGAAATTGCATTAAAAGAAGCCAATGAGAGTGTTGTCCTAAGTTTTTATGATGATATAGCTCATAGATTTGGCACTCCTGATTCTATAATTTTAGATAATGCATTAGCATTCACAAGCCTCAAAGTCTCAGAGTGGGCAGTCAAGAATGACATCTATCTGAATACTAGTTCCAATTACTACCATCAGGGTAATGGCTTAGTAGAATCAACTAATAAAAACTTGATTAGGATAATCAAGAAGACTCTCCAAGATAATCAAAGGGACTGGCATACTAAACTGAGGTCTACATTATGGTTAGATAGAATTATGCCAAAGAAAATCATTGGTAATTCTCCTTACATGCTAGTGTATGGCAAAGAGACCAAGTTGCATATTTCAGCTGAATTGCCAGCTTTGGACTTGGCCACCCAATATGTCCTATTTGAAGAGGAGGATCCCTTGCAGATCAGATATGCTCATTTGATGGAGTTAGAGGAAATTAGAGATAAGTCCATGAAGGACATGGAATTCCATCAGATCCAAACAAAGAAAAGTTTTGATAAAAGAGCCAGGATAAAAAATTTCAAAGTTGGAGATGTAGTTCTCAAATGGGATGAATTCAGATCCAAGCCTAGCAGACATACCAAATTTAATTTATTTTGGGGTGGACCATTTGTTATCATAGAGTGCAAGGGATCCAATGCTTTCCAGCTATCAACTCTTGAAGGAGATGCCTTGCCAATATTAGTAAATGGTTTCCACTTGAAGCCCTACTTTGAGGTTAATCCCTCTTTGTAAATTCTTGTAAATATGTGTTTTTTGCTTTCTTTCCCTATTTTCTAGGTTCATTTTCCTGCTTTCCAAGAAGTGCACATGAACATTTTTTTCTCTCTGGTCCCAGTTTTGTCTCTGTCAAGCTTTTATGTTCTTGTAGTGATCCCATGCCCAATGGATTGCATTTAGGCCACTGGTTTTCCATGTCTAGCAGGCTGACATCTAGCAGAAATCGCCAAAATGTTGCCCTAATTTTCCTTCCATTCAAATCTGGCCTTGGTTTTTATGTCAGACCTTCATCTCCTCAGTCCTATGAGAAGCTCCAAAATTTCATGGCTTTATCTATTCCCCCTGGTCTTTGCAACTATTTTTAGGTCCCTGGATAGGTGAAAAGTCTTTAAAAAATTCATAAAACTAGCCGTGATAGACCAAACCCTAAAAAAAAAACCCTAAGCCTTGTTTTAATTTGTTGTTGCTTTATCAGTCTCTTAAAACCCCCCAATTCCCATGTGTGCTAAATTCTTATTGGTCGATCGCCAGTTCTCTAAGTCTTTCGACAGTTATCTTTCTTGTTTGGTGAAATGGCGACTACATTGTCCATGTAATATCTCAATGTTCGACGGTTAAGTCTTTGCGGTTAGTGACTCAGTGAATGACTTATTATTTCCTTTGGTTGCTTAATCGCTCTCAAATTTGTGGGGTCCCAATCCTGAAGGATCAACGGTCATCATAAGTTCATGAAGGGTCTATCAAAGGGTTGTGATCTTGAGACAATCATTGATTCTTCCAAGTGTGAAGCACTGCAGTGTATCAGTGGGTTTGATGACACGTTGTCCTATGTGAAGGATCCTAATTGGATGAGGGGTTGTGATGTGTAACCTTGTTAGAGTGGGCCTAGAAGACTATGTTCAGATGATCCTATGGTTGGCGTATCATCTCATGCGTTATGTTAGAGCCATGAGATTATACACTGACTGTTGATTCTCCTTGTGATGTAACTCTTCAAATAGGTGGGTCCACTACTAGGTGTGCACAGGTGGCATATTTTGATTGGTCCACATGCTAATGAGTCATTTCTTATCAGTGGGACTAGGCCCTTTTGGTAGCTAGAGGTTCTGACATCTTTAGAGGATCAACGACTGACTTATGTTTGCAAGGGTTTGTGTCAGAGCATGTGATCATCTGGTAGCCATTGATCTTGCTTTATCTCTAGGTTCTGTCAGGTGGGTCCTTTGCTAGTGATGTGCTCATTCTCTATTGGCTCCTAGGTGACAGTTAGGAGGTGTTAGTGGGACCTTGTCAGGGGTCTATGGCTCTGTCAAAAAGGAAAAGATCTACAGTGGTCATATGATCTCATAGAATCTTCTGACCCTATGAGATCATGCGACAACCGTCTGATGAGGATCTCTAGGTCGTGGGTCTGATGTGCTACCTAGCGCTCACATGCTTGCATTTGATTGGCTATTGTGTGATGATGGGGATTTGTCAGAGGATCTGATGTGTTGTGGGGTCTCGGGCTAATAAAGATCTACGGCTGGCATAAAAGCGTAAGGAATCTTTCTGACATATGAGATCATGGGCCAGCCATTAGATTGGAATCTATGCTGCAGTGGGTCCATTGTCAGAACTTTCTGAGGTTTCTGTTGATGGAGCAGTCAAGGGTGAATAAAAGAATGACATGTGGCTGTTCTAGGCCTAAGGCTGGTAGAGTATTCTATGAATCAGTGACAAAAGGGGTTTTTCATGTTCACCAGACTTAACCAGGGTTAGCTAAAGTATTAAATGATTCTACAACTGAAGGAAAATTGGAACCCAAGGTAAATGCCAAGTTATTTTTGCAGTCAAATGTCGAGCCCGGGTAAAAAGGAGGATCTGATGGTCGCATTTTAAAGAGAGATTGATTTTTGAATGCCGACCATCGATAGAGAATTTTAGTGCCACCTATGACCATTTTATCATTTTTTAAATTCAAATATCTCAAAATATCAGATTTCAATAGTTATGGCAAGACCGAGTTGCAGGTAGATAGATGGATCATGGCGACTAGATTTTTGCAGGTATAAACATGAAATGGGCATGCAAACATAGATATCTTATCAGCTGAGATATTTTCATGTGCATTTATGGCCGAATTTGGCAGAATTAGGGTTTGATTATTATATGAAAAATTATGTAACCCTAATTAGATATTTTTTCTCCTACCTATGTGCATGAAGGAGATGTATATAATGTTTTTTAGAGAGCTTTAGAGCTAAGAATTGACTTTTTGTAAAAAAAGAGTTGGACAATTGTAAAGAGAAAAATATATCTTTTCTTAGAAATCTATCTGTGGCATTCTTCTTGCCCTCTGGTTTTCTATAGTTGTAAATTACCATTGATCATTTAGATATTGTAAGGCATGTTTTGATATTCTTCATGTCCCTATGCTTCTTTTCTAAAGTATCTCTTAATGAATTCAGTATTTATATGTTCCTCAATGATATCTTAGGGTTCTTGATCCTTCTTTCTTTCTACAATTCATGTGTATTCTTGTGGATGATTTGATGTGAATGCTTTTGTGGGTATACTACAACCTCTTAACAATCTTGTCTCATCCCTATACCTAGTTGCAAAGGTGAATGTTTGTTTGCAGGTCATAGATTGTTGTCTAATCCTAAGAGTGTTATTTTTTGTGAAAGAATCTCTCTCTTTCCCTGAATACCCTCTTTTATTTGTAGACCCTTCTATGAAATACCTATGCAAGCCTATTTAGTGATTTGTGATCTCCTAGACTTAAGTTTATTCATTGAATCCATATTTTATGCTGCAATTCATACCATCATTTCGGTGTATCACCTACTAGGTAGTTTGTTTTTAGTCATTTCCCTTTCCAAGCATGCCTTCTATCCCTTTCCCTCAAAATTTTTACTTTTCCTATCTAGAAACAAATTAAGGTGATTATCCAAGAGGAACTAGCCTAGAACCTGGATGTTTCATCTCAGTTAGCAAAGGTCCCACAACTTGGAGATGATTCCCATGTTATACTAGAGGTTATCAAGACCAAGAGAGCTTGAAAGAAGGGTGCAAACTTAGTGTATAACAGTCATACGCACACATGCCTAGGCTTGATCCAAGTCTTGTTGTGCACAATCTTGCAGTGGACCCTAATTCCAATCTAGTAAAGTAGAAGCTATGTAAAATGCATCCAAAAGTAGCCCTATTGGTGAAAATAGAGTTAGAGAAGTGTTGTCACTAAGGATTGCACCCAATTTGCTAAGTGTTGAACCTAGCAATCCTATGAAACATGGGACTATTCTTAGGATGTGGGTAACCTATCCAAGAATAGACCTCCAGATTAAGGTCCAAATTCCCTTTGGATCACTTGAAAACTTAGTAACTTTTAGGAGAGAGAGAGAGAGAGAGAGAGAGAGAGAGAGAGAGAGAGAGCATAAAAATAAACAACTACAACTAAATGAAAATAGAGGTGATCCACCAAATTTGAAAGAAGATCCACAACTAAAATAAGTTTACTCCAATAGGAAAACAAACTTGAATGGCAACTTGATTCTACTTCTTTAAATTCTTAATGAAACCAGGTACTTGAAATATAGAAAAGGAAGAAAACTCAACAACTTTGATATTCTCAATTGCACACAAGTTACACTACTAAATTAAAATGAATTCTTGATAACTAACTTGAATCAACATATGGATTAAGGACACATAGACATCACATTAGTCCTACATGTTATTCAAAAGCCAACCCAAAATTGTAGGGAAACAAGAAGGATCAATTTTATTGCTGAAAAGAACTAAGTACAATTGTGTCTCTCAGAGCTACAACACTCATATCAGAGAGAAAATAATGAAGAGCTCACCTCAATCACAAAAAGTGAGAGGTATATAATCAAAACCTAGGAATCTTCATTCAAATTCCACTACCTCCTAAGAATAGAAAAAAGATCAATAATAGACCCATGAGGAAGTATCATAATTCAAATACCAGATTCCTGGGTTTCTAGGGGGTGAGGAAAGTGGGGCCCTAAAAATAGATATTCAAAGGAGACCACTCTATCCACTAAGTCATGCACCAAAAGATTTGGACAATGGTTTATAAAAATACCATTTGCTAGAATTTAAAATAATATGTGCGATGACAGTTACATTTTGACATAACCCCCATGACATAAAAAAAATGGATTTAATGTACCTTCTAAAATGGTCTCAACCCAAAATAGGGAGACACATTTTAAAAAGAAAAAAACATTAAATAATAACCCATTTATGCCCTAGCACAAACTATGGACCTAACATATACCTCAAAAATCCTCAACCCACATAAGGGGAGAAAATACATAAAAGCCAACTATTAAATAAAACCCAAGTTGAGAGAATACAAAGCATCAAAATAAAAAAAATGATTATTGAAACCTCAATCCTAAAAGGGGAGAACAAGTAATAATCATTTTTCAAAAACCCTCTCACAAAAGAAAACCCTGACATGTGGATGTCTCATCTCAACACTTGGCATGTTTCCTGCTTCACCGGTAGTCGACTGAACTTGGGTTTTGGAAACAACAGCTTGTGATTCATGGAAATACAGAGGTAGGTGTTTGATTTTGAACTCATCTTTTCATCTATTGTTGATTTCAATGCCACTGGCATTATTTTTCATTTTCGATACTTAAAACTTACTTTGTTGTATGCTCGGCTCCATCCAGGGCATTGTGATGGCAAGCTTATTTGTGTTTGATTCCTGCACTAGTGTATGCATGCCTGTGAATGTGCATTTGATCATGAATATGGCATTCCTTGGTATAGAATCACTATTACTAAATTGTTTTATAATCATCTCAAGTAGGGCACGACACTGGTGTATCTCTTGGTTATTGACCATAGCATTGGCATACATTGCTAGTTTGAAACCCTATTCATACTGTACTATTTTTTATGCTAATGGCATCATTGTCAAGATGTTATTTCCACTAAGAGGCCCAATGACCCCTGGGTAGGGCACTGCTATATTTATTGGTCCTTTCTTTTGTGTTCATGGCTTGCGAGCTAGGACACCATATGATGTGAGTATTGGGCATCAAGTTTTATGTATTCACTGCTCCTTATATGTTTAGCCTTTTGAAATAACACCAGGCCCACACATGTTTTCTCATTAGGGCATCATGTATTTGGCATATCAATGGCAATGTACTCACTACTTTGTGTTGTGTGTAGCCTTTAGGGATGATGCATTGTTCACTTTTTTTATTGTGCTAGCCTGCAGGTTGCTATGTATGAAACTAGGGCACGAGCCTGCTATTGTATATCATGTTGTGGCCTTTTCCTCATTGTTTCCTTGAGATATGGCCACTATTTGTGTTCAATCCATATCACACTACTGCTATGACATTGTTTATCCTTCTTCATGCATAGTCCAATTGGTGTAAAGCCTAGTTTTGATGCTTTTGGTGTTATCATTGTTAGCTTTGTGACTTGATATTGTTGATGCCAATGGGGCCCAAAAACTTATTATGGTGATGCCTTAATGCTAGTCCACTACTATATGCATGGTCGGATGGCAGTGTGATTCTCTATGCACAGCCTAGGGCATTGTTTTTATTTTTGGTGGATTCATTGGCTCATGTTGGGTTCAGACAATGACACTAATGTATTCATTGTTATATGAATCCTAAGCATAATTTTTCATTTGAATGTTCACATATATTTATCATCCCTCATTTCTTTGAATCTTGACATCTTTGCTATTTGGATCATAATAGCATGCAATTCGTGCATTCCCATTGTTCTTGGCACCTGTGCCCCACTGTCATGTTTCTTTACATTGCAATGAAATGAATCCTTACCACTGAGAAGCACCCTCGGATGAAATGTAAGATGAGACCTAGGTTATCTTTATTCATTGTTGATTTTCTAATGTTCAATCATTGCTAAATATGCTCTTATTGTGGATGCCTGTTGTACTTGGAGTATGATATCGGTTACATGCTTGACTATTCCACTGTATATGCTCATTGGTGAAAGCCCATGGGCTCATGGAGACATGTTGCATTGTATTGGTGCAAGCACTATTATCTACTTATTTGTAAAACACAACATCATTTGTATACTTATGGGGCCTATAAATGTAGACTTTCACTCATTGACTACATATTTGTTGATGTTTGTTGGTTAAATGGATCTATCACCATTGGTCTTTACATTAATGAATGGAAGTGTCTCATTGATACTATTCCATGCTTTGGTGACTGCAGCTCGTGTTATAGAGCTGGGGCATCATTCTCTCATTGATATCCATATTTTTTGGGGCCCAAGATTTGTGGCATGTATACATCTCTATTGCTGGGTTGAAGCATCTCATTAACTTGTTTTGGCTATTTGGCTCATTTGTCAGTTCTTGCCTTTGTACTTTAGATCTAATGTGAGGATATCATTTGATGATATATTGCTCAGTGCTCATTAAGGTGCCACTATTTACTTGTTATTCCATGTGGTGTAATGATGATTGTTGAATCATACACACTATAGCCCTTGAAGGAGGATGTCATTACATAGATTTTCACATGTTCACCACAAAGCACCAAAATATTGAATGCCACCTTGAAGCATATTTTGTTGTGGTGTGCCCTCTCTTTGACATGTAGATTTATACTCTTATTTCTTTTGTTTTGACACTGATTCATTGTGCCTAATGAGATCTATTCGATATTCTTGGAAGATGTCATGCTCATATTTTTACTTTGTGTTACAATGCCCTATAGTCACTCTGTCATTCGCACCTCATGACCTTCCTCTTTTCCCATGATTCTATTTTCATGATCCTTATTGATGCTACATTATCTGGATGTTCCTCTTTTTGTAATGTGGGTGTTCTTGGACCTTGATGTGATCATTGATAGAAAACTTGAGGTTTGTCTATCATGATCTAGATCTAGAGCCCAGGTCATTCATGGGATTTGTTGTTGGATCTACTGCTCCCATGTCTGCATGTGAAACAAACATGTTAGTGAAAACATGGTGCCTATTTTGTTCTTTGGAGCCTTGATACACATGCCCTGAGCACATCCTTTTTGAGAGGTGCATGGTTGATTGTATGTATGCATTTTTTGAATATTATGATACCAGCCATTGCTTAGATCCATTGGATCTAACCGTATCCCCTCTTCTCTTCTTGCAGGTTCTAGATCTTAGGTGCTCTCTGGACAAGACCAGATCCAGACACCACTACTAGGCAATGTCTGGCACCCCAATATTTAATTAATTTTCTTTATTTATATCTATACTAATTCATTCAATTCTGGTAATGGCTATGCTCATGGCTTGTGTGAGCTCAGATAGATGCTTTTTGTTTCTAGTTCTTTCCCTTTTGTATGGCATACATATCACTCATACATGCATGTGTAATATTTAGATGTAGAAGTTTATTTCCTTTCTCTTTCATGTAATCTCCAAAATGAAATGAACAAAAACTTAAATAAGATCACCTAATAACACAAACTAGGGTACTATAGCATCATCTAGTAATTAGGTCTCCAATCTAAGAATGAGTAAAAATATGATAACATTCTGGCAACCTCTTTAGAGTGCTTGTCTGCTAAGCACCCTGACCAGCTACCTTAAAGATCCATTGGGCACAGAGTCTTATAAGATTCACTTTGAACTTAGTTCTTGGATAACCAATCCTCCCTACTGACAAAACTGCTAACTACTGGAGATAACCTCTCTAGCTTATTACTACTCACACCAAACTAAACACCAAATTGAAAGCAAACTAAACTGAAAAAAACTTGTGCTAGGCACTTAGGGAACATAAAAAACTAGAAACTTTTAACCTACTAATGTACAGGGGTAGAAATAGACCTCAGAAACAAGCCTTAAGGTGAATCCCATTCACTGGAATGGGAAGCTCCTCTCCATCCATACTAGCCAGCTGAAAAGAATTATGGGATTTGCATCCAATCACCATGAATGGCCCACTCCATATCACATCAAATTTAGTAGCCTCCCTGGTTTATATTTTGCTTCATCCCACTTGAGGAAAAGGTCCCCCTCCTTGAAAACTTTAGGTGTGACTTTCTTATCAAAGTTTCTCTTCATCTGAGAATGATGAGCTTCTAGGTTCTCTAATTCTATTTTTCTTGTTTCTTTAAGCTCAACTAATTTAGCAAGCCTGACTTGCATAGCATCTTCTTTCATAAGATCAATTTCCTTGATTAAACTCAAAGTAGGCAACTTAGTAGACAAAGGAATCCTAGCTTCTTTTCCATAAACAAGTGTATTGGGTGAGTTACTTGTAGACCTCTTAGGTTTTATTTTGTCTTCCCATAAGGCCAACTTCATCTTGATGTGCCAATCCCTCTGGTTTCCTTCTATAGTCTTTTTGATGATTCTCAGCAAGTTCTTGTTTGTTGATTCTGCCTGACCATTACCCTAAGGGTAATAGTTACAAGAGGTATTTAGGAATCTATTGTTATTGAGTGCCCATTCTAAGATTCTAATTCCCAAAAATGCCATAGCATTGTTTGAAATGATAGAATCTAGAGTGCCAAATCTAGACACAATGTCTTATAGAAGTTTAGGATAGAGGTCTCATTTGCTTCCTTCAGTGCTACAGCCTCTATCCATTTGGTAAAATAGTCTGTAGAAGAAAGTTTACATGTGTGTCTAGCACTAGATGTGGGGTTGATAGGTCCAATGAAATCCAATCCCCATTTGGAGAAAGGCTGCTCCACCTTGATGGGGTGTAGAGGGAGGGCTGCTAACTTCTATTTTCCAGCAAACAGAGCATAGTTCTTGCACTTCCTTACCCAATCAAATGCATCTTTGTATAGGCTAGGCCAATAGTACCCAGCTCTCATCACTATCAAAGTAGTGGTTCTAGCTACAAAGTGTCCTCTAGAACTTCCATCATGAAATTCCTCCAATATTCTATCTATTTCGCTAGTTTCAACACATCTCAACAAGACACCACTATGATACCTCCTATACAGAACATCATCAATAATGATAAATGGAATATCTTGGAATCTCAAGTACCTTCTTTTACTCCTGTCAAGGCCTTGAGGGCACTAACTAGTTTAGAGATAATGTCTCATCTCTATTGTCTAGCTTGCACTTTGTTCTGCATTCTGGTTCATCACAACAACTTCCTCCTTTTGCTGGTTTGAGTCTATTATTCCCTCATTGATCTATTCACACAACCATTTTCCTCTAATCAACTTTGTCACTTTAATTTTAATGTCATACTACATGACTTTGGTGACCCAACTAGCCGTCTTGTGGCTCAGATCTTTATTTAGTAGGAAATCCTTTATGCAAGGGTGAGAAACCATTAGGTGCATTGTGTTATTAGATAACAAGTCTCTAAATTTTTTCAAAATCCCCACAATTGCTAGGACATTCTTTTCTATAGGAGTGTAATTAAGTTCATAACCATCCATGCCTTGGCTATAAAAAGCCACTAGTTGCTCTTACTTTTCAGTATTCTACTAAACTAACATGGTAGAGATACTATCAGTGTCCCCAAAAGTGTATAGGATGAAGTCTTTAGAAAATTAAGGGTTTACCAGAGTAGGAGCAGAAGTAATTATTTCCTTGACTTCTTCAAAACACCTCTTTCCTTCATTTGTCCAATGAAAGGTTGAGTTCTTCTTCAACATCTACCTCATAGGCTTTAGTAGTGCTACAACATTTGGAATGAATCTTCTCAGAAAGTTGATTCTTCCAATGAAACTCTACAGTCCCTTTTTGTGAGCTGGCAGGGGTAGTGCCATGATGGCCTTTATCCTCTCAGGATCAATTGTTGTCACCTTCTTAGAAATAATGTTCCCTAGTAATTTGCCTTCATTGACAGCAAAAATGTATTTCTTAGGATTCAATGAAACTCCAAACTCTCTACACCTCTCAAAGATCTACCTCAAATGAGCTAGGTGGTCATTAGTGTCCTTTGAAAAGACTTTTATATCATCCAAATACACTAGAATGAACTTTTTCATCAAATCAACAAATGCCATCTCCATGGCTTTCTAAAATGTAGCACTAGCATTAGATAACCTAAAAGGCATCTTCTTGTATTCCACAGTGCCCCATTTGGTGGTAAACACTATTTTATATTGGTCTTCTTCTTTAATCAGGACCTGGTTGTAGCTAGAAAATCCATCTAATAGAGAAAATCTGTCAAACCTTAAGACATACTGCAAAATTTTTTCCATGGAGGACAATGGGTGATGGTCCTTGAGTGAGGCTCTCTTAAGGTCTCTGAAATCTACACATAAATAGATTTCACCATTCTTCTTCCTAACTAGTACTAGATTGGAAACCCAAGAGGTGTGTTTAATGGGAAAAATAATATTGGCTTCAATCATTTTCCTCAACTTTATTTCCATCAAGACCTCTAACTTAGGATTGATTGGTCTCTTCTTTTGTCTCACTGGTGTGGCATGGGGTTCTAGCTCAATGGTGTGCTGGGCTAAGTGGGGATCAAATCCTTTTAGATCATAGTATTCCCATGCAAAAACATCACTAAACTCCTGACATAATGAAACAAAGGCTTGCCTTTCTGGGTGAGTGCATACCTTTCCTAACTTAAGGGATTTGTCTTTGAGAATCTCCACAAATTGTTAGTGTTCTTCTTTGACTATCATACTGGCTTTGTCTCCTCTAAGCTGGTCATCAGAGTTAAAAATGGACTCAAGGGTGACTAGTCCCTTGGGTAGCTTGTTAATTTTCAATTGTAGCATCTGGTCATTATACTAGTGAGCATGTTTGTTCTGGTTAACTTCAGAGAACTCAGCTTCTTCTATCAAAAAATTAAAAATATACTCATCATTTTCAAAAACTTGCCAACTCACCTGATTGTCTGGTATAGATGGCCTTACCAGGACCTTCACATGCCACAAGTCGAGACTTGTGATCTCTTTTGGAATATCATATTTTGCTTCCATGGTAGCCAACTTGTCTACCTATTTGTTCTAATTTCTTGGGACAACAACCAGTTTAAAAGCACACAAATCTTCTATTAAATCCCAAACCCTATGTTTATATATCTTAAGTGTATCATTCTTTGTGAGATTAGTGCCATGAATTTGATTAACCACTAACTCACTATCACCTATAACGTTCAAGCCCTTGATTCCTCTTTGTCTAGCCCATTCTAAACCATGAATCAATCCTCATATTCTATTGTATTGTTAGTACAGCTAAAAGAAAAATGAACTACAAAGTAATACCTTTTCCCTTTTGGAGAAATTAGGACAGCTCCTCCTCTTGAACCAACTTTTCTTCTGGCACCATCAAAATATAACTGCCACAAAATACCCTTATGATCTTTAGAATACTTATCTTCTTTCTTCATCAAATCTAGAATCACAACACCCTCTTCATGGATATTGTACATTCCAATACCAAAAACCTCCATGTTTCTAAAAGGGTTATCCTCCTCCAAATCTCTTTCAACCCACTCATCTAGGACAATATCATGAATCTTTTCAACAGTGGTTTCAGGTTCAGAATCAGTAAGATATTGTTCATGAAACATCAAATTGGCATTTATAGGGCTTGGAGTATAAGGTTCAACATGGATTTTTGCAAAAGCTTTAGAATTGCTTCTAACCCTAGTCCCATACCTAGTTCTGAAATATAGGTGGGACCAATCAACTGAGAGATATCCCCCTAACCTGGCAGTGAACTCTCTACTTAGACAGATAACAAAGTGAGGGGGGAGATCTATGATATGCACATCTTGGGGAATCAAGAAGTTAGGAAATTCATGTAGAGTGAGGCTTAGGTCCTTAATGACTCTAATGGTGCTAACTAATGACCCATCCAACTGAACAACAAGCCTATCTATTGGCTCATAAGACAATCCTAGGAGGTCTGCTAACTATTTAGAAATCATAGAACTACTTGCTCCTGAGTCTATCATACAATTATGAACCAAGAAGTCTCCAAAAATAAGAGTTACATAGAAAGGAGGAGGTTTAACCTATGGGGCAATAATGGGCTACAAGCTGGCTTCTTTAGTTTGCTGCTCCTTTTGAGGTGTTTTAGCCACTAGGACACTGGGCTATTCTGAAATAGCTTCTTGATTTGATGAAATCTTAGCCAACTCGCCAAGTATTAGCTCCTTTTGTCTATGGATCGCTAGGGTGTCCATTAAATGAACATTAATAGAGGTCTTCTTCATTTTCTCCATAATATTAAAAGATCCCAAACTTACTTTAGACTACCCTTTTGGTGCAATAGTTTTTGTTTGTGTAGACACCAAATATGTAGCTGCCTTGATTGGTTCCTTAGCTTCTTTCAACTAATTTTGAACTGGGGCTTGAACTGCCTTGGGTTGTGGAGTCAAAATAGGAGCTTTTTGACTAGTAGAGGCCACTTTTTCAACCTCCAAAGCTTTCTTTTTAGACCTTGTGTTGGCTGCAATTGGGATATAGTTCGGGTTATCATTTGGTGAAAAATTCACCCTACAAAAATCTTCTTTCTGAAAATTAACTAGGGCCACCTCAGGTGTCTGCAACTCATTTGGGGTAGCAACTAGACCTTGTTGAATTTATGGCTCTTGAACCATCTCCTATGACATCATCACATTTTTCTGCACCATGAGGACCTGAGCATAGCCATTAGGACACATCCCTTGGATATGTTGTTAATTGTATGGGTAGCCCCATTGATATTCTTGCACCATGTTATTCTGAGCTATAGGAACCAGCTCTCTAGAAGTACTAGGACTGTTAGGATTATAAAGTTGGCTGGATTTTTGGTTATAATTTCTTGCTTGGCCTTGCTGGCCTTATTGGTATTGGGGTTTATTTTGTTGGTAATGATTTTGAAAGGGCTGCTGATAAGGTTATTGATAGGGTTGTTGGTAAGGTTGGGACTACTACTTCTTTAGACTAACCAACTCATTAGTAATAGTTTGCAAGGAATTTTTGATCTCGTTCAACTCTTGGGATTGATTCACAACTGGGCTAACAACTTGTTAAGAAGGAGTTGGGAGAGGTGGAATAGATGCCAATGCTGGAATTACTTCAGGAACAGGATGAAACTTGAGAAAAATAGGCATTGGAGGCCTTGGGGCTATCTTGCCTACTTGGATTAGGCTATTTTCAGGTCTTATGGAAAGATCATATGCTACTGGTAAATTAGGCGCTCCCATGGATTGAATCATAATAGAGATATCACTATTAAGGGCTCTTAGATAGTATAGAAAAGCATGCTGGCTTGAAGGCCTAACTGTGGCTGGTATTCTATTCCATGTCCTTTGAAATCTAAAATTAAAATCCATCATGTATTCTTGGGGTGATCTTTTAATAGTATTCAAATGCTCAACTAATGAGAGGTGATCTAATTTATCTTCAAATTGATTGGTCAAGGCTTGACTCAACCCATCCCAATCAGCTATAGAACCACTTGCTAAGCCTCTAAACCATTGCAAATCTTTTCCCTTGAGGGAAGCTGCCAACAAGCTCATAGCCACATTATCCTGGGTTATATTATCAAGGGCACAGAGGGATGCTACATCTCTTATACACTCAATAGTGGAGGTCTGATCCTCTCCTATGAACATAGGTAGACTCTTGAGGGCTGACATGGGTATGTCATCATCTTTCTATAAATTCAAGGGGCTATCTTGATTGAAGGCTACAAAAAGATGTGGTCTAGCCATTGGAGGATTAAGGGGAGCTTGAATTGCCAGTGTTGCTTGTACTGGCTGAATTTGGGAAGTGGTTGTAGGAATGTGAGTAGGATTAGGAGTAGGACTAGGAGTAGGATTTGTAGATTTTGATGCACTAGCTTGGGCTACTTTAGATCTCCTTTTTACAGAAGGTAGCTCCACATACACAAAAGGATTCTTACTCTTTCTAGTTGGGATCCTACTCATAAGCTTATGTACTAATCTGCATGAAATAATATTAGAGTCACCAGGTATGATTTCAAAACACCTTCACTGCTCATACCATACAATAACTTGCACAAATCTTTCTTAAAAAATTGACTCACTGAGTCTTTAGTCCCACTGGGCATGCCAAAAATTATTGTCACTAAGGATTGCACCCAATTTGCTAAGTGTTGAACCTCATAATCCTATGAAACATGGGACTATTCTCAGGATGTGGGTGACCTATCCAAGAATAGACCTCCAGATTAAGGGCTGGCTTCCCTTTGTATCACTTGAAAACTTACTAACTTTTAGGAGGAAAGAGAGAGAGTGCATAAAAATAAACAACTGCAACTGAACGAAAACATAGGTGATCCACTGAATTTGAAAGAAGATCCACAACTAAAATAAGTTTACTCCAACAACAAAAAAAACTTGAATCACAACTTGATTCTGCTTCCTTAAATTCTTAATGAGACTAGGTATTTGAAATATAGAAAAGGAAGAAAACTCCACAACTCTGATATTCTCAATTGCACACAAGTTACACTACTGAATTAAAATCAATTCCTAAGAACTAACTTGAATCAACATATGGATTAAGGACACAAAGACATCATATTAGTCCTACACGTGATTCAAAAGCCAACCCAAAATTGTAGGGAAACAAGAAAGATCAATTTTATTGCTGAAAAGAAATAAGTACAATTGTGTCTCTCAGAGCTACAACACTTATATCAGAGAGAAAAGAATGAAGAGCTCACCTCAATCCCAAAAACTAAGAGGTATATAACCAAAACCTAGGAATCTACATTCAAATTCCACTACCTCCTAAGAATAGAAAAAAGATCAATGATAGATCCATGAGGAAGTACCATAATTTGAATACCAGATTCCTAGGTTTCTAGGAGGAGAGGAAAGTGGGGCCCTAAAAATATATAGTCAAAGGAGACCACTCTATCCACTAAGTCATGCACCAAAATATTTGGACAATGGTTTATAAAAATACCATTTGCTAGAATTTACAATAATATCTATGATGACTATTACATTTTGAGATAACCCCCATGACATAAAACAAAAAAAGATCTAATGTGCCTTCTAAAATGGTCTCAACCCAAAATAGGGAGACACATTTTAAAAAGTAAAAACATTAAATAATAACCCATTTATGCCCTAGCACAAACTATGGACCTAACATATACCTCAAAAATCCTCAACCCACATAAGGGGAGAAAATACATAAAATCCCACTATTAGATAAAACCCAAGTTGTGAGAATACAAAGCATCAAAATAAAAAAAATGATTATTGAAACCTCAACCCTAAAATGGGAGAACAAATAATAATCATTTTTCAAAAACCCTCTTGCAGAAGAAAACCCTGATATGTGGATCTCTCATCTCGGCACTTGGAATGTTTCCTTCTCCACTGGCAGTCGGTTGAACTCAGGTTTTGGAAACAGTAGCTTGTGATTCATGGCAATACAGAGGTAGGTGTTTGATTTTGAGCTCGTCGTTTCATCTATTGTTGATTTTCATGGCATTGGCATTGTGTTTCATCTCTGATACTTAAAACTTACTTTGTTGTATGCTCGACTCCATCGAGGGCATTGTGATGGCAAGCTTATTTGTGTTTGATTCCTACACTGGTGTATGCATGCCTTTGAATGCATATTTGATCATGAATATGGCATTCCTTGGTATAGATTCACTATTACTAAATTGTTTTATAATCATCTCAAGTAGGGCACGCCATTAGTGTATCTCTTGGTTATTGACCATAGCATTGGCATACATTGCTAGTTCGAAACCCTATTCATACTATACTATTTTTTATGCTCATGGCATCATTGTCAAGATGTTGTTTCCACTAAGAGGCCCAATGACCTATGGGTAGGGCACTGTTGTATTTATTGGTCCTTTCTTTTGTGTTCACGGTTTGCGAGCTGGGACACCATATGTTGTGAGCATTGGGCATCAAGTTTTATGTATTCACTACTCCTTATATGTTTAGCCTTTTGAAATAACACTAGGCCCACATATTTTTTCTAGTTAGGGCATCATGTATTCAGCATATCAATGGAAATGTACTCACTACTTTGTGTTGTGTGCGGCCTTCGGGGATGATGCATTGTTTACTATTTTTATTGTTCTCTCCTGCGGGTTGCTATGTATGAAACTAGGGCACAAGCCTGCTATTGTATATCATGTTGCGGCCTTTTTCTCATTGTTTCCTTGAGATATGGCTACTATTTGTGTTCAATCCATATCACACTACTGCTATGACATTGTTTATTCTTCTCCATGTGTAGCCCGATTGGTGTAAAGCCAACTTTTGATGCTTGCGGTGTTATCATTGTTAGCTTTGTGACTTGATATTGCTGATGCCAATGGGGCCTGTGAACTCATTATGGTGATACCTTAATGCCAGTCCACTACTATATGCATGGTTGGATGGCACTATGATTCTCCATGCATGACCTAGCTCACTGTTGTTATTTTTGTTGGATTCATTGGCTCATGTTTGGTTCACACAACGATACTGATGTATTCACTATTGTATGAATCCTGAGCATAATTGTTCATTTGAATGTGAGCATATATTTATCATCCCTCATTTCTTTGAATCTTGGCATCATTTCTATTTGTTTCATAATAGCATGCAATCCATGCATTCCCACTATTCTTGGCACCCGTGCCCCACTATCATGTTTCTTTATATTGCAATGAAATGAATCCTTACCACTGAGAATCTCCCTCAAATGACCTATAATATGAGACCTAGGTTATCTTTATTCATTTTTTATTTTCTATTGTTTAATCATTGTTGAAGATGCTCTTATTGTGGATGCTTGTTGTACTCAAAGTATGATATTGGTTACATGGTTGACTCTTCCACTATATATGCTGACTGGTGAAAACCCACGGGCTCATGGAGACATGCTGCATTGTATTTGTGCAAGCACTATTATTTTCTTATTTGTAAAACACAACATCATTTGAATACTTATGGGGCCCATAAATGTAGATCTTTCACTCATTGACTATATATTTGTTGATGTCTTTTGGTTAAATGGATCTATCACCATTGGTCTTTACATTAATGAATGGAAGTATCTCATTGATATTCATTTCTTCATTGATACTATTCCATGCTTTGGTGATTGCAGCTTGTGTTATAGAGCTGGGGCATCATTCTTTCATTGATATCCATGTTTTTTGGGGCCTGAGATTTCTGGCATGTATACATTTCTATTTCTAGGTTGAAGCATCTCATTTACTTTCTGTGGCTATTTGGTTCATTTGTCAGTGCTTGCTGATGTACTATAGATCTAATGTGAGAATATCATTTGATGATATATTGCTCAGTGCTCATTGAGGTGCCACTATTTACTTACTATTCCATGTGGTGTCATGCTGATTATTGAATCATACACACTATAGCCCTTGAAGGAGGATGTCATTACATAGATTTTCACATCACCAAAATATTGAATTCCACCTTGAAGCATATTATGCTATGGTGTGCCCTCTCTTTGACATGCAAATTATACTCTTATTTATCTTGTTTTGACAATTATTCATTGTTCTTAATGAGATATATTTGATATTCTTGGAAGATGTCATGCTCATATTTTTACTTTGTGTTACAATGCCCTGTAGTCACTCTGTCATTTTCACCTCATGACCTTCCTCTATTTCCATGATTCTATTTTCATGATCCTCATTGATGCTACATCATCTAGATGTTCCTCTTTTTGTACTATGGGTGTTCTTGGCCCTTGATGCAATCATTAACAGAAAACCTGAGGTCTTTCTGTTATGATCCACATCAAGGGCCCATATCATTCATGGGATTTATTGTTGGATCATCTCCTCCTATGTCTACACATGAAACAAACACATCAATGAAAACATGGTGCCTCTTTTGTTCTTTGGAGCCTTGATACACATGCCCTGAGCACAACCTTTGTCAGAGGTGCATGGCTGAGTGTATGTATGCATTTTTTGAATACGGTGATACCAGCCATTGCTTAGATCCCTTGGATCTAACCATATCCCCTCTTCTCTTCTTCTAGGTTTTGGATCTCAGGAGCTCTCTAGACAGGACTAGATCCAGACACCACTACTAGGCAATGTCTAGTAGCCCAGTATTTAATTAATTTTATTTATGTATATCTATACTCATTGATTCAACTCTAGTAAGGGCTATGCTAACAACCTATGTGAGCTTAGATACAATGTTTTTCATTCTAGTTCTTTCCCTTTTGTATGACATACATATCACCGATACATGGATGTGTAATCTTTAGATGTAGAAGTTTATTTCCTTTCTCTTTCATGCATTCTCCAAAATGAAATGAACACAAACTGAAATAAGATCACCTAATAACAAAAAATAGGGTACTATAGCATCATCTAGTAATTAGGTCTCTAATCTAAGAATGATTAAAAATATGATAACAAGAAGTTCCTCCAAGAAAAGATCATCAGAGCCATTGATTATTCTTAGTGGATCTCCAACATGATGTCTATCACTAAGCCTTTGAGAGAAATAAGAATATGTACTGACTCCAGAGATTTAAACAAAGCATGTCCCAAAGATGATTTCTTTCCACCCAACATAGACATGATTGTAGATCTTATAGTGGGCCATGAGATGTTGTCACTCATGGATGAAATCTCGGGATACAATCAGATCCATATAGCAGAATAAGATAATAACAAAACAACATTTACCACACCATGGGGTACCTTCTGTTACAACATGATACCATTTGGCTGAAGAACACAGGAGCCACATATCAGCAAGAAATGATAGCCATCTTCCATGATATGATCAAAATTCTGGAAGACTATGTGGATGATATTCTTGTAAAATCTAAGACATGAGGTGAATAACTAGAAATCCTTGAGAGTGTGTTCGATCATCTCCATCATTATGGCTTGAAGCTAAATCCAAAGAAATGTGTTTTTGGTGTAACATCTAGAAAGCTTCTAAATTTCATCATATCATGGTGTGACATAGAGATTGACCCCAAAAAGGTCAAAGCTATAACAAAAATGCCTCCACCAAGAACACTCAAGAAGCTCAAGAGCCTACAAGGAAAGATCCAATCTGTGTGTTGGTTTATATCACAACTGATAGAAAAGTGCCAACCTTTTACACACCTACTTTGCAAAGACACAAGCTTCAAATGGGATACCATCTATCAGAGAAGCTTTGAAAAGCTCAAGGAATATCTAGCTGACTCTCCCATCCTTGTACTACTAGTTTTAGGATGCCCTCTCATACTCTACATCTTGGAAACCACTATAGCACTAGGGGCACTCTTAGCACAACATGACAACAACAACAAAGAGAGAGCCATTTATTATATCAGTTGAACTCTTGTCGACTATGAGCTCAATTATTCACCAATGGAGAAATCATGCCTTGTAGTGGTCTTTTCCACTCAAAAGATCATACACTACATGCTTAGCCACACAATCAAGCTCATCTCAAAGGTGGACCCACTCAAGTATCTACTATCTAGGATAACTCTCACAGGCTATATGGAAAAATGGGTCATGCAAGTCAGTGAGTTTGACATATAGTATAGAGATCAAAAATAAATCAAAGGGAAACTAATTGCCAATTAGCTAGCAGAAACACCACTAGTGGATGCGTATCTGCTAATCATGGAATTCCCTGATGAGTGTCTATGTATGATCAAAGAAAAACCAATATGGAAACTCTACTTCGATGGCTCCTATACATCACATGGATCAAGGGAAAGAATCCTATTCATCACACCTCAAGGTGATTATATTCCAAAATCATTAAAATTAGGATTCCCATGAACTAATAAAATTTTAGAATATGAGGCACTCATATTAGGCCTCAAAACAACTATCCAATAGAATATAACAAGCTGCAAGTGTTTGGAGATTCACAACTAATTATCAAGTAGGTACTAGATGAAATTTAGACAAAGGATGACAAGCTTCTACCCTATAAAGAATTTGATGCAAACCAAGGTAGGGAGGATCCAATTAAGGATAGTCTAGCCTTGCAGATTCAAAATTACATAGTGGAAAACACAACACAATAAGATGTTTCAACTCAATCTTCATTAACATGCCTGGCTGTAAGGCCTTCTGGGTTAGGGCCAATTACAACAGAAACAAGTTCTTCAAGATCCACATAGACCCAATACAATCTTAGCTAGTTCAACTCTGAAACAATCAGTAACTAATAGAAACCCTAAGGTAGATCTAAACTTGTGCTCACAAGCCTCCAAGAAATCTCCTTATCTCCAAGTGTGAAAACCACTAGCTCTGCAACTACAATCTATTAGATAACAATATGATCTTCAAGATCATGCAAGATCTTTTCCACAACTTCACCAACTCCATCTTTCTAGCACATCCAAACTGATGTCTTCTAGGATGTTGATGTCTCTCTCCCCTAAACTCATTCCTAAACATCTACCCAAACATCCTATATGTTGGTTGTGGATTATTCCCTTTGATCTTCAACTTGCAGATTTACACTTTGATGGATAATTTAAATAAAACTCTGACTCTATCACCACTCCAAAGTCCACAAGGAAGAGGGCCAACTGACAAGGATCAAAAGATCCTTCTACACTTTGAGCTTCAGTGCTCAGGTGGGTGTACCCTTGACTCACTTCTCTAAAGGAGTCTAAAACAATATTCCACTATATCTCATATAATATTGTTAAAGATTTATCAAATAATGTTTGTGTTTGTAGTTGTTAACCATGCATACCTCAAGAGGAAGGACCAATGCCTTATCCTAGGGCTTAGAGTCACCTAACTGTATACCTCAACTGAATACCTCAAATCAAAAACAATGGAATCCAAGGTAAGTGCTTTGCCTATTACCCCTTTCCCTCAAGCACAAGGACATCAAATTCTACACTTGAAACTCACTGAATTCACCTAGAAGACTTTAATCCTAACTTTGTTAGGAACTCAAAGATAAATTCAAAAATACTCTTTGTTTACCATATGTTAGCACACTTTGTGAAACTAACATATATGAGCTCAAAGACAAGCAAGAAGACATACACAAGATACAAGATTGGGATTCAAAATGTTCTCATTAACACAATCAAGATCAACATACAATCAGAATGATACCAAGATTAGAAAATTCACAAAATTAGACTTCTATCAGTATATTATAGTCAAAAACTAGGGACCAAAAGCAAAAATGTTTTTGGAACCCTTGAAAAATCCAAAATTCTCTAACTTATACCCCCTAGTCATCTTGAAAATCTACAACAAGCTACAGATGACTAGGGTTAGGGTTTCAACCACCCAACCTGCTGGAAATAGTCTAAAAAGTTATTACAGGGGCGGGAAACACAGTCAATCAGGAAAGAGGAAATTCTTGAACTGATCCACAGTCATGAAATTCTTCTTTGCAAGTATAGGGGATCACAAAACTAGGCTTAAAAGGACACCCTGCAACAAGCCTTGAGTGTACAACTGAAATGGTACAAGCTCTACAAACAATCCAACAGCACCCTAGACCACACCGCAAATGTAAAACTAGTCATATCTCACTGAACAGGGTCATTTCTGCAATGAATTCCATAAATTTGGTACTTTTTGGTAGCTAGAAGTTCTCAGAAAAATTTGAATTTGAACCACATTGGCTAAATCCTTGGTGCCTGCAGAGAATGATGGCCCACGTTCAAACTGAGACCAGCTTTAAAACATAGCCATCCGATCAAACATCCTTCACGGCTTTAAGATCTTCCTCTAAAAGTGACCCCACCAGACTTAGAAAATTGGCAACAAAGGACCTTCACCAATTTGCTAAACATTTCACACTTTCGCTAAACAACTTAGTGACTTCCCAACTACCTTTCATGCAATCACCAGACAAACTAGTGAATCCTCTTATCTTTCTGCGAATTCATGACCACATGAAACTTTTTTGGCACTACCAGATTTTTCAACTTTGCCAAACCTCAGACCCCACCTAGGCCCACCTGGTGCCACATGTCACTAAACCATTGGCTGATCCATGCCCAGTCATGACTGACAGGACCCACAAACCATTGGCATCTAATTGAATGGATGGTGCAAGATTACATGTGTTAGAAAAAGGCCTTAAGAACATATGCTGACCATTGATGCTTTGACACATCAGGACCCCTCTGATAGACACACCAGCAACCAGGTCCCATAGATATGTCCAGGAAAGATTCAAAATCAATAGTCGTCACATGATGGCAAGGGGATGGAATATTCCATGCGATCATTCGACAACCACATGATCCTCAAGCAACTGACAACATGACCCCACCTGGGCTCGCTGATGCTACTTTCATTAAATCCATCGGCCAATGAGGAACCACTAGCTGTGCTTAGGTGTCACCCTGGACCCATAATTTGAAATGTCATGTCACAAAGATAAGATCAATGGCCGTCAGATTGAGATGGTTTCAGAGAGCGGGCCCAGGAAATAAAGCAAGCTGAAACATAGGAAAAATATTAAAATCGTAGGGCGTGATTGCGGACTTAGGAAAAATAAAGGGACCCGCTAGAGAGAAAGACTAACTGTGAACCGAGGTGACGTGGAAACTTAAAAGGCACATGTAGAAGAGATGTTTAAGTGACCCACAAAAAAGGTAACATGTGAAAAGAATAAAGCTAGGGCACATTTGAATTTTGAAACCTAATGGCTAGATTCTAACTGTTTTGCCTAAGGTTTAACTAGGGAGTAAAAAAATCATTGCAGAGAGCAGTGGAAAAGACTAGGAGCCATGAAATTTTTTGCACCTACTAACAGTGGCTCTGTTTGGGGATGTATGCCTCCTGCAGGCATGGCAAGGACTTAGGATCACTGGTTGAAGCAGACCATTCCACAGGACAAAAATTGCAGACAATAAGGAACAAGCAGGGCAAGACAAGCAACAGGACTAGAAACTTGATAGACCAGGGAAAAACACAGTAGGGGAAAGCAACCTATATACAAGAATTTACAAGATGTACAACCCTAACTACTATTCATGGAAAATAGAGTACTTCAAATGAAGTACCGCTTCAAGAATTGTCCATGAACTGGCAACTCCTGAATATCACCATTAAAATCCTTGATGATGTAAGAATCTTGGCCCCATTTCTCATGAATCAGATATGGCCCTAACCAGATGGGATCAAATTTACCATGTTTCCCCTTATCCTCCAATCCAGCATTCCAAACTAACACCAAATCACTAGGCTCAAACTTTCTGTCAACAGACTTTTTATCATATAAATTCTTAACCTGCAACTGTAATTTGGCATTCCTTGCAATTGATTCTTTTCTAGTTTCATCCAACCTAATGACGTCCTCAATTCTCAACTGCATTTCATCATCAATGTCATCATCATACAATTGCACAAACTTGTACATCTCCAATAAATTATTCTGAGGCATCCTAGCATGAATTCCATACACCAGGTCAAATGGTGCACAACCAATTGCCCTCTTTACAGTTACCCTATCAGCCCATAAAGCTAATGGCAGCTTTGAATTCCATGCCCTCTTATTCTTCTCCAGAATTCTCTTCAAGATTTTAATCAAGCTCTTATTAGTAGATTATGCCTGACCATTTCCTTGTGGATGATAAGGTGAGGAATTAGAAATCTGAATTCCCAAACCTTTGCAAAAGTCCTTATATTTAGCAGACCTGAAGCACATAGCATTGTCACTCACTATCCTCTTAGGGCACCCAAACCTTGTAACAATATTGTTCATCAGGAAATCAATTACCACCCTGCTAGTTGCATTCCTTGTAGGTACAACTTCTACCCACTTTGTAAAATAATCAGTGGCAACTAAGATCCATGAATGTCCTCCACTTGACTTGTTTGGTATCTCCCTAATGAAATCAATTCCCCATTGTTGGAAAGGAGCCTAAACTTCTACTAGTTTTAATGGTACATTACCTAAAAACTTAAGCTTACTAGAGAACCTTTGACAAGCATCACATCTCCTTACCAACTATTTTGCATCTCTGAAGATTGTGGGCCACCAAAATCCTACTCTCAAGATCTTATGAGCAGTTGTTTTACCCATATAATGTCCACCACAAACCCCCTCATGCATTTCTTTCATTAATACATTAGCTTGATCCTCATCTACACATTTCAACAGTATGCAATCCAGATTTTTTCTATACAACTTACATTTCACAATTACATACTTAATGGCCTGTAACTTCAATGTCCTCTTTTGATTATCATTCATCCTATCTAGACACCTCATGTTTCTCAAATAGTAAATAATGTCCTGATACCAAATAAAATCATCCATATCACATGTATAATCAATTTCAAAATGATTTACCTAGTTTGCATCTAGATTGGATTGGGCCATTAGTCTTGCCAATCCTTGACCTCTAACCAACTTAGTGATCTGGATCTCAACATTGAATTCCTGGATCCTATTGATCCATCTGCATCTTCTTCCAGACACCTCTTGCTGTGAGAAAATGTCCTTCACAACTGCACTTGGCACAAAAGCAATCACAACTGCTCCCATCAAGTAACACCTAAAAGCCTTGATTGCCTTCACAAGTGCATAAGCTTGCTTCTCATTTATGTCATACTTTAATTCTGCACCCTGCAAAGATTTACTGAAAAATGCAATAGGCTGCTCAAAACCATCCTTATTCTTTTGTAACAAAACTGTAGCAATGGTGTGAAAAGATGCAAAAGAAAAGACATGCATTGGGACATTATAATCAGGTGCCTTTAGCACAGGTGCATCTTTGATAGCCTACTTGATATTCTTGAAAGCCTCATCAGGCTCACCCTCCCAATTGACTACAGATCCCTTCTTTAACATCTTGAAAATAGGTCTAGTAACCTCTGCAAAGTTTGTCACAAACCTCCTTAGAAAATTGACTTGACCAAAGAAGGACTGAATCCATTTAACATTCTTTGGCCTCTGAATTTTATCAATTGCTGCTACCCTCTCAGGGTCAATTCTCACTCCTTGCTTCCCAACCAAGTGGCCAAGCAACTTACCTTTTGTGACACCAAAAGCACATTTCCTTGGGTTTAATGAAATGCCAAATTCCAAGGCCCTCATAAATATTTTTTCTAAATGAACACAATGGTCCTCTTCCCTCTTGGAATAGGCAGTTAAATCATCCTGATACACAACAATCAAACCATTGATAAAATCTAAAAAGGTAACATCCATTGCCCTCTGAAAAGTAGCACCAGCATTTGTGAGACCAAAAGGCATTCTCACATAGACATATGTTCCCCAAGGTGTTTTAAAGGCTATCTTGAATTGTTCTGATTCCTTGACAATGACCTAATTGCAGCCAGAGAAATGATCCATCATTGATATCAATTCTAACCTGGTTACTCTCTGCAACATAGCTTCTATATTGGGAAAACAATAATTATCTTTCAATGAGCTGATGTTCAAATTTTTGAAGTCCACACAAAGCCTGATGTCACCATTCTTTTTTCTTACAGGAACAAAGTTTGACACCCAAGAAGAATGCCTTATAGGCTTGATAGTGCTAGCATCTCTCAACTTCATGAATTCTTCTTGCATCTTGGGTGCCAAAGAAGGATTAATAGGCCTTTGTTTTTGCCGGAAAGGTTTAGCATCTTCTTTTAATGGAATAACATGCTGAAATAAATCCTCTCTATAAAACTTTAGGTCATCATATGACCATGCAAAAATATGCCTAAATTTCCTTAATAATTCAATCAAAGGTCGCCTTACCTTTTGAGATATATCTCTACCAATGTATACTTTCTTAGGTGCCTCATGTGATCCAAGATTTATCTCCTCAAGATCAGCATGATCTTCTCCTTTGATATTCTTTTGAACTCTATCTTGGTTGTGAAAGACAGTCTCCAAAACAACATGCCCCTTGGGTACTTTGTTAGTTCTAAGCTGAATGACCTCATTGCCTAAGACAACCTTCCTTCCTTCTACTAACTCAACCAAGGCTGAACAATCAAGTTCCTGACCATGATACTGATCCTTACAATCCATAAACTTCAAAATATCATCATCAAAAACTTGCCAATTCTCAATATTATCTGCTATAATAGGCCTAGCCAGGATTTCAACTTTAGAGATACCAGAGAATGTGATATCATTGGGATTGATTGCAACATTGGCTAATAAGTTAGCCATCTTGTTGTTACTCCTATCCTTCCACTCAATATTAAAGGCATCAAAATGCTCAATCAAATCCCACACTACATTCCTATATTGTTTCAACCTTCTATTCTTAGAAGCATACATTGACCTAACTTGGGACACCACCAACTCAGAATCACCAATAGCACTTAGGCATTTAATACCATGCTTTTATGCCAACCTCAATCCTAACAACAAAGCCTCATATTCTGCTATATTATTGGTACAAAAGAAATTCAATGTGAAAGAAAATTTGTAAGTGTTTCCATTAGGAGAAATAAGTAAAATGCCTGCTCCTGCACCATCTTTGCAATTTTCACCATCAAATTACATTACCCACAAATCACCTTTCACAGAGCCAACACCTACCTCAACAGAGATAGGTGAAAAAATATGTTCATTTTCAAATACAGGGATCTCTACCCTAAAAGGATTAACATTAGTATCCACAAAACATGTAGTTTCATTATCTATGTTTCTCTCAATCATGTGGCATACTCTTGGCTCTCATTCAATCTTGACAAATTGATCATCAATCTTGAAAGTTGCACAGGATAGATCACACTGTAAACTTCCACCCATGGCAGCACTCCACCTTCTAGATATAAACATCCCATAATGAGGAGGGATATCCACCACCAAAACACTCATTGTTAGCTCTTTCTCTGGATACGTTGCCAACCTATATGGCATTGCATTGATAGTCCCAATGACTAGTACCTCCCTTTGATCCATTGCACAACACCTACCCTGCACTATATCAACTTTAAGGCCCAACCTCTCCATGATTTTGAAAGGCATGATAGTATTAGAGGCACCACTATCAATCATACAATTTCTTAACTTCATCTCATTCACAAGAACACTTAGGCAGAATGGGTCAATATTTTCAAGGCTGGCATTGATAGAATTATCCAAATATATTGGAGGAATTTGAGACACAATTCCCTAAGCAGAAACATCCTTCAAAGCTTTATCCTGAGATCCATTGCATGAAGTATCATTTTTGTGAATATTACCAACCCATGCAATAGCCTTATCTTTATGTTCAAGGATCCTCAAAAATTCTGAAAATGGAACCTTAACTGTAATTTGTGACAATACAGATAACATGTCAACAGGGGTAGAAGCAAGAATCTCAATCTGCATTGCCTTAACATCCTTTTGTTTATCTGACACATTAGGTGTACTGACCACCCTAATTTTTTCAATCTTAGCCATTGTGTTAACTGGCTTCTCAATCTCACTAGAGATCCTTTCAATTCCAACTCCCTTAGGTTCACAATTCTTACCTTTTACATTCTTGAATTTGACCATGTGATCACCCTTTGATTTGTTTTCATTATGTTCTCTAGAGTTGGAACTCTTCATAAAAATTCTTGCAGCTTTCTCATTTATGTTCCTTGCCACCATGCCTCTGGTTTGCACTTGGGCAATCATTTCCACAGTAATCCTCTCCATCCCTTCTCTAGAAGGTCTTCTCAAATTTACTGGATTGGGAGAAGAGTTCATGTTACATGTTTTTTGATCAACGCATTCACCATCAGAAAAAACCTCTTGATGAAAAAGGGCCTGATTATGTCTCTTCACATTCACATCTACCTCTTCATCAAAATCAGAATCATCTTCATATCCTAGACATGAAGAAGCCATGTTGCAACCAACATCATCTTGTTCTTCTTCTTGTTCTATCTCCTCATTGCCACAATCTTGATTTGCAGCCATAGATTGTGTAACCACACAATGCTCTACAGAATGAGGGGACTGGCATGCAACACACCAAGACATGTTATCCATGACATTTATTGAAGCCTTATGTAGAGGGTTAGGGATACCTCTATAATTATTTCCTCTTGTAGTAGGGACAATAGGCTTGCCATCCTTCCATTGGGTGTTGTAGGGGTAATTCTATAGTCTATTCTGCTTACTGAAATTGTTGTTGAACTGAGGCCTTTCATTGGTAGGAGCACTGATGTTCCTATTTGTAGGTTCCTTCAAATACTTAAATGCATTAAGCACCTTATCCAATTTTTCTTCTTCCTGCCTCCTAGATCCAACATTCTTATCATTTTGTTTCTTATATTTCTTGTCCCCAAACAACTTTGGGTCATCTCTCTTTCCACCCAATTTTCCTAATATTTTCATGTTGTTCTCAATATTGACAACAATCCTAAAAGCATCTGTAAGAGTTCTTGGTTCTTTATCCCTTAATAAATATCCCATCTTCCCATCAAATGCATTGAAGTATGTAGTTAGACAGACATTGTCATCTAACCACATAACTTGGAACAACTTATGCATACCCTTCTAAAATCTCATGTTGAATTCAGCTACAGACTCATTCCAATTTTTCCTTATGGTGTTGAATTCATTCAACATGAAGCTAGCATTAGGCCTATCACCATACTACTCCTTGAAACATTTCTCAAAAGAGTCCCATGTATCAATACATCTATCAAGAAGCCTCTTAAACCAATCTCTAGAATCCTCCATTAGAGATTGAACACATAATTTTATGACAACATCCTCATGCTCTACCTCATAATCATTAAGCATATCAACAAATAACCTAAGATGCTCTTCAAAACTAATAGCATTATTACTAGCAAACTTAGGTACCTTATCTCTAATATCATTTGGAAAATCATTTGGATAACCAAGAATTCCATCA
Source organism: Chamaecyparis obtusa (assembly GCA_027943335.1). NCBI lineage: Eukaryota > Viridiplantae > Streptophyta > Pinopsida > Cupressales > Cupressaceae > Chamaecyparis > Chamaecyparis obtusa. The sequence goes on along the minus strand of BSBK01008288.1, from coordinate 158,352 downwards.
AAACTTATTTGCCTATAGCCTTCTAGTTGCATAGGTCTTCTTTGAAAGCTCGAACTAGTGTTAACCCTAGGATCAACATTAGCATCTATATTTATTTGTGCATTTGACTGCTACCTAGGATCTGCACCTATCCTAGCAGATGAAGAAGGAAAAGAACTAGTAGCATTACTAAGTGGAATAGCAGTAGTCATAGACGGCATACCTAGTTTAGTAGCAGATGGGCCAAGAGCATTAGCTGAAGAAGCCCACAAAAATTGGATCTTCCTTTTCTTTTCTACAATTGCAGCGTCAACCTCAGCTCTCTCTAGTTCTCTTGCAAGGTCCTCATCTTCTTTCCTCCTCTCCATTTCAGTGTCATTATTTGAATCAGGTGGTGGGATCCCTGGTATTGTCACTGGTTTGCTTGCTTGGTCACCCACCATCTTTTGCTTTCCTTTCTCATTTATGATAACAACAGGTCTGGTAATCCTGTGCCCATTTTTATCTTTAGGCAAAGGGACATAACTTTGCACTTGTCTAACCACAAGTCCCTCATTTTCAAATTCATGATCCTGTAGTAAGCGCCCTTGCTTACTCCTCAAGGCATCAAGATCACCAAACACATCATGCTACAACATTCTAGGAGCAGAAGAAAGCATCTTGTTTCTCTCCTTCATTTCATTTATTTTTCTCAAAAGAGACTACCTCTCTATCAAAGCATTTACCTTTTCAGCCTCTCTCTCCTCCTGTAATCTTTTGTGTATGGCATCCTACTCTGCCAACTACAACCTTAGTGCATTCAAGTCATCAGGATCAACCATAATGTCATCAGAACTAGATGACACATCCATATCAAGAGGATTTTGATATGGGAAACGGACTTGCCTATGTCTCATGGGTTCCCTTCTGAAATGATCTTCTTCAAGATCCATGTCAACTTCTAAACCCACATCTCTATTTTTTTCATCATGACTTGTAGGCAATGGACCTTTGTCCTGAAATGCAGCCTCAGGGGTATCATAGAGTCTCTCTTCAGAGTGACCACCTTTTGATCTAGATACTCTATTTTGTGAACCATCCTCACTTGAGGATACATGTGGTACTCTGGTTCTTGCATTACTTTTTTCCTTCATGGGAGCACTAGTAGACTCACCATTCCTTCTAATCTAGCTCTTGTTTCTCTGTCTAGGTAATTGCTCCAGAGTGACCTCCAGATTCTTCTTGACAAATGACCTAGTATTTCTTCTTTTTTTAATGCTTCTTCAATATGTTGCACTAGTTCAAAGCTTTGAGTCACCACCCACCTAGATGGGAAATCCTTGAAATACACAGGAAAACAAGAACATACTATAACATTCTCTCTAGATTCTCCCTAGTAGAATCACTGACTCTTAACATATGCATATCTTCAAAGTTATCCTCCCCAGTAGAGTCACCATTTTGTTGGTGACTCGGATGGGCCAAACCAATCTGGTCAAAAGATATGATATTGCAAAATTTGTAACCATAACCAGAGCTCCTTAATAGGTTTTCTTTATGTTCTCCCCAGCAAAGTCACCATTTTGTTGGTTGTGGATTATTCCCTTTGATCTTCAACTTGCAGATTTACACTTTGATGGATAATTTAAATAAAACTCTGACTCTATCACCACTCCAAAGTCCACAAGGAAGAGGGCCAACTGAAAAGGATCAAAAGATCCTTCTACACTTTGAGGTTTAGTGCTTAGGTAGGTGTACCCTTGACTCACTTCTCTAAAGGAGTCTAAAATAATATAAGATTTTTAAAGATTTATCAAATAATGTTTGTGTTTGTAGTTGTTAACCATGCATACCTCAAGAGGAAGGACCAGTGCCTTATCCTAGGGTTCAAAGTCACCTAACTATATACATCAATTGAATACCTCAAATCAAACACAATGGAATCTGAGGTAAGTGCTTTGCCTATTACCCCTTTCCCTCAAGCACAAGGACATCAAATTCTACACCTGACTGCAAACTCTCTGAATTCACCTAGAAGACTTTAATCCTAACTTTGTTAGGAACTCAAAGATAAATTCAAAAATACTCTTTGTTTACCATATGTTAGCACACTTTGTGAAACTAACATATATGAGCTTAGAGACAAGCAAGAAGACATACACAAGATACAAAATTGGGATTCAAAATGTTCTCATTAACACAATCAAGATCAACATATAATCAGAATGATACCAAGATCAAAAAAGTCACAAAATCAGACTTCTATCAGTATATTACAGTAAAAAAATAGGGACCAAAAGAAACAATGTTTTTGGAACCCTTGCAAAATCCAAAATTCTCTAACTTATACCCCCTATTCATCTTGAAAATCTACAACAAGCTACGAATGACTAGGGTTAGGGTTTCAACCACCCAACCTACTGGAAATGGTCTAAAAAGTTATTACAGGGGCGGGAAACACAGTTAATCAGGAAAGAGGAAATTCTTGAACTGATCCACAATCATGAAATTCTTCTCTGCAAGTACAGTGGATCACAAAACTGGGCTGAAAAGGACACCCTGCAACAAGCCTTGAGCACACAACTGAAATGGTACAAGCTCTACAAACAATCCAACAGCACCTTGGACCACACCGCAAATGGAAAACCAGTCATATCTCACCGAACAAGGTCATTTCTGCAATGAATTCCATAAATTTGGTACTTTCTGTTAGCTGGAAGTTCTGAAAAAATTTGAATTTGAACCATAATGGCTAAATCCTTAGCACCTGCAGAGAATGACAGCCCATGTTCAAACTGAGACCAGCTTTAAAACATAGCCGTCCGATCAAACCTCCTTCACAGCTTTAAGATCTTCCTCTAAAAGTGGCCCCACCAGACTTAGTGAATTGGTGACAAAGGACCTTCACCAATTCGTTAAACATTTCACACTTTTGCTAAACAACTTAGCAACTTCCTGACTACCATTCACGGAATCACCAGACAAACTAGCGAATCCTCTTATCTTTCCGTGAATGCACGACCACATGAAACTTTGTCGGCACCCCCAGATTTTACAACTCTGCCAAACCTCAGACCCCACCTGGGCCTGCCTGGTGCCACATGTCACTAAACCATTCACTAATCCATGCCCAGTCATGACTGACAGGACCCACAAACCATTGGCATCTAATCAAATGGCTGGTGCAAGATCGCATGTGTTAGAAAAAGGCTTTAAGAACATACATCAATCGTCGATGCTTTGACATGTCAGGACCCCTCTGACAGACACACCAGCAACTAGGTCCCACAGATACATCCAGGAAAGATTCAAAATCAATGGTCATTGCATGATTGCAAGGGGATGGAATATTCCATGTGATCATATGACAACCACACAATCCTCAGGCAACTGACAACATGACCCCACCTGGGCTCGCTGATGCTACTTTCATTAAATCCATTGACCAATGAGGAACTGCCAGCTGTGCTTAGGTGTCACCTTGGACCCACAATTTGAAATGTCATGTTACAAAGATAAGATCAATGGCTGTCAGATTGAGATGGTGTCAGAGACTAGGCCTAGGAAATAAAGCAAGCTAAAACATAGGAAAAATATTAAAATCGTAGGGTGCGATTACGGACTTAGGAAAAATAAAGGGACCCACCGGAGAGAAAGACTAACTGTGAACCGAGGTGACGTGGAAACATAAAAGGCACATGTAGAAGAGGCATTTAAGTGACCCGTGAAAAAGGTAATGCGCAAAAAGAATAAAGCTAGGGCACATTTGAATTTTGAAACCTAACAGCTAGATTCTGAACGTTTTGCCTAAGCTTTAACTAGGGAGCAGAAAAATCATTGCAGAGAGCAGGGGAAAAGACCAGGAGCGATGAAATTTTTTGCACATGCTAACACTATAAATACTAATCATTAGCTACAACTTGGCTGGATGAAACCCTTAACTCCTACAAACAAATATTAAATGCCATAGAAGTCAGCTTACAAATTGCCTTACAAACATTTAATTCAACATGTCAGCCTTGTTACCTACAGATTTTGTGTAATTATTGTAGGCTTCCTTTTCCCAAAATCACCCTAGAATTTTATAAGGTGTTATTTATTTTTGTTTGCCTTTGCGCAAACACCTTGTCAGTTGAACTTGAACCATTGAACTCAAGTAGTTCAATGTTCAACATTCAATAACATTCATCGGTATGGTTTTGTTTTCATTGGCAAGTCTAGCGACATTTCCACTTTGCATCGCATGCTTATCTCTTGAACCATGAATATTGATCTAAGTTTAGTTCAAACTTCTGAGTTCAATGGTCTTTATTGTCTCACAAAGCTCTTCGCTATTTTCCTTTATGGCTTAACTTTTGCCCTTTTATTTTGATTAAATCATACCGATGAATAGTCCCTCATCATGTATGTTGAACTTGAATTATGAATTCTCATAATTCTAGGTTCAGAGTTCAATGTTGGCCCATAATTTGAAAAAGGTAAAAATGACATGACACATGTGATAGCTAGCACTTCATTACGTTATCTGCACGTATTGAAAGTGCATGATTAATTGATGTGACTTTAAATTGTCATTTCAAGTAAGGGGAAAGTAAAGTAAGTAATGATACATATGCCGTGAGACATTCAATAATCATTAATTCAAAAGTTGTGCACCATTAATCAAGAGTCCAGCCATATTTTCTCATAATGCTAAGAAGATTTCATGTCGTAGCTATCAGGGAAAGTATTCTCCTCTCGTCTTAGAGCTCCGTCATTTGCATAAAACTAGGTGAGCCCTTTTGCTAGCTTCATCCTTCCTTGCAGTATTACTTTAAGGTGCATTTCTATGTCAGCTTGCTATTTTCTCCTGTTAAAATTTCTAAATTTGAAAGCCTAAGATGAAGGACCCCATGCCCAATTTTGGAAATACTTCCCCATTATTATGTTCCTTTCCTAATTGTGAAGATACTCATATCAAAACTGGAGCTCTAGAAGATATTATAGCCTGCATTAAGGAACCTATCCCAGGCTCCATGCTAGACAAAGCTATCCAGAGTGGCTTAACTGATGTAGCCGCATTTCCTATAGTAGCTCCTTGCCATGAATTAATTGTGGAATGTTCCAGGAGATATGGTTTTGAGGATAAATGCATAAGGAAAATTGATGGGAGCCCACTTGTTTTCATAACTAGGGAGGTAGTGCAAAAAGCCCTACGAATCCTAGAGAAAGACCCATATGAGGGCTGGAACATACCTTCTTCTTATTCAGTTTTTGCTACTAAGAGACATGTGTATAGAAATGAGATCACTTAGTATTGGCTCCAGAAGGCTCAAAAAGGAGGGTCTCGGCTTCCAAAGTCATTGACTATAGATCATTTTAAACCTAGGGTGGCAGACTTGGTTATCATGTTGAATACGATTAAGGGAAATTAGCATGCATACTACTAGCATGATTGGATGTACTTTTATATTCAAGTGACTTTGGGTGGAGAATGACACATAGATTAGGCTGAGACAATAGCAGATGAATTCAACCACCAATTGGCTAATTTCCTTATAGGTAGCGGCTTTTATATGTCCTTGTATTTGTTCTATATTTTAACCTACACCCATGAATGGAAGGGTTTATTCCATGAACAACCTATTCCTAATATGAAAATCTATGATTATTACCCCCACCTTCAGAAGGAATTTTATATGGTCAATTTCCTTAAAGTAAATGGTGTGTTTTTCAAGAAATGAACACATGAGTTCTAGGGGAATACTGAATAGTGAATGTCAAAGGAAGCTAAGCCTTTTGTGAATATTTATGGAAGTTTCTTCATTCAATTCAGGAGATTTACATACTTGAGAGTAGGTGGTTTTGAAGGAGAACCATTTAAATTACCCCATTATGATTTTGATAGCCTTGTAATTGCTGAGGTATCCTATCAATTAGCTTATGTGCACAAAGGAGTCAAGGAGAGAAAAGGTAGAGCTAAGTCTTGTTTCCCAGTTGAATTGGGATATTTTACCTATAAAACATCTTCTGATGCACTAAACCTGGAGCATGAACTTAGAAAGTTGAATATGAAAAAATTTGCATTGAGGAAAGACTTCGATAGCAGAGGTTTTGCAGCTAAACACTTTAGTTTGCCTTCCAAGTTTTAGCATATCTCACAAATGGAAGATTACTGGGAAGGTTGCGATGATGATTTCCAAGTGCGGAGAAGAATGTGGTCTAGATGCACTTTGGGGCAGATTATTGCATTTAATATTCAAGTTGATATTTATGCCATAGATGAAGATGATGATACCAAAATCATTGATGACCAGTTTGAAACTAGGGTCAAAGGCACTCCACTTCTTGAAATTGATTGGAGTGTTGAGGAGAGGGAAACTTTAACAATTAAGACTCTCAGTGTAGTAAAAAGAACTAAGAAATGGATTAATAGTAAAAGACCCCCTCCTTCAAAAAGACATAATCCTAGAAGAGCTGCTCATGCTAAAAATACTACTGATAAACCCATGACAACTACTAATAAAGTTGTTTCCTTTGTAGGTACTAGGTCTAAGAAAAGTTCCCCTATTAATCCAACAATTAAAGTTACTCTTGTTTCCTCATCAATAAGAAGAACCCCAAGAATGAAGGTTCACAAGGAAGTCGATGAGGTTGTGAAGGATAGTGAAGGAATAGACCTTGAAGGTATGGATTCCCACATGGCTGAGAAAGTTGATTTGAGTAATGTTGAGGAGGAAATGATGACCCTGACACATGCTAAGGAAGCTTCAGAAAAGCTTCTGGCAAGTATCACAAATGATGCTTTGCAGACACCCTCCCTAGCCCTTAGTTGGTTAGGGACTTCTATTTCAAATAAGAAACAGAATGTTTTACCAATTACTCTTCCTATGGAAGACATGATGAACAAATGTTTGGGGGCTTCGGTGAAACCCAAAAGAATCAAGATGGAGTCCATGATTGAAGTAGATGAAAAGATTGGGAGATGGATAGTGGAAAGGGCTTTTCCCAAAACTGACAAGAATATTTTAGAGGCTATAGTTGATGACTATATCATAGAGAAAATAGATCTTGGGATTGCCAGTAGGGTTGCAGATGCTGAACACTTAGAAACTTCCACAGGAAAGATTTTGCATAGGACTTTTAAAGATGAGAAGGATTAGAAAGATTTGAAGGCAACGATATAGAGACTGTTAGAATTCATTGAAGCTATTCAAGAACCTAGCCCACTTCCCCTTACCCAAGTTCCTCATACTCTTGACCCCCGCTCAGTTAAAGTTCGTAAAACATTGGATCAAATTCAGTGGAATAAAATGATTGCTGAAGTCTTCAACAAATGGATTGTGAGCATGATACATCAAGGGGTAAATTATGTCACTCAGCTAATTGAAACTTACGGGGATGTCACACAGTTTATTTTAGAACTACTGGCCAAATTATCAGAGTGGAGGAAAGAGAGGAAGAAATGGGGCGGCATTGCTGATCAACTTACAGAGATTAGCTATTATGGCATGATGACATTTCTTGCAGAAAAATGGGTTCCAAGTTTAAATGAAGAGGTCTTTTATATTGCTATGAAAAGTATAGAATGGAGAAATTCAATCATCAAGGACAGTTGTGATGGAGTGACCTATCTCCTAACTGATTTAAAAGGCCTTATTGATATCATGCAAAAAGACCTAAAATGTTTAAACATTGTATTGATTGATGAGGAAACTCAGAACGTGAAGAAGGTAGACAAAACAACTTAGGAATGGGAAGCAGGGATAGCTATGATTAGAGATCACTTGTGTGGATCACCTGGAGTCTCACAAGGCAAGCCTAGGAAAAATTTGCAAAGAGAGGAAGGTACTTGCATAGCGAATCACCCTCATCAGTTTGCCATATCATGCCATGATCATTGGTGCCTCCATGGCACAAGAGGAGTGGAAGAAAGCATGTGCATCTAGGGCCTCACTGAACTGAACTTTGATCATCCAGCTCAGCCAAAGATAATGAATTTCTTTTGGAAATCATTTTCTTAGGGTGTTAGTTTTTAGTTCCTTTCCAGTTTTCATGCAAAGTAGTTATGTTTTATCCAAAACTCTGGGAGTTTCATTGACATTCTTAATTTTTGATAAGTTGTACCAGATGGCTATATAAGGCCAGGAAATTTTTTTGAAAGGAGTTAGTTAGTTTTTTAAAGAAAGTAATAGAATAATATAGCTTAGAGTTAAAGTTTCTTGCAAAAACTTGATTTGAAAAGACCTTTCTACAAGTGAATGAAAAAACTTATTTGATATAAATCTGTTGGTTTATGTTTATGAGTGGGCTTCTGTTGGAGTATTATTTAGTGGATGAAATCTTTTTCTGAATTAAGTTGTGTTATTTTATTTTGTTAATCAGAATTAGATAAAGTTTAAAGCTATGGTTTTTATTAGTTCAAACCTGCGAGCTTTATAGTGATATCTTGTTACTAATCATAAGTGATCAAATCATATTGATGAAAGATTTCTCATAGCCTTAGTAACTTTCTGGTTAAAAGTTAAATATTTGCAGTAATGCATGGTTTGGTAAAATATATTCATTGAAGATATTATTGGGAGCTGTACCATAATTCAGAGAATTAAACATTTGAAGTTTAATTCATTTGTTAGTAAAGATTTGAAATTTTGTAAAGGGTGATAGAGTAAAATAAGATCAATAATAAAAAAGAAAAATTTATTTACTAATAGTTTTTGGTGGCTCTACTAGGGAAGGAATAGAAAGCTAGTGTCTTTGCCTAACTTGAATGAGTAATTATGGTTTTACCTTCTGATAGAATACCTGGCAGAGTTGAACTTCCCCTAGTCTTGCAACCGGGCTTAGATTTTCATGACACTCAAGAGGACATTGTTGCAGACTTAAATAATTTGGCCTGGAAAGTAAAAATAAGTAACGAACAATATCAATAGGTTCAGTTAGTACTAGAAGAAGAGGAAGAGATTGGTGAATGGTTAAGAGGTCTCCCCATAGCTCGAGAAGCCACAATAGTTGATAGAGTGATTTGGAGACCATAAAGATCACTAAGTTGGAGTCCAGACCTTACACCAGGTCACAACGAGAGGCAAGTATTTTTTATGAGGTTTTTGAAGAACTGAGAAATCTTGAGACCACAAGAGTTCATCCCTCAAAGAAAAAGGCTCATAGTAGACCTTTGTCTCCTCTTAAAGAATCTTTCCGTTCATCCCCTAAGACTTGTGATTGGCAAGCTTTAACTTTATCAGGTATACAAGCCCCTCCTTTATTGACTATTTTTCCAATAGTCATTATGGCCCAACCATGGGAAAATGCAGTAGGCCCACTAGCTCTGACAGCTCATCATGCTTTGCCTAAAGGTGCTAAAGATGTTCTCCCGAGGTTTTCCGGTGATGGTAAAGTAGCTATGGAAGAACATTACAATTCCTTTAATGTAGCCACGAGTATCTTAGGTGTATAAGAAGAAGACGTAGCAGTCCAACTTTTTGTTCAAACCTTAATAGATGGAGCAACAGATTGGTTTGGACACCTTCCTACAACATCTATAACTGACTGAAATTCTATGAAAGTTGCATTTGAAGCTCGTTTCAAAAGTGTAGATGATGAACATTCTCTGCTAGCTCAACTCAGGAAAATGAAAAGGGAGATCCAAAAACCTATGAGAGATTATGTGGGTCAATACAATAAAGTCATTCATAAAATCCCTATAGTGAAAAGGCTAACTCCTGAAAATCAGCAGTGTTTCTTCGTAAATTCAATGCCCCCAGATATCAGTTTCCATTTAAGGAGGAATACACCAGCGGACTTGACAGCTGCTCAACAATAGGCTACCGAGTTAGAAGATGACCTCATCATAGCAAGAAAGTGGAGAAAGGATGTCCAAGTACCTAATAATCAAAACATGTCTTCCTCTGATCCAATGTTGCAAAGATTTGTGAATGATGTAAGCATTCTCAAAAGGCAACTTCCCAAAGGTAATGTAAACTTTCCCCCTTTGTATAGAGATATATCCAGAGGTGCAATTGAACAAGCTGGACCTAGCAATAGGACTCTAGCCTTACCTCCAACTGATAAGAATCAAATTGAAGCTCCTCCTAGGCGGGCCAATATGTGCACCTTTCACCTAATAGATGATCACGATGGGGATTTATGTCAAGAAATGATCCGATCAATGCAGATGCATGTAAATCAAGAATTGACAAAGGAATCATCTGATGATGAAGGAAATCCTCAGTTTCCTGGTGACTCCAAAATATTTTATGTAGAATAAAAATCCAACTCTGAACGAGGAGGAAGTATTCTAGCAACATTATAGGACCCTGCATGCATTGTGATGACAAGAGGCTACCACAATTATCAGGCAACTGATGCCCCATCCACATCATAGTGTTGGGAAAGAGGTAAAGAGTTTTCACAAAAGACTCCAAATCTTAAAAATTCCTTTTCTAAAGAGGATGATTTAACAAAGAAAAATAGTTCTACTCCTTTTGATATTATCAGTTTTTGTGAAACCTCAAAGATTCAAGTTACCCCTGCCGAATATCTAAGAATGAATCCTAAGGAATTAGATAGACTGGTTAAGCATGTTAAGTTTACTCAGCCCCCTGTTGATCATCCAGATAATGATACGACCAATGCTACATTTGTTAAAAAGACCTATACAGAAAATCAATCAACCGAGAGAAAAGATTCTTAGGAAGGAAAAAATCTTGTACAAGAAAAAACTCCCAAATTAGGTGTTAAGGCTGAGTCATTTTACCTATCCTTGTTTATCCATGGATTCAAGTTAAATAATTGTGTAATAGATTCAGGAGCCTCAGACAATATCATGCCAGCCTCAATAGCTAAAGCTTTAGATCTTCCACTCATTACAACTTTTGGTGAATGCTATGCCTTAGATGCCAAGTAGGTTCCTTTAGTTGGACAAATTAAAGATGCCCAAGTAGCCTTAGCAGTGTATCCCAGTAAAAAGATCAAGTTGACTATTCTTGTGGCAGATATTCCTGTGAGTTATGGCATGCTTCTCAACAGGACTTTCTATCGGGATCCTGGAGGGGAGATAAAACTTGATTGGTCTCAGGCAATAATTCCAGTCAGAGAGAAAAGAGTGGTGTTGCAGCCAGAAGGAAAATCAAAATACATGGTTTTCCCATCTGAGGATCCCAAGGTTCAAGTGCTTTATCAAGAGTCTAAATTTGTCAATTATATGATTTCCTCAGCATCTGGCCTTAACAGTGAAGAAAACATTAATAATTCAAAAGGTCTATGGATTTTGGAGTTTGATGGAAATTGTGCAGCAGTGGGATCAAGAGCAGGTGTTGTATTAATATCTCTAGGAGGAGAATTGTTTCCTCGAGCATTCAAGCCTAATTTTGATAACACCAACAATACCGTAGAATATGAATCTCTTCTGCTAGGTATTGAAGAGGTGAAGAAGATGGAAATCAAAATGATTAAAGCCAAAGGAGATGTAGAGTTGGTGGTTAGGCAAGTACGTGGGATGTATTCAGCTAAAAATGAGAGGCTCAAACATTATAGGAATCGAGTTTGGGATGAGATAGAAGAATTTGAAGCCTTCTCCATAGAAGCCATTCCTCGAGAGTTAAATAGTAGAGCTGATTCACTGGTTGTCTCTTCATCCCTATTGCTGCCACATACAGACTTCAAGCAAACTTTGTATAAAATTGAGATAGTCCACAGGCCAAAAGTACCGAATAACGCTGATCATTGGCAGGTTTTCTAGGATGATAAACAAATAGATAAATTTTTGCAACTAGATGAAGTTTTTAGTACAACCTATTTTAAGGGATCTTCATCAACTTGTGATGAGTTTTGCCCAGGAGAAGTGACAAAAGAAGGGATTTTTCAATTGAAAGGAAATCATATTCCTAAGGGCCTAGTCTCTCTGGAAAGATAATTCGACAGGTATGATGCTCTGAGTCATGAAGTATCTCCCAAAGAGGAGAAGAATCCAAATGATCATGAAAAGATAAACATAGGAGAAATAGAGGAAGAACCCAAATGTATTAATTTGGGAAAGTGTTGTTCTCCAGATGAAAAATGGAGATTTATAAGTTTATTGAAAGAATACAAAGACACATTTGCTTGGTCCTATCATGATTTGAAGAATTTTAAAGGTGGAAAATTTTAGCACCAAATACCCCTCAAACCAAGGTCTACACCTTTCAAACAGAAACTAAGAAATTACAATCCAAAGGTTTCTGAAGCAATTCAAAAGGAAGTTGAAAAAATGCTACAAGCTCGCATTATCTACCCGATTCATCATTCTACATGGATTGCAAACATAGTTCCTGTCAGGAAGAAAAATGGAGAGATAAGGATCTGTGTAGACTTTCAGAACTTGAATCAATGTAACCTTAAATATAACTATGGTCTTCCTATTATGGATCATATCTTACAAACTGTGGCTGGCTCAAAAATGATGTCTATGCTTGATGGATTTTCTGGTTACAACCAGATAAAGGTGCATGACCAGGATCAGCACAAAACAACCTTTACTACTCCATGGGGAGCATATGCCTACAATAGAATGCCATTCGGTCTTATAAATGTAGGTGCTACCTTTCAACATGCAATGAATTCCTCATTTAGCCACTTGTTGAATAAAGTAATAGTTGTTTATCTCGATGACTTAACAATTTTTTCTAAGAAGCGCAAAAACCATCTAAGGAACTTAAAGTCAGTATTAAAAAGGTGCAGGGAGCATGGTATCTCTCTAAACCCTAAAAAATCTATGTTTGCGGTTACAGAGGGAAAACTACTGGGTCATATCGTATCAAAAGAAGGAATTAGGATAGATCCAGATAGAGTCAGAGCAATCCAACAACTTGGTCTACCTTCAAATAGGACTGGAGTAAAGTCTTTCTTCGAACAGAAAAATTTCCTTAGGAGGTTTGTTCCTGACTTTGCTGAAACCACTAAACACATGGTGAGCCTTCTAAGTGAAAAGAATCCTTTTAAATGGAGTACAGAAGCAATCAAGGCATTTGAATATATAAAGAAAGCCATAGAAAATGATCCTACTTTGATCAATCCTAATTATAAGAAAGATTTTATTATACATTGTTATGCTTCTGATCATACAGTATCTAGGATCTTATTACAAGAAAATGAAAAAAATGAAGTAGTGCCCATTGCCTTTATGAGTATCCCTCTCAAGAAGCATGAGCTGAATTACCCTTTGGTAGAAAAGAAAGCATTTGTGGTGGTAAAAGCAGTCAAGGTTTTTAGGTTTTATATCTTGCACTCACATTCACTTGTCTTTGTCCCTTCTTCTACTATGAAGGATGTACTTACCCAATAGGAAGTGGGGATGAATAAGCAAGCCACCTGGATCTCCAAAATCTAGGAGTTTGATTTAGATATCTGCCCTACTAAGCTAGTCTGAGGACAGGGGCTATGCAAACTAATCTCTGAACAAGAATCAGCTGGCAGTATTCCCATGGCTCTTTTTGTAAGTTTACATGATTCCTAGTTTTCTGATGCGGCTTTTTATCTAACATATGGAGACTATCCACCTCATTTGACTCAGAAGGAAAGAAGAAATCTTAGATTGAAAGCTATGAAATATGTCATTGTGGATGACATCTTATATAAAAAGGGATTAGATGGAGCATTTTTGAGGTGTGTGGACAAAGAACAGTAAGAGAAGTTTCTTGTAAAGTTTCATAATGAAGCCTATGGTGGTCATTTCTCTTCTATGGTGACTGCGTTCAAGATCCTGAGAAATTGTTACTACTAGCCGAGCATGTTTGCTGATGCCTACAAATGGGTTGCAAAATGTGAGAAATGTAAGTTATTTGGAGGAAAACCACAGTTAGCAGCCCTTCCCTTGAAACCAGTAGTTATAGAAGAACCTTTTGATCAATGGGGGTTAGATTTTATTGGTCCAATTAATCCTCCTTCTAGTGCTGGTCACACCCACATCCTTACCCCAATAGACTACTTCACAAAATGGGTGGAGGCAATCCCTATTAAGAGAACCACATCTGAGGTGGTTTGTGATTTTGTTAAAAACTATATTCTGGTCAGGTTTGGGTTCCCATCTAAATTAGTTATAGATAATGCCACTAATTTCTCTTCTAATGAGTTGCAATCTTTCTACTATGATCATAGTATTTACCTTTCCCATGCATTTGACTACTATCCGTAGGGAAATGGACAGGCAGAGTCAAGTAATAAAAATTTGATCAGAATAATGAGAAAGTTGGTATGTGACAATGCCAAGGACTGGCACAAAAAGTTATTTGGAGCCTTTGGGCAGATCAAATGTCACCAAAGAGAGCTATTGGTGTTTCCCCCTTTGAGTTGGTCTATGGTGTTGAAGCTCAGCTTTCCCTGCCTTTAGAGTTAGCTATAGCAAAATTACAGAAAACCATTGAAGACCAAGTCTATCGAGATGCTCTTCAAAAGAGGATTTTGTATCTAAATAAAGTACAGGAAGAAAGGGAAGAGATGGTTGACAAGATAGCCTTACATCAGGCACAAGTGAAGAAAATTTTTGATCTATAGGCTACGCCTCAGAACTTCATGGAAGGAGACCAGGTGCTATTATGGGATAAACGGCATGAACCCAAAGGTGCCCATGGGAAATTTGATTCACTTTGAAGAGTCCATTTGTCATCAATTCAGCACTTGGAGGTAATTCTTTTAAGCTGGAAAATTTGGATGGTTCCATTTTACCCCTGACCCTTAATGGTCAAGATCTGAAGCTGTATAAGCTCTAGTTTAAGTTGCCCTGTTTTGTACATATCTTTTTGCTATGTTCTTTTCTGCTTTCATTTTTGGCTTTTCTCCTTTCATTTTTGTTTTCAGTTTTCCTGGTCTATGAAACTAGAATCAAGATTCATCCTTCATCCTTGTCAAGCCTTGTCCCCAGTCAGAGCCATTGTTACCTATAGATTTTGTGTAATTATTGTAGGCTTCCTTTTCCCAAAATCACCCTAGAATTTTATAAGGTGTTATTTATTTTTGTTTACCTTTGCACAAACACCTTGTCAGTTGAACTTGAACCATCAAACTCAAGTAGTTCAATGTTCAACGTTCAATAACATTCGTCGGTATGGTTTCATTCTCATTGGCAAGTCTAATGACATTTCCACTTTGCATCGCATGCTTATCTCTTGAACCGTGAATATTGAACTAAGTTTGGTTCAAACTTCCGAGTTCAATGGTCTTTATTGTCTCGCAAAGCTCTTCACTATTTTCCTTTATGGCTTAACTTTTGCCCTTTTATTTTGATTAAATCATACCGATGAATAGTCCCTCATCATGAATGTTGAACTTGAATTGTGAATTCTCATATTTCCAGGTTTGTAGTTCAATGTTGGCCCGTAATTTGAAAAAGGTAAAAATGACATGACACATGTGATAGCTGGCACTTCATTATGTTATCTGCGCATGTTGAAAGTGTGTGATTAATTGATGTGACTTTAAATTGTCATTTCAAGTAAGGGGAAACTAAAGTAAGTAATGATACATATGCTGCGAGACATTCAATAATCATTAATTCAAAAGTTGTGCGCCATTAATTCAGCTTATGCCGATTCTCTCAGAGATTTGTAAACTGCTTGCAATAAATATCAAGAGTCCAGCCATATTTTCTCATAATGCTAAGAAGATTTCATGCCATAACTATCAGGGAAGGTATTCTCCTCTCGTCTCAGAGCTCCGTCATTTGCATAAAACCAGGTGAGCCCTTTTGCTAGCTTCATCCTTCCTTGTAGTATTACTTTAAGGTGCATTTCTATGTCAGCTTACTATTTTCTCCTATTAAAATTTCTAAATTTGAAAGCCTAAGATGAAGGACCCCGTGCCCAATTTTAGAAATACTTCCCCGTTATTATGTTCCCTTCCTAATTGTGAAGATACCCATATTAAAACCAGAGCTCTAGAAGATATTATAGCCCACATTAAGGAACCTATCCCAAGCTCCATGCTAGACAAAGCTATCTAGAGTGGCTTAACTGATGCAGCCGCATTTCCTATAGGAGCTCCTTGCCCTGAATTAATTGTAGAATGTTCCAGTAGATATAGTTTTGAGGAGAACTGCATAAGGAAAATTGATGGGAGCCCACTTGTTCTCATAACTAGGGAGGTAGTGCAAAAAGCCCTAGGAATCCCAGAGAAAGACCCATATGAGGGCTGGAACATACCTTCTTCTTATTCAATTTTTGCTACTAAGAGAAAGGTGTATAGAAATGAGATCACTCAATATTGGCTCCAGAAGGCTCAAAAAGGAGGGTCTCGGCTTCCAAAGCCGTTGACTATAGATCATTTTAAACCTGGGGTGGCAGACTTGGTTATCATGTTGAATAGGATTAAGGGAAACCAACATGCATACTACTGGCATGATTGGATGTACTTTTATATTCAAGTGACTTTGGGTGGAGAATGACACATAGATTGGGCTAAGACAATAGCAAATGAACTCAACCACCAATTGGCTAATTTCCTTACCAGTACTGGCTGTTATATGTCCTCATATTTGTTCTATATTTTATCCTGTACCCATGAATGGAAGGGTTTATTCCATGAACAACCTATTCCTAATATGAAAATCTATGATTATGATCCCCACCTTTAGGAGGAATTTTATATGGTCAATTTCCTTTAAGTAAATGGTGTGTTTTTTAGGAAATTGACACATGAGCTCCAGGAGAATACTGAACAGAGAATGTCTGAGGAAGCCAAGTCTTTTGTGAATACTTGAGAGTAGGTGGTTTTGAAGGAGAACCATTTAAATTACCCTGTTATGCTTTTGACAGCCTGGTAATTACTGAGGTATCTTTTCAATTAGCTTACATGCACAAAGGAGTCAAGGAGAGAAAAGATAGAGTTAAGTCTTGTTTCCAAGTTGAATTGGGATATTTTACCTATAAAACATCTTCTGATGCACTAAACCTGGAGCATGAACTTAGAAAGTTGAATATGAAAAAATTTGCATTGAGGAAAGACTTCGATAGCAGAGGTTTTGTAGCTAAACACTTCAGTTTTCCTTCCAAGTTTCAGCATATCTCACAAATGGAAGATTACTAGGAAGGTTGCGATGATGATTTCCAAGTGTGGAGAAGAATGTGGTCTAGATGCACTCTGGGGCAGATTATTGCATTTAATATTCAAGTTTATATTTATGCCATAATTGAAGATGATGATACCAAAATCATCGATGACCAGTTTGAAACTAGGGTCAGAGGCACTCCACTTCTTGAAATTGATTGGAGTGTTGAGGAGAGGGAAACTTTAACAATTAAGACTCTCAGTGTAGTAAAAAGAACTGAGAAATGGATTAATAGTAAAAGACCCCCTCCTTCAAAAAGACATAATCCTAGAAGAGCTGCTCATGCTAAAAATGCTACTGATAAACCCATGACAACTGCTGATAAAGTTGTTTCCTTTGCAAGTACTAGGTCTAAGAAAAGTTCCCCTATTAATCCAGCAATTAAAGTTACTCTTGTTTCCTCATTAGTAAGAAGAACCCCAAGAATGAAGGTTGACAAGGAAGTCGATGAGGTTGTGAAGGATAGTGAAGGAATAGACCTTGAAGGTATGGATTCCCACATGGCTGAGCAAGTTGATTTGAGTAATGTTGAGGAGGAAATGATGACCCCGACACATGCTAAGGAAGCTTCAGAAAAGCTTCTGGCAAGTATAACAAATGATGCTTTGCAGACACCCTCCCCAGCCCTTAGTTGGTTAGGGACTTCTATTTTAAATAAGAAATAGAATGTTTTACCAATTACTCTTCCTGTGGAAGACATGATGAACAAATGTTTGGGGGCTTCGGTGAAACCCAAAAGAATCAAGATGGAGTCCATGATTGAAGTAGATGAAAAGACTGGGAGATGGATAGTGGAAAGGGATTTTCCCAAAACTGAAAAGAATGTTTCAGAGGCTACAGTTGATGACTATATGATAGAGAAAATAGATCTTGGGATTGCCAGTAGGGCTGCAGATGCTAAACACTTAGAAACTTCCACAAGAAATATTTTGCACAATACTTTTAAAGATAAGAAGGATAAAAAAGATTTGAAGGCAATGATATAGAGACTGTCAGAATTCATTCAAGCTATTCAGGAACCTAGCCCACTTCCCCTTACTCAAGTTCCTCATAATTTTGACCCCCGCTCACCTGAAGTTCATAAAACATTGGATCAAATTTAGTGGAATAAAATGATTGCTGAAGTCTTCAACAAATGGATTGTGAGCATGATACAGTGAGGGTGAAATTATGTCACTCAGCTAATTGAAACTCACGGGGATGTCACACAGGTTATTTCAAAATTGCTAGCCGAATTATCAAAGTGGAGGAAAGAGAGGAAGAAATGGGGTGACATTTCTAATCAACTTATAGAGATTAGCTATTATGGGATGATGACATTTCTTGCAGAAAAACTGGTTCTAGGTTTAAATGAAGAGGTCCTATACATTGCTGTGAAAAGTATAAAATGGAGAAATTCAATCATCAAGGATAGTTGTGATAAAGCAACCCATCTTGTAACTGATTTAAAATGCCTTATTGATATCATGCAAAAAGACCTGAAATGTTTAAACATTGTATTGATTGATGAGGAAACTCAGAATGTGAAGAAGGTAGACAAAATAACTCAGGAATGGGAAGCGGGGATAGCTATGATCGGACATAGTAAAGAACTAATAACAGAACATCTGACTTTTGTGGTGAATACTGAAGCTATGCTCATTGCTTGTGTGGATCATGTAGAGTCTCACAAGGCAAGCCTAGGACAAATTTGAAAAGACACGAAGGTACTTGAACAGTGGATCACCCTCACGGGTTTTCCATATCAGGCCATGATCATTGGTGCATCTGTGGCACAAGAGGAGTGGAAGTAGGCACGTGCATCTAGGGCCTCACTAAACTGAACCCTAATCATCCATCTCAGCTGAAGATAATAGATTTCCTTGGAAATCATTTTCTTAGGGTGTTAGTTTTCAGTTCCTTTCTAGTTTTCATGCAAAGTAGTTATGTTTTATCCGAAACTCTGGGAGTTTCATTGACATTCTTAATTTTTGATAAGTTGTACCAGATGGCTATATAAGGCTAGGAAATTTTTGTGTAAGGAGTTAGTTTTTTGAAGAAAGTAATAGAATAATATATCTTAGAGTTAAAGTTTCCTGCAAAAACTTGATTTGAAAAGACCTTTCTACGAGCGAATGAAAAAACTTATTTGATATAAATCTGTTTGTTTATGTTTATGAGTGGGCTTCTATTGGAGTATTATTCAGTGGATGAAATATTTTCTTGAATTAAGTTGTGTTATTTTATTTTGTTAATCAGAGTTAGATAAAGTTTAAAGCTATGGTTTTTATTAGTTCAAACCTGTGAGCTTTATAGTGATATCTTGTTACTAATCATAAGTGATCAAATCATATTGATGAAAGTTTTCTCATAGCCTTAGTAACTTTCTGGTTAAAAGTTAAATATTTGCAGTAATGCATGGTTTGGTAAAATATATTCATTGAAGATATTATTGGGAGCTGTACCATAATTCAGAGAATTAAACATTTGAAGTTTAATTCATGTGTTAGTAAAGATTTGAAATTTCGTAAAGGGTGATAGAGCAAATTAAGATCAAGAATAGAAAAGACAAATTTATTTACTAACAAGACTATAACAACAAATACCAACAATAAATACACCAAGTCATCCCAAGAAATCACACAAAACTCCAGTTGGTAAACCAGAACCACTGAGAAACAGTGAAATGACTGAGCATGCCAAGCATCGTTTAGCACCAATGTCCACCGAGCACCATATCCATTGCCAAGTAACACTTTCACCAAGTGCCAAAGATTACCATGTTCCTTTAAGTGATCAAGGTTCCTTTAATGAATGAGACTGTCAGTCAAGGCTGCAACTGAGTAACACTAGAAAAATAACACACCTCCATGTAGATTCACCGAGTACCCTAGAATGTCCCTGCATTAGACACCCCAAGTTCAAAAATATGTTCATATGTGAGAAGAACATCTTCCTAGATTTAGCACATGAACCCCGAACTAGTTCTTCACATACAAGTCCTCCACCTTTTCACTTTGCGTACTCTTCCACCTAAGGTTTCTCTATCTCTTCAAGTCTTAACTCAACAACACATAGGTCTATCCTTCACACTGATCAACAATACCTTTAGGATCCACCAACTCAACTCTACTACCAATATTCAGGCTTCTCCTACCGAGTGTTGTATCTATGAAAGGCATCAAGGAAAACTTCTTGTCATCCTTCTCAATAGAAAACACATTTCTATCGACGATCATTGGTGCATCCATGGCACAAGAGGAGTGGAAGAAAGCATGCCCTCACTGAACTAAACCCTGATCATCCAGCTCAGCCGAAGATAATGAATTTCCTTGGAAATCATTTGCTTAGTGTGTTAGTTTTCAGTTCCTTTCCAACTTTCATGCAAAGTAGTTAGGTTTTATCTAAAACTCTAGGAGTTTCATTGACACTCTTAATTTTTGATAAGTTGTACCAGATGGCTATATAAGGCCAGGAAATTTTTTTGAAAGGAGTTAGTTTTTTGAAGAAAGTAATAGAAGAATATAGCTTAGAGTTAAATTTTCCTGTAAAAACTTGATTTGAAAAGACCTTTCTACGAGTGAATGAAAAAACTTATTTGATATAAATTTGTTGGTTTATGTTTATGAGTGAGCTTCTGTTGGAGTATTATTCAGTGGATGAAATATTTTCTTGAATTAGGTTGTGTTATTTTATTTGGTTAATCAGAGTTAGATAAAGTTTAAAGCTATGGTTTTTATTAGTTCAAACCTGTGAGCTTTATAGTGATATCTTGTTATTGATCATAAGTGATCGAATCATATAGATGAAAGATTGCTCATAGCCTTAGTAACTTTCTGGTTAAAAGATAAATATTTGTAGTAATGCATGGTTTGGTAAAATATATTTATTGAAGATATTATTGGGAGCTGTACCATAATTCAGAGAATTAAACATTTGAAGTTTAATTCATTTGTTAGTAAAGATTTGAAATTTCGTAAAGGGTAATAGAGAAAATTAAGATCAAGAATAGAAAAGACAAATTTATTTACTAGCAAGCCTGTAACAACAAATACCAACAATAAATGGACCAAGTCATCCCAAGAAATCACACAAAACTCCAGTTGGTAAACCAGAACCAGTGAGCAACAGTGAAATAACTGAGGATGCCAAGCCTCATTGAGCACCAATGTCCACCGAGCACCATATCCATTGCCAAGTAACACTTTCACCAAGCACCAAAGATTACCATGTTCCTTTTAGTGATCAATTTTTCTTTAATGAATGAGACCGTTAGTCAAGGCTGCAACCAAGTAACACCAGAAAAATAACACACCTCCATGCAGATTCACTGAGTACCCTAGAATGCCCCTGCATCAGACACCCCAAGTTCAAAAATATGTTCATATGTGAGAAGAACATCTTCCTATATTTAACACATGAACCCCGAACTAGTTCTTCACATACAAGTCCTCTGCCTATTCACTTTGCATACTCTTCTACCTAAGGTTTCTCTATCTCTTCAAGTCTTAACTCAACAACACATAGGTCTATCCTTCACACTGATCAATAGTACCTTTAGGATCCACCAACTCAACTTTACTACCAATATTTAGGCTTCTCCTATCGAGCATTTTATCTACGAAAGGCATCAGGGAAAACTTCTTGTCATCCTTCTCAATAGAAAACACATTTCTATCCACGATCATTGGTGCATCCATGGCACAAGAGGAGTGGAAGCAAGCATGCGCATCTAGGGCCTCACTGAACTGAACCCGAATCATCCAGCTCAGCCAAAGATAACGAATTTCCTTGGAAATCATTTTCTTAGGTTGTTAGTTTTTAGTTCCTTTCCAATTTTCATGCAAAGTAGTTATGTTTTATCTGAAACTCTGGGAGTTTCATTGACATTCTTAATTTTTGATAAGTTGTACCAGATGGCTATAAAAGGCTAGGAAATTTTTTTGAAAGGATTTAGTTTTTTGAAGAAAGTAATAGAATAATATAGCTTAGAGTTAAAGTTTCCTTCAAAAACTTGATTTGAAAAGACCTTTCTACGAGTGAATGAAAAAAATTATTTGATATAAATCTATTTGTTTATGTTTATGAGTGGGCTTCTGTTGGAGTATTATTCAGTGGATGAAATCTTTTCTTGAATTAAGTTGTGTTATTTTATTTGGTTAATCAAAGTTAGATAAAGTTTAAAGCTATGGTTTTTATTAGTTCAAACCTGTGAG
The DNA here is from genome assembly GCA_027943335.1 of Chamaecyparis obtusa. Taxonomy (NCBI): domain Eukaryota; kingdom Viridiplantae; phylum Streptophyta; class Pinopsida; order Cupressales; family Cupressaceae; genus Chamaecyparis; species Chamaecyparis obtusa. The sequence goes on along the minus strand of BSBK01008288.1, from coordinate 136,143 downwards.
CTTTATAGTGATATCTTGTTACTGATCATAAGTGATCGAATCATATTGATGAAAGATTGCTCATAGCCTTAGTAACTTTCTAGTTAAAAGTTAAATATTTGTAGTAATGCATGGTTTGGTAAAATATATTCATTGAAGATATTATTGGGAGTTGTACCATAATTCAGAGAATTAAACATTTGAAGTTTAATTCATTTGTTAGTAAAGATTTGAAATTTTGTAAAGGGTGATAGAGAAAATTAAGATCAAGAATAGAAAAGAAAAATTTATTTACTAACAAGCCTATAACAAAAAATACCAACAATAAATGCACCAAGTCATCCCAAGAAATCACACAAAACTCCATTTGGTAAACCAGAACCAATGAGCAACAGTGAAATAACTGAGCATGGCAAGTATCATTGAGCACCAATGTCCACCAAGCACCATATCCATTGCCAAGTAACACTTTCACCGAGCGCCAAAGATTACCATGTTCCTTTCAGTGATCAAGGTTCCTTTAATGAACAAGACCGTCAGTCAAGGATGCAATCGAGTAACACCAACAAAATAACACACCTCTATGCAGATTCACTGAGTACCCTAGAATGCCCTTGCATCAGACACCCCAAGTTCAAATATATGTTCATATGTGAGAAGAACATCTTCCTAGATTTAGCACATGAACCCAGAACTAGTTCTTCACATACAAGTCCTCCACCTTTTCACTTTGCATACTCTCCCACCTAAGGTTTCTCTATCTCTTCAAGTCTTAACTCAACAACACATAGGTCTATCCTTCACACTGATCAAAAATACCTTTAGGATCCACCAAATCAACTCTACTACCAATATTCAGGCTGCTCCTATCGAGCATTGTATCTACGAAAGGCATTAGGGAAAACTTCTTGTCATCCTTCTCAATAGAAAACACATTTCTATCCATGATCATTGGTCCATCCATGGCACAAGAGGATTGGAAGCAAGCACGTGTATCTAGGCCCTCACTGAACTGAACCCTGATCATCCAGCTTAGCCAAAGATAATGGATTTCCTTGGAAATCATTTGCTTAGGGTGTTAGTTTTTAGTTCCTTTCCAGTTTTCATGCAAACTAGTTATGTTTTATCCGAAACTCTGGGAGTTTCATTGACATTCTTAATTTTTGATAAGTTGTACCAGATGGCTATATAAGGTCAGGAAATTTTTTTGAAAGGAGTTAGTTTTTTGAAGAAAGTAATAGAATAATATAGCTTAGAGTTAAAGTTTCCTGCAAAAACTTGATTTGAAAAGACCTTTCTACAAGTGAATGAAAAAACCTATTTGATATAAATCTGTTGGTTTATGTTTATGAGTGGGCTTCTCTTGGAGTATTATTCAGTGGATGAAATCTTTTCTTGAATTAAGTTGTGTTATTTTATTTTGTTAATCAGAGTTAGATAACGTTTAAAGCTATGGTTTTTATTAGTTCAAACCTGTGAGCTTTATAGTGATATCTTGTTACTGATCATAAGTGATTGAATCATATTGATGAAAGATTGATCATAGCCTTAGTAACTTACTGGTTAAAAGTTAAATATTTGCAGTAATGCATGGTTTGGTAAAATATATTCATTGAAGATATTATTGGGAGTTGTACCATAATTCAGAGAATTAAACATTTGAAGTTTAATTCATGTGTTAGTAAAGATTTGAAATTTCATAAAGGGTGATAGAGAAAATTAAGATCAAGAATAGAAAAGAAAAATTTATTTACTAACAAGCCTATAACAACAAATACGAACAATAAATGCACTAAGTCATCCCAAGAAATCACACAAAACTCCAGTTGTTAAACCAGAACCACTGAGAAATAGTGAAATAACTGAGCATGCCAAGCATCATTGAGCACCAATGTCCACCAAGCACCATATCCATTGCCAAGTAACACTTTCACTGAGTGCCAAAGATTACCATGTTCCTTTCAGTGATCAAGGTTCCTTTAATGAACGATACCGTCAATCAAGGCTGCAATCGAGTAACACCATAAAAATAACACACCTCCATGCAGATTCATTGAGTACCCTAGAATGCCCCTGTATCAGACACCCCAAGTTCAAAAATATGTTCATATGTGAGAAGAACATCTTCCTAGATTTAGCACATGAACCGCGAACTAGTTCTTCACATACAAGTCCTCCACCTTTTCACTTTGCATACTCATCCACCTAAGGTTTCTCTATCTCTTCAAGTCTTAACTCAACAACACATAGGTCTATCTTTCACACTGATCAATAGTACCTTTAGGATCCACCAACTCAACTCTACTACCAATATTTAGGCTTCTCCTACCGAGTGTTGTATCTATGAAAGGCTTCAGGGAAAACTTCTTGTCATCCTTCTCAACATAAAACACATTTCTAACACAGTCATACATAGCTCTACAATCATATTGCCAAGGTCTATTGAGCAATATATGACAACAATTCATCTTCACAATGTCAAAGTACAAGATCTTATATTGGCCAATCTGAACATCAATAAAGCATTTTTCTCTTACTTTTAGAGCATGAACATGTTACAACCAACCAATCCTATAAGGACAAGGATAAGTCATTCTCTTCAACCCAAGTTTTTGAACCATGTCCTCAACAAAAAGGTTATCAATACTACCACTATCAATAATAACATCATAGAGTTTACCTCTAGATTTACGTCGGGTCCTAAACAAGTTACTCCTCTGACAATGTTCCTCCTTTGTACTGAGGAATGTTCATTGAAGCAACAAGTCAAGCTCATACTCCTCGATATAATCTCCAATAGAAAATTCCTTCTATTTTAGATTCTGCATCTTCTTAAACAAGTCAAGCTCATAGTCCACCAGTATGAACTTATATTTCAATTTTGTCACCATCAACCTCCACCGATTGATCTTCATTTCACCTTCATCTTCTCTATCTCTTTGTAGTTCTTTCCACCAAACAGAAACATGTCCTCTCAACTTTGTCTGTGCTATTCTCACCTGAAGAGGATCTTTAATTTCTTTCAACTTAAAGAAATCTTCAAGTTCATGAATCCAATAAATCAAGTTCTTGGGCTTCAAAGTACCAGAGAAAGTAGAAACTTCCATTCGGTAACTACTACTTAACTGAGCTCTAGATCTAGGCAGCTGAGTAGTTCTATCTTCAATAGATCTATCCCTCCTGTCATCACCACTAGATCTAGCAAGTTCAAAGTCTTCAGAAACTTCCTCATAACCATCTTCAGTACCATCATTCTGAGGTACACTAGAAATAACTCACATTATCTTGGTGACCATGTCATTCTTCATCAACTCCATCTCAGATCTGAAATCTAATTTCACCTTCTCTGTAATCCTAGATTCAATAGCATTAAAGAGATCTACAAGTACTCTAAGGTCCAATCTTCTCGGAGGCATCCTTAAAGATAAGAGAAATCCTCTACCAAAAACCCTACACTGACCACCTTGTGGAAATCTCCAAGTTGTATGCAAGTCAGCTCAGCCTGCCACTTTGCACAAACAACTAGGGAAAGATCCACAAGTTCATTGCCATGGATTTGCAACCTAGATCATATGATCTCTTCACCAAAAAGATCAACTTCACAAGATTAGCCTTGCTAGGTCAACCTTCACTCCACAAGATCAACTCTGCTCTGATACCACCTGACGTAGACCAAGGCAGGGAGGATCTAATGAAGGATAGTCTAGCCTTACATCTTCAGAATTACATAGTGGAAAACACAACACAAAAAGATGTTTCAACTCAATTTTCATTAACATGCTAGGCTGTAAGGCCTTCTGGGTTAGGGCCAATTACAATAGAAACAAGTTCTTCAAGATCCACACAGATCCAATATAATCTTAGCTAGTTCAGCTCTGAAATAATCAGCAACTGATAGAAACCCTAAGGAAGATCTAAAATTGAGATTGCAAGCCTCCAAGAAATATCCTTGTCTCCAAGTGTGAAAACCACTAGCTCTGCAACTACAATCTATTAGATAAAAATCTGATCTGCAAGATCATGCAAGATCTTTTCCACAACTTCACCAACTCCAACTTTCTAGCACATCCAAACTGATACCTGATAGGATGTTTATGTCTCTCTCCCCTAATCTCATGCCTAAAAATTTACCCAAACATCCTATAATTACCAATCATCAGCCACAAGTCAGCTGGATGAAACCCTTAACTACTACAAACAAATATTAAATGTGATACAAGTTAGCTTACAAATTGCCTTACAAACATTTAATTCAACATGTTGGCCTATAACAATAACTACCAGAAATAAATGCACCAAGTCAACCCAACAAATGATAAAGAACTCCAATCGGTAAACCAGAACTATCGAGCAATAGTAAAATAACTGAGCATGCCAAGCATCACCGAGCACCAGTGTCAAACAAGCACTGCAGGCATCATCGAGTAACACTTTCACTGAGCACCATAGATTACTAAGTTCCTTTTAGTGATCGAGTTTCCTTCAATGATTGAGACCGTCAGTCAAGGCTACAACTAAGTAACACTGGCCAAATAACACACCTCCATGCAGATTCATTGAGTACCCTAGAATGCCCCTGCATCAAAACTGGTGGATAGACTGAAAGAGCATTTCCAAAATCTACAATTGATGTAGATAACAAGGCTTTAGAAAAAAGTGGCTGACGCAATGGTGACCATTGGATCCTTATTGGAAATCCCTCACGATGCATCACAATATGAATTCTTAGTCAAGAAGCTACACATGCCTTCTTATGAGAATGTCGATTCAGAAATGGTGTGTGTCTTGGCTAGTCATCAGTCCCTGTGGTTCCATGACATCAATGCATATATAAAAAATGGTAGATCATATCTCCCCATCTCACCAACAACCAATGAAAAAACTTAATTCGCAGAGCTTCTCACTACACTCTTGTAGCCAACACCCTTTATCGTCGAGGATATCATAACATCCTCTCTAGGTGTTTAGATTCAAACGAGGCCATCCTAGATTTAAAAGAGGTCCACATTGGAATTTGTGGTGCCCACATGACTAGCATGGTTCTAGAAAAGAAGTTGCTTTGAGTTTGGTACTATTGGCCAAAAATGGAACATCATGCTTGTGAATTCGTCTAGAAATATCTACCATGTCAGCAACATGCAAATTTGATTCATGCTCCAACACAAGACTTGCAACCCATTGCGCCACCTTGTCCATTTTCATGTTGGGGCTTCGACCTCATTGGGTTAATCACTCCCCTTTCCTCAGATGGGCATAAGTACATAATAATAGCCACACAGTACTTCACAAAGTGGGTTGAAACAATTTTTCTCACCCTCACTACTAGCATCCAAATATCCAATTTCATCTTATACCACATTGTTTTCCACTTTGGCATACCATCTACCATCTTCAAAGACCACATCACACCTTTTGAAAACTAGCATGTGGATGATCTATGTGCCAAAATCCACATCCATCACCATTTCTCTAGTCCATTATTCCCTCAAGGAAATGGCCAAGCTGAGGCAACTAATAAAACTATCCTCAAAATCAGTAGAAGGATATGAATGATTCTGGTCATGACTGGCATCTCCAAATAAATCCCTCCCTCTGGGCATATCGCACTTCTTATTGCTCTCCAACATGCACCACCCCATATTCCCTTATATATGGTTCCAAATCCATTCTACCCATTGAGGTAGATCTCCCATCATTACGTGTCTCCATGAAGAATTATACCACTGATGAAGACTATCACATGGCACATCTCACACAACTTGACCTCTTAGATGAAAAGAGACAGTAAGCATTTGATCACTTGGTTGTGAACTAGAATCAACTCAAAATGAGTTCTAACAAGAAATTCCATCCAAGACAATTCCAAGTGGACAACATGGTCCTAAAGGAAAATTAGAAATTCCAAGCACATCGAGAGAAGAAGGGCAACTTTGAGCCTACTTGGTTGGGTCCCTACATTGTCACAACATGGTTTGGCTCCAAAGCCTATCAGTTATCAACACCAGAAGGTGAGTCTTTCAATGATCCTATCAACATCATCCATCTGAAGAGGTTCTATGCCTAAACTAGATCCTATATATTCAAAAGATCCATATAAATTGGAAAAATGAGAAAAAAGAAAGAATTAAAAAAAAAAGAAAGCAAAAAAGAAAAGAAAAATAATCAGCCAATGGTGAAAACTTGGCAATTCAAGCACCTTGGACAAGTATTTTGGTGAAAACCTAGAAAAATGCACCATACATAGTGGATTGAGTCCATATCTATCAAACTCCCATCCCCCCCATCCCAAACCCGAGTCCTCTTTAACCACTCCCCATCCCCACAACCATCCCATTCATCCCAATGTGTTCTATCCTCAAGCCTATGCAATGCAACATTCAGTTACTATCCCACATCTTGTACATATCCTATATATATCTTGTATAGCAAGATCTTCCTATCCTAAATTCTAAGCTTTTGTACATATCCGGTATAAACATCTCCCCATCTATTGTATATAATATTTGCATCCTTTTGTACATATCCTCGTTAGTCCTATAGCAACATTTGTTAGAAAGTAAAGATCCCCAAGATAACCGAGAGGGGGGGGGGGGGGTGAATCAGTTATCAGATAATTTATCTAGTCAATAGCTTTAAACAATATAATCAATGTACTGATCAACCATAGAAAGATAATCATACACAATTGCACAATAACACAAGATATGTTAACTAGGGAACCTCTTGAAAAGAGTAAACCCTGGTGGGAATGATGCCCACAAAATGATGCACTAATATGAAATTTCCTTGTTAGAGGATGAACCCTGTTAGGAGTCTTATGAAATACATTCAGTACATATAAATCCCTATTAGGAGATTTTGAATCCCTGTTAAAAGATTCTAACCCGGTTAAGAGTTTATGGAAGATAGAAGGACCCACTACCCAAACAGCTTCAAGGCAAGATCTCTGAACCCACTGTCCAAAATATCGTAGAATTATTCAATAGAATAATATGAAATATGTATTACCTCCTTCATATTGTGCCAAAACTGTACTCTCTGCTACACAAGATCACAATTCCAGATCTCTGTACTCACAAGTCTTCCTTCATCACTGAATTAGCTCTTTTCTTCACTTCATGCATATATTCACATCTCACTCTTCATAGTACACATTACAATAAGGAAAAAATTCCTTCTTATATACCAAACTCAAATAATTACAAATGAGTCGGTCCTCAATTACAAAATAATAAATTCTACATGCTACACATAGAATTCACATAAAACTATCAGCTTCCAGTTACTGTAACTTTCTCCAAACATATCCTCAAAGTTTGCACTATGAACCACATCATCATTAATGAGTCTCCAACATCCCTTTAACTACACAAAATTAGATTCCATCCCATCTAAGAGATATCCTCCGATTTTCGAACATCACCACATAGAAACACTATCTAAACACTGCTTTCACCAAAATGCTCATAACTCTTAGAAATGAATGAATTTATTTTTGTACTATTAACCATAGGTTAATAACACACCAAAGAAGATACCATCAACTACACAAAATCCAATCTGCAATAAAACATGTGCACAAAACAAAATTGTACCTACTTTCCTGCTAATATCCTAAATATCACTGTGTTGACATCAATGACAATCCAAGTCATGAATGCAACAAAAACTGCTATAGAATGATTGCCAAAACACTTTGCATTCATTCCTAACAATCTCCCCCATTGGCATTGATGGAAACATAGATGAAAAACATCCAATGTTCCAAAAATCCAATATTGCAACATCATTGCAAAATATCAAATCAAATCTTGCTTCGTTTTCCTATTCAACTCTCTCATACAATCCACAATGTTTTTCATGTATATTTCTCCCCCATTGACATCAATGATAAAAATTATATCACTAAGTCAACAACAAATTAATGTCAAAAGACACTTTTTAGAAAAGTACAATAAGAAGAGTCCTCATGACTCAGCTCATAAACTCCCCCATAGAGGAAGTTCCAACATCCAATCTAGAAGAAAGATAGGGCTCATATACCACTAGATGGATGCAATCATCTGCATCAATTCTCAAAAAAAGGTTGGGGCATAAACCCAAGCATACCTCTTAGATACACAAATGTATCCTTAGGTAAAGGCTTTGTAAATATATCTGCTATCTGCTCCTTTGTACTTATGTACTCCAATCTTACTTCTTTTTCTGCAACTTTCTCTCTTACAACATGATACTTGATCTCAATATGTTTAGTCTTAGAATGTAAAACAAGATTTTTTGACATACTCACTATATTGGTGTTATCACAATGTATAACAATAGGCTCATCAAACTTTATTGCAATATCTTTCAACATCTGCTTCATCCAAATAATCTGATTACAATTATTTTCTGCTGCAACATATTCTGCTTCTGCTGTGCTTTGTGAAGTACAATTTTGCTTCTTACTTAGCCAAGAGACCAATTTTCCTCCAAGAAAAAAGGCTCCACCACTGGTGCTTTTCTTTTCATCAATGCCACCTCCCCAATCTGCATCAGTATAGGCACATAAAGTAAAATCATTAGAATTCTCATACCATAATCCATAATCCATTATTCCTTTTAGATATCTCAGTATCCTCTTTACTGCTGCATAATGTGATTCTCTAGGTTCTACCTAAAATCTTGCTACAATCCCCATTGAATGTGCTATATCAAGTCTTGTATGTGTCAAGTACTGCAATCCTCCAATCATAGATCTGTACTTTTTCTGCTCAACTATTGGTGTCTCATCTTTGCTAGATAACTTATGTCCGATTACCATAGGTGGTCCAACAGGTTTAGAATCTTCCATTCCAAATATTTTCAATAATTCATTTAAATAATTAGTCTAACTTACAAATATACCTTCCTTTCTTTGTGTTATCTGTAATCCCAAAAAATATTTCATTTCTCCAATCATGCTCATCTCAAATTCAATCTTCATTTCATCTGCATATTTGTCACTAGCTTCATCTTCTCCTCCAAAGATAATATCATCAACAAATATAACTATAACCAACAAACCATTCTCAATTTCTTTTGTGTATAAGTTACTATCTGTTGTTCCTTTTATAAATCCCAATTTCAATAAATACTTATCCAATCTTGCATACCAAGTTCTAGGTGCTTGTTTTAATCCATATAAAGCTTTCTTTAACTTACATACCATATCTCCTTCTTGTGTCAAAGGAAAACCTTCAGGCTGCTCAATGTAGACTTCTTCTTCCAATTCACCATTCAAAAATGCTGACTTCACATCCATCTGATACAGTCTGAATTTCTTGTAAGTTGCATATGCTAGAAACATTCTCACTGCTTCAAGTCTAGCCACAAGTGCAAAAGTTTCTTCATAGTCAATTCCTTCTTGTTGTGAATATCCTTTACATACCAATCTTGCTTTGTTTCTTATCACTTCTCCTTGTTCATTCATCTTGTTTCTGAATACCCACTTTGTTCCAATCACATTCTTGTCTTCAAGTCTAGGGACCAATTCCCATGTCTTGTTTTTTTCAATCTGCTCTAGTTCTTCTTTCATAGCATTGATCCAATGTTCATCTTCACAAGCTTCATTAGTAGTCTTAGGTTCAATTTGAGAAATCAAACATAAATGTACCTTATTTCAAGTCAAAACTCCTCTATCTAAACTTCCAATAACTTACTCAATAGGGTTGTCTTGAAGTATACATGTTAGGTGTCATAGTTACTGATCTTGTTCCAACTGTAGATTCTTCTCTGCTTTCTTCTCTATTTTCTTCTCTATTTCTTCTCTGTCTTCTTCAGTATGACTTTCATTTAGCAAATCACTGTTAGTTTCAAAAAATAATTTTGCATTTTCAATGTTAGGCCGAGGTTGTGCTTCTCCATCAGACTCATAATCAAGCATTCTTTCCTAAATTTTAAACTTCTCATCAACTTTTACATTTGCACTTTCAACAATAGTCTTAGTTCTTTTGTTATAACATCTATATGCTTTTCTTTGTAAAGAATATCCAAGAAATATTCCTTCATCACTTCTAGGATCAAACTTTCCTATATCATGATCTCTCTTTATATAACATTTACTTCAAAAAATTCTAAAATACTTAACTGAGGGTGTATGTCCAAACCATAATTCATAAGGTGTCTTGTTTGTATCTACTCTTATTTGTACTCTGTTCATAGTGTATACTGTTGTGTTCACTGCTTCTCTCCAAAAAGTTTTAGCCAAATCATTTTCAAACAACATAGCTCTAGCTGCTTCAGTTATTGACCTATTCCTTCTTTCTACAATACCATTTTGTTCTAGTGTTCTAGGGGCTAAAAGTTGTCTCTTAATACCATTCATTTCACAAAAGGTGTTAAACTCTCTAGATGTAAATTCACCACCTCTATCAGATCTTAGACACTTAATCTTCATTCCAAATTCATTCTCAATTTTTCTTTTCATGATCTTAAATTTATCAAATGCTTTAGATTTTTCTTTCAAAAATGCAATCCACATCATTCTTGTAAAATCATCAACAAGAATCATAAAATGCCTTTCACCATAGAATCCTCTAGTCCTAGTAGGACCACTCAAGTATGTATGAACAATCTCCAACTTCTCTACCGATGTGAACTTCTTGTTGGGAAATGAACTCCTTTTCTTCTTTGTCATCATACATTCTTTGCAAATCATGTTAGTAGGTTTCATAATTCTAGGTAAATCTCTTACTACAAGTATAGTGCTCACCTTGACAATATTATCAAAGTTTATATGACAAAACCTTTTATGCCATAACCAACTATCATCAATCCTAGTTATCAAACATGTCATCTCAGTAGGATTCAACTAAAATACATTACCTCTAGTTCTGGATCCTTTTCCAATCAGATTTCCATCTTTATCTTTTATCACACAAGTTTTTTCAGAAAACCAAACTTGATAACCCTTATCAGCCAATTGTCCAACACTTAGTAGATTATGTCTTAGTCCATCAACAAAGTAAACATCATTAGTGTTAGTCTTTCCATCAAGAGTAATAGATCCTATACCCTTAATCAAACAAGGTGCATTATTACCAACCCTAACAATTCCTCCATCATAATTATCTAGCTTAACAAACTTTCTTTTATCTCTAGTCATATGATGTGAACAACCACTATCTATAATCCAATCAGATTTCTTTTCAACTTGTGAAACTAATGCTTTTTCTTCCCTTTTATTAGATTTAGAACTTTCTTCTTTAATTGCTACAAATCCTATTTCCTCAAAGTTATCATTATCATTGTCACTTAAATGTTTTTCAATTCCTGCTTCAAAATCTTCATCATTTGCATAATAACATTCTTTAGATCTCCTAGGTTTAAAGTTGCTTCTATACTTCTTAACTCTTTTAGGACATTTAGATGCAAAATGACCATATTCTTGACAAGTCCAACATTTAAAGATTTTCTTACCATCTGGTTCTCTTTTTACAAGTAATGCAATACCTTCTTCAATCTTCTTATCTTCCTCAGATCTGCTACTGCTAGCATAATCTCCATTCACACTAGTACTTCTTGTAGGTCTAATGCTAAGAGCACTGAATGCAGTTTCCATTCTAGGTAGCTCTCCTGATAATCTCAAGTTCATCTCTGCTATTTCTAATCTTCCAAGAAGAGTTTCTCTTGAAAAGTTTGATGTACAAGGTATCACTTGTTCAATCATTTGCGTTGTCTGCTTGAATACTGGTGTCAAAGTTCTCAAAATTTTCCATATCACTTCATTCTCTATCTTATCACCTCCATAAGACTTTATTCCTGTCACAATCTTAGACATCCTACCAATATAACTTCTAATAGATTCATTTTCCATCATTCTGATATCTTCAAATGCACAAATCCAATTATGTAATCTAGCCTTCTTTGCATGTTCATCACCTTCAAAAGTAGAATGTAAAGCTTTCCAAATTGCATGAGATGTTTTCAAACATCTTACCTGACTATATTCATTCTTTGGTAGTGTTGATAAAAGTGCTTCTCTTGCAAGTATGTTACACATGAATAGATCTAGTTCATCTTTAGTTCCTGCCTCTAGATTGTCTTCCTCAATGATAGTCTTCTCATTCTTTGTAATCAACCAATAACTTGGTCCTAAACACAATAGATGTGTCTTCATCTTTTCTTTCCAGCTGTCAAAATTTACTCCATCAAACTTAGGGCTTTCTTTTCTAAAATTCACCATGGATCTCCTTAAGTTGTTAAACTTTTCTTTCAAGGACCTGCCGCTCTGATACCAATTGTTAGAAATTAAAGATCCCCAAGATAACTGAGAGGGCGGGGGGGTGAATTAGTTATTAGATAATTTATCCATTCAATAGCTTTAAACAATATAATCAATGTACTGATCAACCATAGAAAGATAATCATACACAATTGCACAATAACACAAGATATGTTAACTAGGGAACCTCTTGAAAATAGTAAACCCCAGTGGGAATGATGCCCAAAAAATGATGCACTAATATAAAAGTTCCTTGTTAGAGGATGGACCCTATTAGGAGTCTTATGAAATACATTCAGTACATATAAATCCCCGTTAGGAGATTTTGAATCCCTGTTAAAAGATTCTAACCCGGTTAAGAGTTTATGGAAGACAGAAGGACCCACTGCCCAAATAGCTTCAAGGCAAGATCTATAAACCCACTATCCAAAAGATCTTAAAATTATTCAATAGAATAATATGAAATATATATTACCTCCTTCATACTGTGCCAAAACTGCACTCTTTGCTACACAAGATCACAATTCCAGATCTCTGTACTCACAAGTCTTCCTTCATCATTGAATTAGCTCTTTTCTTCACTTCATGCATATATTCGCATCTCACTCTTCATAGTACACATTAAAATAAGTAAAACATTCCTTCTTATATACCAAAATCAAATAATTATAAATGATTTGGTCCTCAATTACAAAATAATAAATTCAACACGCTACACACAGAATTCACATAAAACTGTCGGCTTCCAGTTACTGTAACTTTCTCCAAACATATCCTCAAAGTTTACACTGTTAACCACATCATCATTAATGAGTCTCCAACACCCCTTTAACTATGAAAAATCATATTCCATCCCAGCTAAGAGATATCCTCTGATTTCGGAACATCGCTACACAGAAACACTATCTAAACACTGCTTTCACCAAAATGCTCATAACTCTTACAAATGAATGAATTTATTTTTGTGCTATTAACCATAGGTTAGAAACACACCAAAGAACATACCATCAATTGCACAAAAGCCAATCTACAATAAAACATGTGTGCAAAACAAAACTGTACCTACTTTCCTGCTAATATCTAGAATATCATTGTGTTGCCATCAATGACAATCCGAGTCATGAATGCAACAACAAATACTACAAAATGACTGCCAAAACACTTTGCATTCATTCCTAACAACATTTTCTCAAATATCACAATGGTTATTCTTTGAATCATCATTTTCCAATGAATAGAAACACTCATTCTCTCATCAATCAATGGGTCCTTGAGGATGTATCCTTCCTCACGTCAAACCTAATCTTCCACCCATCACACCAGATCTATGTTGATGTATCCTTCCATAGGTTCAGACCAATCTTCCCACCATCAAACAAATTACTCTCTCTCCTTGCCAAAGGATGTCTTTTGGAGTTATCATTTCGGTCTTGGATTTTGTCCTTTGGATCTTGTTAATATTTTGTGGCTTCTCATTGTTCCTCTCTTCAAAGTGGTGATGATCCTTTATATCATGGTAAATTTTGAATGAGGGCCATATGGGGCAAGGTCTTTTGATATTTTTCTTTTGCCTATGAGTCAGTCAAACATGACACTTGCACAGTTCACATGTGATCTTCTTGGTTACATGGTGAACTTGGGAAATGTCATTTGTTTATGGTTTCTCCAGCATCATTTCTACCATGCTTCCTCTTGGGTTCATCCATGATGATGGGGAAACATTTCCTATCTTTTTCACATCAGTCCTATGCAATGCTGGTGACAAGGCCTTGTGATCCTAGTATCCTTGGCAGGTCTCTAATGTTTCTGTATCAAACTAGGTTGTGCTCTCCACATTTACACTTGAAGCTCCCAAAATCCCCTGCATCCTGCATCATATAGATTGATATTGCATCTTTCATATAGCTTCATCTTGCATCCTACATTTCCACTTCATCTTGCATTCATCCATGTTTACTCTTGGAAGCTTGGTTATTTATCGTTGCTTCTTCCTTTTCCTCCCTTTTTGTGTTGTTTTCAAAAAAATTCCACAACATTTTCTCTTTGCATTATTTTCTCGAGGGGGAACAACCCCTTATTCCTCTAAATTCTAGCCTAGGGCATCTTATTTTCTTGTCTTTGATGCCACACCACTTGCGACATCCACAACCCCTTATTCCTCAAAATTCTAGCCTAGGGCATCTTATTTTCGTATCTTTGATGCCACGCCACTTGCGGCATCACATCAAAGAGGGGTAAAATGTAGACACCTAAAAATCCTTTAGAAAATAAAAATATTTTTATTATTTAAAAACCCCTAATGACATCATCATTTGTTAATTTATTATTTATTTAATTAATTAATTTATTATTATGCCATTAAATCCTCCTATTTTAATTAAAAATATTTAATTAAGAAATCCCTTCCAAAAATGTTTAAATCTTATTTGAACATCATTCCCTCCGATATTTAGTAATTATTTAATAAATTGACCAAAAATCCTTTAAATAAATAAAATATTTATTTAAATCCTATAACCTTAGAAATATTCTAGAAATCCCTAACCTCTTCTATAATTTCCTAAACTCACAATAAACCCAATTAAACGGTGATTCCTACCCTTTTTAGCCTAACTCTTCAAACTTTCACTTTGGGTCAAAACCCCTCATAAATACTTTTTACATCCTCATTAATTCTTCTTACATCCTCATTAATGCTTCTTACAAGCCATTAATGAAGCCCATGTCTCCTCTTCCACTCTTATTCCCCTTGCACACTTCCCTTGTGTTTCTCACACATGTGTGAGAAACCTTAACCAAGGTCAAACCTTACCATACCCCTAACCTTACCCCAAACTCTACCCCAAAGCTTACCTCAGACTCTAACTCCTCTTCATAACCCAAGCCCTTCCTCGAATCCTATGAATACCCTCCCCTTCCAAGAGAAAAATACCAATTCACATCTTTTACATTGAGTAGCATTATAATGTTAGATTAATTCTAAATCATCTTAAGCTTTAACATATTTGTTATTTTAGCTCATTTCCAAGTTTTCTTAAAATCACATCATAGCTTAGATTAACATGGATTAACTTAGTTTCTTTCATGTTTATGCTTTTCATATCATCATATCAGCTTTCATTTGGCTTAAAATCCACTCTAGTTTATTCATTTATAGCATAAATATGAATTTGAGCATTATTAGGCTCCTTGAGGCCTTATGGGAAAAACATGTCTTCTGTACCTAGTTTTGCACCAATATAGGGTTCTATTAGTCCCTAAAATATCCTAATCCCCCCTAATCATCATTAGGGATATGCTTCAATTTTTTAGAGAGCACACTCACATCCCTAAAGTGAGAGCACACCCACATCCCTAAAGTGAGAGAAACTTAAATGGTGACATGTATCTCTCATTTTATCTCTATTTGAGGTATCATGCAAATGGTTTTTCTATTTGTTTAGAATATGCTGCTAGGACTAATGTTTGAATGTCTATGCATATTTTGAATAGGTTAGGTTTGCACTGATCATAGTTGCATTCTATCTCTAGCAGATTCTTCTTGTAAACTAACAAATGCTCAATTATTGTGTCCTCAATTATTGGTTGATTATATTTTAATTATACATTTCATATTATCTATTTACTATATTTAGATTTACATCTATTATTACTCTATTTTGAAACATCTTAATATCCACCTTCCATAGATCTTGTGGCCTCTTTTGTACTTCTTTGTCTTCTTTGTCTTCTTTTTTCTTTTCCTCTGCTTCTACCTTTTGATTCTTAGGGTTGCTTGGTTTGCTAGATCTTGTAGATCTTCTAGGTGTGCTCATAGGTGCAACCTCTTGTGCAATCTTCGAAGGAGTGACTAATAAACCTATCACACTAGGAATAGAAATTTTTGTCTTTTCTACCCTAGAAGGAGGAGGTGCTTCAATTGTCATGCTGGAAGATCCTTCTGTCATCTTTGTCCTTAGCTTCTTTATCTTGTCCCTAGTGATTCCTAGCTTTGCAGTAATGTCCTCAACTATTTTGTCAATATTTCTCTTCCTTGTCCCTTTTTTATGTTCTTCTCTAACTTTTTCTAAATTTTCCTAGTAAGGTCCCCATATCTCTTCAGATGTGTCTACCTCAGTTGCTAATACATGTTCAACTTGCATTGTGAGAACCTCATAACTGACCTCATACCCCATAGCATAACACCATTTCTTTCTAGGTTCAACTACCTCAAAGTATACACAGTCAGTTTCAACCATGAAACAGATTGTGTCTTTGTATTTCTCAACTATTTCCTTAGGTATCTTGTACCTTTCCTTCATTTGCCTCTGAATAATTTTAGTCATAGAAAATAGTCCACCATCTACCCAATTTTTGTTAGTCTTCGATAGCTTTCAAAGATTTGTATACCAGTAGGTATATTGTCCTTCCATGCTCTAGGGTGCATTCTAGGAAATTTTTACTCAATGTAGATGTACATGTGGACCAGAAGTGAACCAAATCTGAAGGTTTTTGACTTATCTTTCTTGGTTATCTTAACATTCTCCAAAAACTATTGTGCAAGGATTTCACATAGATTATATTTTATGTTTTCCTTAACCATTATGTATGCCATCATAATTAGTCCTACTGACATAGGATTGGCTCTGCTGCTATAGAAAAACTTATATCCAAGTAGCATTGCTACCAATCTCACATCATTTTGAAAGATGTTATTTACAGTCATTGCTCTCTTATCCTAATTAGAATGTGTTAGGGTTTCTACTTGTTTCTTGATGTTTTTCTCAGCTACTAGAAGGGCTCTAGTATTGTCCAAAACACTTATGTCATGAGTCATATGGCTGCATATTTTAACAGGTTTCTTTCCTATCCAAATGAATTGGTCATGAGTTATACTTAGAATGATCTTGCACCATTCAGTTTCGCTAAACTTAGTTAGAAGGGTTAACTTAATAATGGACATGTCTTCCAAATGTTTGAACTCTTGTACCATATTTCCATCTGATTCTATTATTCCATCTATTTCCCTATAGATATCAACATCTACTATGATCTCATACTTGTAGTGTATATGAGCCCTAATGTCTTCAATGTGTAACATGCTGTAAGGGGTTTGTGAAAATGCTCCTTATGGATCATCCTCACAAGAATTAAATGGGTGCTTCTTAAACTTATAACTCAGTTTATCAACAACATCAAATATCACAAGTGCATCCACATCTTCTTAAAGAGTATAAAATCTAAACACCTTTGATATGCTAAATTCTAGAATCTCTACTGCAAATGATCATGCAATGTAGTTGCTAGATGGACGAAATGATTCTTCACACTTCTCTCCTTGGTTGCTGATTATCAAATGGTGAGGAAATGATATGCTTCAATTTCTTTATCCATCACTAGTTGAGTAAGTTCATTAATAAAAGTTATCTCACTTTGTCACTTATGGATGGCCTCTTGGGATACAATTAGATCCATATTGTAGAACAAGATAATAACAAAACAACATTCACCACACCATGGGGTACCTTTTGTTACAACATGATACCATTTGGCTTAAGAACACAGGAGCCACATATCAGCGAGAAATGATAGCCATCTTCCATGATATAATCAAAATCCTAGGAGACTATGTGGATGATATTCTTGCAAAATCTAAGACATGAGGTGAACAACTAGAAATCATTGAGAGTGTGTTTGATCATCTCCATCATTATGCCTTGAAGATGAATTCAAAGAAATGTGTCTTTGGTGTAACATCTAGAAAGCTTCTAGGTTTCATCGTATCATGGTGCGACATAGAGATTGACCCCAAAAAGGTCAAAGCTATAACAAAAATGCCTCTAGCAAGAACACTCAAGAAGCTCAAGAGGCTACAAGGAAAGATCCAATTAGTGCATTGGTTTATATCACAACTAATAGACAAGTGCCAACCTTTTACACACCTACTTTGCAAAGAAACAAGCTTCAAATGGGATCCCATCTATCAAGGAAGCTTTGAGAAGCTCAAGGAATATCTAGCCAACTATCCCATCCTTGTATCACCAGTTTTAGGATGCCCTATCACACTCTACATCTCAGTGACCACTATAGCAATGGGGGCACTCTTACCACAACATGAAAACAACAACAAAGAGAGAGCCATTTATTAAATCAGTCAAACTCTTATCGGCTATGAGCTAAATTATTCACCACTGGAGAAAGCATGCCTTACAGTTGTCTTTGCCACTCAAAATCTCATACACTACATGCTTAGCCACACAATCAAGCTCATCTCAAAGGTCAACCCACTCAAGTATCTACTATCTAGGAAAACTCTCACAATCCATATGGAAAAATGGGTCATGCTACTCAGTGATTTTGACATCCAGTATATAGATCAAAAAGAAATCAAAGGGAAACTAATTGTCGATCAGATAGCAGGAGAACTATTGGTGGATGCATATACACTAATCATGGAATTCCTTGATGAGCATCTATGTATGATTGAAGAAAAATCCATATGGAAACTCTACTTCGATGGCTTGTATACATCACATGGATCAAGGACAGCAATCCTATTCATCACACCTGAAGGTGACTATATTCCAAAATCATTCAAATTAGGATTCCCATGTACTAATAACATTTTAGAATATGAGGCACTCATCTTAGGCCTCAAAATAACTATCCAATAGAATATAATAGATCTACATGTGTTTGGAGATTTGCAACTAATTTTCAAGTAGGTTTGAGATGAATTTTAGACAAAGGATGACAAGCTGCCACCCTGAAAAGAACTGGTCGATAGACTAAAAGAGCATTTCCAAAATCTATAGTTGACGTAGATACCAAGGCTTTAGAACAAAGTGGCTAATGCAATGGTGACCATTTGATCCTTATTGGAAATCCCTTGCGACGCATCACAATATGAATTCTTAGTCAAGTAGCTACACATGCCTACTTATGAGAATGTTGATTCAGATTTGGTGTGTGTCTTGGTTGGTCCTCAGTCCCTATGGTACCATGACATCCATGCATATCTAAAAAATGGTAGATCATATCTCCCCATCTCACAACCAACCAATGAAAAAAATTAATTCACATTGCTTCTCGCTACACTCTTGTAGCCAACACCCTTTATCATCAAGGATATCATAACATTCTCTCTAGGTGTTTAGATTCAAATGAGGCCATCCTGGCTTTACAAGAGGTCCACATTGGAATTTGTGGTGCCCACATGAGTGGCATGGTTCTAGAAAAAAAGTTTCTTCAAGTTAGGTACTATTGGACAATAATGGAACATCATGCTTGTGAATTCATCTAGAAATGTCTACCATGTCAACAACATGCAAATATGATTCATCCTCCAGCACAAGACTTGTAGCCCATTGTGCCACCTTGTCCATTTTCATGTTCGGGCTTTGACCTCATTGGGTTAATCACTCCCCTTTCCTCAGATGGGCATAAGTATATAATAATAGCTACATAGTACTTCACAAAGTGGGTTGAAGCAATTCCACTCACCCTCACTAATGGCATCCAAATATCTAATTTCATCTTATACGACATTGTTTTCCACTTTGGCATACCATCTACCATCTTCATAGACCATAGTACACCTTTTGAAAACTAGCATGTGGATGATCTATGTGCCGGACTCCACATCCATCACCATTTCTCCAGTCCATATTCCCTCAAAGAAATGACCAAGCTGAGGCAACCAATAAAACTATCATCAAAATCCTTAAGAAAGTTGTCAATGATTCTAGTCGTGACTGGTACCTCCAAATAAAACCTTCCCTTTGTGCATATCACACTTCTTATCACACTCCAACATTCACCACCCCATATTCCCTTATATATGGTTCCAAAGCCGTTCTACCCATTGAGGTAGATGTCCCATCATTACATGTCTCGATGAAGAATTATACCACCGATGAAGACTATCACATGGCATGTCTCACACAACTTAACATGTTAGATGAAAAGAGATAGAAAGAATATGATCACTTGGTTTCCTACTAGAATCAACTCAAAAGGAGTTATAACGATAAAGTCCATCCAAGACAATTCCAAGTGGATGACATGGTCTTAAAGGAAAATCAGAAATTCCAAGCACATCGAGAGAAGGGAAAGTTTGAGCCTACTTGGTTGGGTCTCTACATTGTCACAACATGCTTTGGCTCTAGAGCCTATCAGTTATCAACACTAGAAAGTGAGCCTTTGAATGATCTTATCAACATCATCCATTTGAAGAGGTTCTAAGCCTGAACCAGATCCTACATATTCAGAAAATCCATAAAAATTGGAAAAACCAAAAAAATACAAAAGAATAAAATAAAATAAAAAGAGAGCAAAAAAGAAAAGAAAAATAATCATCCAATGGTGAAAACTTGGCAATTCAAGCACCTTGGACAAGTACGTTGGTGAAAATGAGGAAACATGTGCCATACATAGTGGACTGAGTCCATATCTATCATACTCCCATCCCCCCATCCCCACCACTATCCCATTCATTCCAAGGTGTTCTATCCTCGAGCCTATTCAATGTAGCATTCATTTACTATCCCAAATCCTTTACATATCTTGTATAGCAAGATCTTCTTGTCCCAAATTCTATGCTTCTGTACATATCTAGTGTAAATCTCTCCCCATCTATTGTACATGTCCTCATCACTCCTGCAGTAACATTTTCTCAAATATCTTGTTCCACTCAACCTTGTACTTCAGCAAATTCAATTTTTGACTATCCTTGATCACAGTGGTTATTCTTTGAATCATCATTTTCCAGTGAATAACAACACTCATTCTCTCATCAATCAGTGGGTCCTTGAGTATGTATCCCTCCTCATGTTAGACCTAATCTTCCACCATAACACCATGTCTATGTCGATGTATCCTTCCACATGTTTAGACCAATCTTCCCACCATCAAACAAATTACTCTCTCTCCTTGGCAAAGGATTTCTTTTGGAGTTATCATTTCGGTCTTGGATTTTTTCCTTTGGATCTTGTTAATCTTTTGTGGCTTCTCATTGTTCCTCTCTTCAAAGTGGCCATGATCCTTTATATTATGGTGCACTGTGAATGAGGGCCATCTATGGAAAGGTCTTTTGATCTTTTTCTTCTACCTATGAGTCAGTTAGATGTGACACTTGCACGGTTCACATGTGATCTTCTGGGTTACATGGTGTACTTGGAAAATGTCATTTGTTTATGGTTTCTCCAGTAGCATTTCTACCATGCTTCCTCTTGGTTTCATGCATGATGCTAGTGAAACCTTGTGTGTCTTTTTCACATCAGTCCTATGCAATGCTAGTGACAAGGCCTTGTGATCCTAGTATCCTTGGCAGGTCTCTAATGTTTCTATATCAAACTAGGTTGTTCTCTCTAAATTTTCACTTGAAGCTCCCCAAATCCATTACATCCTACATCATATTGATTAATATTGCATCTTGCATATAGCTTCATCCTGTATCCTACATTTCCATTTCATCTTGCATTCATCCATCTTTTCTCTTTGAAGCTTGGTTATTTATCCTCTCTTCTTCCTTTCCCTCCCCTTTTGTGTTCTTTTCGAGAAAATTCAACAACATTTCCTCTTTGCGTTATTTTCTCAAGGGGGCATAACCCCTTATTCCTCTAAATTCTAGCCTAGGACATCTTCTTTTCTTGTCTTTGATGCCACACCACTTGTGGCATCCACAACCCCTTATTCCTCAAAATTCTAGCCTAGGGCATCTTATTTTCTTATCTTTGATGCCACACCACTTGTGGCATCGCATCAAAGAGGGTCAAAATGTAGACAACTAAAAATCCTTTAGAAAATAAAAGTATTTTTATTGTTTGAAAACCCTTGATGACATCATCATTTGTTAATTAATTAATTAATTATTATATCATTAAATCCTCCTATTTTAATTAAAAATATTTAATTAAGAAATCACTTCCAAAAATGTTTAAATCTTATTTGAACATCATTCCCTCCAATATTTAGTAATTATTTAATAAATTGACCAAAAATACTTTAAATAAATATAATATTTATTCAAATCCTAAAACCTTGGAAATATTCTAGAAATCCCTAACCTCTTCTAGAATTTCCTAAACTCACCCTAAACCCGATTAAAGGGTGATTCCTACCCTTTTTAGCCTAACCCTTCAAACTTTGACTTTGGGTGAAAATCCCTCATAAATACTTCTTACATCCTCATTAATGCTTCTTACATCCTCATTCATGCTTCTTGCAAGCCATTAATGAAGCTCATGTCTCCTCTTCCACTCTTGTTCCTCTTGCACACTTCCCTAGTGTTTCTCACACATGTATTAGTAACCTCAACCAAGGTCAAACCTTACCAAACCCCTAACCTTACCCCAAACTCTACCCCAAACCTTACCTCTGACCATAACTCCTCTTCTGAACCCAATCCCTTCCTCAAATCCTATAAATACCCTACCTTGCCAAGAGAAAAATACTAATTCACATCGTTTACATTGAGTAGTGTTAAAATGTTAGATGAATTCTAAATCATCTTAAGCTTTAGCATATTTGTTAGTTTAGCTCTTTTCCAAGTTTTCTTAAAATCACATCATAGCTTAGATTAACATGGATTAACTTAGTTTATTTCATGTTTATGCTTTTCATCTCATCATATCAGCTTTCATTTGGCTTAAAATCCACTCTAGTTTATTCATTTATAGCATAAATATGAATTTGACCATTATTAGGCTCTTTGAGGCCTTACGAGCAAAAAATGTCTTCTATACCTAGTTTTGTGCCAATATTGATTTCTCTTGGTCCCTAATCTATCCTAATACCCCCTAATCATCATTAGGGGTATGCTTCAATTGTTTAGAGAGAACACTCACATCCGTAAAGCAAGAGCACACCCACATCCCTATAGTGAGAGCAAATCAAATGGTGACATGTTTCTCCCGTTTTAGATCAATTTGAGGTATCTTACAAATGGTTTTTCTATATGTTTAGCATATGCTACTAGGACTAATGTTTGAATGTCTACGCATGTTTCGAAAAGGTTAGGTTGCATTGATCATAGTTGTGTTCTATCTCTAGCAGATTCTTCTTGTAAACTAACAAATGCTCAATTATTGGTTCATTATATCTGAATTATACCTTTCATATTATCTATTTACTATATTCAAATTTACATCTCTTATTAATCTCTTTTGTAAGATCTGAATATCTAGCTTCCATAGATCTTGTGGCCTCTTCTGTACTTCTTTGTCTTCTTTTTTCTTTTCCTCTGCTTCTACCTTTTGATTCTTAGGGCTGTTTGGTTTTATAGATCTTGTAGATCTTTTATGTGTGCTCGTAGGTGCAACCTCTTTTGCAATCTTCTCAGGATTGACTGATAAACCTATCACACTAGGAATAGAAATTTCTATCTTTTCTACTCCAAAAGGAGGAGGTGCTTCAATTTTCATGCTGGAAGATCCTTCTGTTATCTTTGTCCTTAGTTTCTTTATCTTGTCCATAGTGATTCTTGCCTCCGCATTAATGTCCTCAACTATTTTGTCAATCTTTCTCTTCCTTGTCCCTTTATCTTGTTCTTCTCTAACTTTTTCTAAATTTTCCTAGTAAGTTCCCCATATCTCTTCAGATGTTTCTACCTCAGCTACTAATACATGTTCAACTTGCATTGATAGAACCTCAGAACTAACCTCATACCCCATAGGGTAACACCATTTCTTTCTAGGTTCAACTGCATCAAAGTATAAATAGTTAGTTTCAACCATGAAATAGATTCTATCTTTTTATTTCTCAACTATTTCTTCAAATATCCTATACCTTTCCTTCATTTTCCTTTCAAGATTTTTTGTCAAAGAAAATAGTTCACCATCTACCCAATTTTTCTCGTCTTCGGTATCTTTCAGAGATTTGTATACTAGTAGGTATATTTTCCTTCCATGCTCTAGGGTGCATTCTAGGAATTTTTTTCTCAATGTAGATGTACATGTGGACTAGAAGTGAACCAAATCCAAAGGCTTTTGACTTATCTTCACAAGTTCTCCAAAAACTATTATGTAAGGATTTCACATAGATTATATTTTATGTTTTCCTTAACCATTTTGTATGCCATCATAATTACTCCTACTGACATAGAATTGGGTCTATTTCTATAGAACAACTTATATCCAAGTAGCATTGCTACCAATCTCACATCTTTCTTAAAGATGTCATTACAATCATCGCTCAATTATCCTAATTAGAATGTGTTAGGGTTTCTTCTTGTTTCCTGATGTTTTTATCAGCTACTAGAAGGGCTCCAGTATTGTCCAAACCAATTATCGCATGAGCTTTCCTATCCAAATGAATTGGTCATGAATTATACTTAGAATGATCTTGAACCATTCATTTTCAGTAAACTCAGTTAGAAGGGTTAACTTAATAATAGACAGGTCTTCCAAATTTTTGAACTCTTCTACCATATTTCCATTTGATTATATCATTTCATATATTTCCCTATAGATATTAACATCTCCTATGATCTCATACTTGCAGTGTATATAGGCCCTAATGTCTTCAATGTGTAACACACCGTAAGGGGTTTACAAAAATGCTCCTTTCAAATCATCCTCACAAGACTTAAATGGGTGCTTCTTAAACTTATAACTCACTCTATCAACAAAATCAAATATCACAGGTGCATACATATCTTCTTGAAGAGTACAAAATCTAAATACCTTTGATACACTAAATTCTAGAATCTCTACTTCAAATGATCACACAATGTATTTGCTAGATGGATGAAATGATTCTTCACACTTCTCTCCTTGGTCACTGATTATAAAATGGTGAGGAACTGATATTCTGCAAGCTCTTTATCCATCACTAGTTGAGTAAGTGCATTAATAAAAGTTAGCTCACTTTGCACACTGTTTAGTCAAACAAAATCTCACGGTCATGGGATATGAATTTCCAGGTGCTGCAATCACAAACATAAACTACATAGTGTCTGTATATACCATATCTTAGCTCACATGATCATATTCCACATAATTAGGGGATGTATATATTTTGGTTTCTTCAGCCAATGCTCCCCCTAAGGCCATGCGACATTCTAGGTTAATGTAACAATGTAATCATCATCCAAAGACACAGTAGCATCTACTGTCTCTCCATGGACCAATGCCTTTTAAAAATATTTTACCTTCTATATCTTCTCATCATGTTCATCTACTAGTTTCTTGAAATGATTCTTAAACTCATCCATGTAATCTTTAAGACTTTTACCACTATCACCAATATTTTTATTTATAACCATAGGTGGTGGTCCTCTTCTATTATTTGTTCCATTATACCTACAAAAATTTTCTATGTGTTCCAAGTTGTTGCATTTGAAACATTTATGTGGTCTTCTATTCTGATTAACCTACAACTTATAATACCTTATAGTATGCTCAAGGTTATTTCATTTGTAGCATGTGATCTTGGCTACTGACTCCTCTCTAATATAATCTTGTTTGTACCTTGACTGATTTGGTTTTCTACATTCTTCTTTCTTGTGTCCATATGCATAACCACTATGACAATAACTAGTAAAGGGTTTGAAAGTACCTTTACTTCTGCAATCTCTTTTCACATGTCCAATTTTGTTGTATCCAAAGAATCTACCTCTAAAAGGTTTGATCTAATCTTTAGGTTCTTCAAATGTAGGTATCTCTTCAGTCTTCACTTCATGAGTTTCTTCATTAGTTTTAGAACATTCACCTTCATTGTATCTAATTCTAGTCATGTCTCATTTAGGTTTCTATCTCTCTCTCTCTTTGTACATCAATTTTACCACTGCTCATTTGTGGCTTCTCAATGTGTGATTTGGATTGAGTAAGTTCACCTTTTATGATTTGATTATATTTCTCCAATTGTTGACATTTATCCTTGTAGTGATCAAGTTCAATCTTCATTTGTCCTATCTGCATATTAGCTTCTTTTAGTGTCTCTTCAACTTTGTATCATGCATCCATTTCATGTTGAATTTCTTTAATCATCAGAAGATTGATTCTCTCCTTTTCTTGCTTCATCTTCTTTACTTGGTCTGATGTGTCATTGTCTAAATCCTCTTTGATCTTATCCATAAGGTCTTGTCTCTAAATTTTTGAAATTTCAAGTTGTTCCTTTAGTTTCTTGATGAAACCTTATAATCTTCACAATTTGAATTTTATTTCACCATTCTCAACATTTTCTTTGTCTAGGTCATCAAGTGCTACTTCAAATTTTTCTTGCAAACTTTCTAAATCCATTCTGATCTCCCTTAACCTATTAGGATTTCTCTCCAAGGCCCAATAGTTCTGATACAAATTGTTAGGATTAAGTAATACTAAGAGTGGGGTGAATCAATATTACAACACTTTAAATTAAACTTCAACCAATTTCAAATAAACCATATCAATGATGAAATGAAAAGAACATAAAAACATAACTCATAACACCATTTTTTTTTTCAAGGAAACCCTAGCCAAGGAAAAATCCTGATGGGGATGGTACCCACAACTATGCACTAAAATATTGAATCTCTATTAGGAGATCTAGACCTGTTCAGATCTAAGTATTACATAGTACATTTACTTGTTATATGAATACAAAACCCTATTACGGGTATACAAAAACCTTTTTAAAGGTGAGCTGAGCTTACAACTCTTACAATACAAAGTCTATAACAAAAGTGTTATGAAAATAATGAACAATGCAAGTATTTTCTATGCTTTGATAATTGAAGTTATAGCTCTGTCAATATCAGATCTTGCATATGTTATCTGCCTTTTTCAATATCCCAAATTGGTATCCATCACATATCCATAGTTTCCACACTTATCACTTCCATAAAACACTCTAGATACTTATATCGATTCTACCATCCAATCAGCTCACAAAAACAATACAAAACATAATAATTACTTATGAAAATGATAAATATAGAGTCAACAATCTTATATTACCAAAGTTTTGGAAATATAAAACTTTCATCTGACTTAGCACATTACCATTCCATTTCATCTTTCCTCAATCATCGTGACAACTCACATACCCTATTCTGTTGTTTCGCTATCTTCGCATACCTTCACAATACTATATCTTATTGATACCCACACCTAAACATGTGTGAACTTAACTAAAGGTTATACATATCCCAAAATATCCTCCTATAACTTTGCAAGCCATAATACATCATATACCATATTCCTTGACCAAAACAGTACTGCAGAATACTGTTATCCTAATTTTGTAATCAGTCATTTTCATGATGGAGTCTCCCATATTTTTTATCACTTCATGCAATCACTCCAACATAAGTGTTTCCATAAATGACAACCCTTAAGTGATCCATAGTGCTCCCAAAAAATCACTTGCCAACACCTCCTTCATGGTGAAAAAATCACATAACCGCTCCTTTTATCGCTCCACACTTTTGTGACCAAATCAACATTCACTAGCTCCATTGGAAAGAAACTTAGTGGAGTATAAATTCACTCCTAGATCACTACGTTCTGAAGAAAGAATTTCTATTCCTTCTAAAAGTGGGTTATCTCGATACATAGAATAAGTCAAATGCTCATTATCCATATTAAATGCATTTATAGTTTAGTAAATATAAGAAAACAATATTTATCATATGTCTACATGAAAACAAACAATAATGGCTGCATGAAAATAAAGTCAAAGGCACACATCATTTATATAAAAAAATCTAGTATGTATAAAAACTATAGCAAGGATTACTATAATAGATATGTTCCATCATAAACAACTAAGTATCATAATCCATGAAAAGGTACTTATAACTACTACTTAAAGTCTATAAAAAGTCTATAAAACCATATGAAAGTGTTGCTAGAATATAGTTTAAAACATTCCATAATGATGGCTCATCATTCCCCTTAACCTAGGAATGGCTTGACCCATCAGCCATTGCTGCACACTCCTACTTGCCACATTCCCCTTCCGAAAAGCTCCAGTAGAAAGCTTTCATTTCTTCTAGCCGCTTCCACTTGTCAATCTCATACTCACTATTGTAGGCATTTTTCATTCCTCTCATTTCTAAACATGGCCAAAAGAGAATTGGTGGCTACATTACTAGGGGTAACCAATTTTATTTCTTTGTTCTTTCTTTCTCCATAAATATAATGGCCCACCTAGTGGCTGCATATAGATTGTTAGGGGTATGGAGCTCATATTTTTACATCTGTGGTGTGAGTTCTAACCATCTCATTTGGAAATGTTGAGTGGTAGTGTAAAGATCCCTATTGACAATGTCAGATATTGAGAAAAAGAGCCTTCTCTGAGATGTTCGATTAATGGCTTGGACCATCCATGAGCCAAAAATTTCTTCCAATCAAATTAAAGTGTCCTACCTTTAGAGGACTCTCCCCAAATATTAGGAGGAATTGTAGCTTCTTCATATTTATAACTATCAAATTGCTCTCCCCTACTGATGTCATTCTTACTCTAAGAAGCTAATGCAAAAATATGTACTTCCCCAATGTACATGAGAGGATTCTAATTTACATCATCAAAGACTTCCATATTGTGAAGATAAAATTCACATAGGAGGCACCTCAAATGTTGAGGAGACTCCTTGTATGCTTCAGAAAATTCATGGGATGTTTTAAAGAAAGGTTCTTCCCTTGCCAAATTTTGAGCAATTGTTTGTTTAAATACAACTCTTTCAAATAAAGTGCATAAACAAGAGAAGGAATCCTACGCTGAATAATTTTAGGAACTAGTTGCACAATTTCACTAATAGTTACCTTTAGATTTCCAATATTTGTATCTTTGTTACTGATAATCCATTTTAATCTCGCACTCTCAAGTTTATAAGTGACACTTTGATCCTGCATTTATTTATAACAATACATCCCTACAATAAAATTTGTGACATGGTAAATTTGTGACTTATCCTACAAATTCAACTTCTTCAATTTTATCAGATACACTCCTCACTTCTTGTTCCTCCTCCTCAATCCACATAGCTTCCTACTCATCCTCCTCAATCCACACCACTTCTTCTCATAACTTCTTCACAGTAGCTGCTAATTTTTCCAACCCTATTTCTTCCTATAGTGGGGTTGGAAAAGAAGATTCAACAACATTGGAAGGTTCAAATGTAAGAATTACAAGATGCAATGGAGAAGTGGGAATATTGGAGACATGAGGTGATTGTGGGGAATGAGAAGGACTAGGTGGAGAGGAATCAATATGAAAAATAGGGGGAGTAGATGATTGGCCTTGTAATTTTCTAATTTTCTATGTAGGTGTAGGAATGGGTAATGCCTTCCTTTGATCTTTGGCTACAGGATAAGAAATTTCAGTAGGATGAATTCGTTTAAGACATTTATGAACAATTTTTGGGACATTCGGTTGAGAAATTGGAACTATAGAATTCCCTTTATCATGTACAAAAGAAACCCCACTGTTTGGATGAGAAATGTGGGACATTCTTGTGGACAAGGGAATATTATGTTGAGATTCATTGGAGGTAGAATATTTAGGCACATGAATATCAGGAAAGACAACTACAGAAGCTTTAGTTGTTTTGGAATGACATCTATGGGTAAGAGGCTATCCTCTAGGTCTGACATCCTGAACCTCAATCCTAAACTTCCTTAGACTAAAAAATTCTTCCCAGGCCATTGGAGAATGATCTCATATGGACCTTTCTAGGAGTATCTTAATTAGACAATGATGGGAAACAAAATTGACTTGATCCTTTTGGAAAATAGAGGGACTATTGACAAGAAAGTTGTAAAGGAAATTTGGAACATTGTCTAATTGTCCATGACATGCATATGAGACAAAAATTTGAAATGATGAGAATGTATCACTAAGAACTTACCTTCACACATAAAATACTTGATAACATAGGTGGCCTTGAGAACCCACTCCTCTGGTAAGCTTAATCACTAAGCACCCTATTTGGTTATGCTTAATGGAGGGCCTTCAAGTGGGGTGAATTCATCTTGAGTGGTTCATGTATCTTTTGTTTGTTGGAATAATTCACTAGTCCAGGGTAACCTAGTTATCTTAGAAATTCATTCCTCTATAACAATAACTTTAAGACCTTTTACTTTAGCCTTCCCATTTCAAAAATTTCTTGTGAACTCTTATGTCACTTTATCATCAAATGTAGTGAGCTTGATAAAATAATCAAGCCAACCACATTGGTGAAATGCAAGTAAATTCTGGGCATCTTGCAAAAAAGTTCTATGGTTTGTTGGCTCATGCCTAACAGGTTGTCCTCCCATGTTGAACTGCGGCTTCCTACAAAGTTGAAAAATCAAATACACCTTACCAAATTCACCAACAGATCAAACTTTCCTCTTTCTTACTGAAATCCTTGCAACATTAACTACTTCCCTCTTCTCCCCTCAACCTAAACTATAAAACCACTATCTAAGGAATGATGGAAGATGTTGAAATTGGCTTACAAATTCTAGCTTCAAATTTTCAGACAAGTTGAGGAAGGAACACAAGGTGAAATAAGTTTTAAATGCAAGAGATACAATTGGATAGTAAGTGAATCAGAAGAAAAATTGAAAGTACCCATAGAAAGGACACATCGTTAACTCTATTTGAGTAGTTGGCATCAGAAATACATAGATGTGGCAATTCAAGCACACAAAAAAGATTGGCAATTTGTAACCATATTTGAAATATAAATGTACTTTCTTTAATTAACTCATAAATGAAACTAAATAGAATAATTAACCACTTGAGATTATGTGGGATGTATTTGGCATATTGAATACTTAACCAATTGATGTGACCGCTCTCTCTTTATTACAAATAATAGAGAGACACGCTTGAGAAAAAGGTGAATGATGGATGTATGAGGTGGAAGAAAAAGATGGGATGCATAGTGGATGAGTGAGTGGAATAGAATGAGACCCACTCAGTGAATCCTTTATTATGATAGCTAGCGCACAATCATACACTTCTTAGAGAGTTGATCTGAGATTCAATCCCCTTGGCTACGAGATGAACACCTTGTTGCTTAGACTGGAATTGCTTTAACAATTCTACCTTGTCACTGGGTTTAAAATAGGGCTTCAGTCGATGCCCATTGACTAGAAATTTGAACCTAACATCATCGATGATACATAATTGTATGGCACCATTTTCAAATACTTCGATGATTTCATATGGACAAAACAATATAGTTAGAAACTTTCTCAAACTTTCTTTATATCTAGAATAATATAATAGAGCCCAATATCCTACAATAAACTTCTTCTCCTTTATATACTAGTCATCCCATTTAATACGTTGATTCTAAATTAACTCTATGTGCTATAGGGAATTATTTCTAAGATCATCCAAGGTATTAAGTTTCATGATTATTTCTCTTTGTGTTGTAGTTAGATCTAGATCAAGTTCCAATGTTGTCGAAAGAGTCTTGTGTTCAAAATCTATGGGCATTACAACCTTCTTTCCATACACCATCTCAAAATGTGTATAACCTATGGTGGTTTTCCAAATGGTTCTATAAGCCCAAATGGCTTCTGGTAATTTGGCAGCCCAATCCTTCTTATGTAGGTTTACTATTTTTGTTAAAATTGCCTCAATATCCCTATTGGTGACCTCTTCTTGGCCATTGGATTGAGGATGATAGGGGGTTGACTTCTTATGCCTATGATTATATTCATTAACCAAAGCTATTATTAAGATAGATATGAACTGAGCCCCTTGGTCTATTACAATTTCTCTATGAACTCCAAATCTGGTGAAAATTTCCTCATAAAGGAATTCTGCAACTTTTTTATCCATAGCATGCTTCATAGGCTTTACTTTAACCCACTTAACTACATAATCAATACAAACAAAGATGTAAGATTTACCATTGGATGGAGGATCAATTGGGCCCATAAAGTATAGTCTTCATTTATCAAAATGAGTAACCACCACTTGGGGATGTAAGAGAATTTCATCAAATCTAGTTGGTCTCCCCATCCTCTAGCACCTATCACATTTCTTTGTATACTTGGCTACATCCTTGTGGAGTGCAGGCCAATAATAACCAACATTAAAAAATTTCATAGCTATCCTTTTTGTAGAAAAATGCCCTCTATAGGGCTCATCATGTAAGTCATGCAATATGTCATAAGTTTCCTCCTCCCTTACACATCTCCTCATGACTTGGTCTGGTCCTATATAAAACATACAATCTATAATCCAATAGAAGTTAAAACTCTTTTCAACTAGTATTCTTTTCTCCTTTGGTAAGAAATGAGGAGTCCTTTTTGCAACTAAGTAATTAGCTATATCTACATACCATGGATGGATAACTTGTATTGAAAATAAATGCTCATTAGGAAATGAATCTTCTATGTGTGCAAAACTATCTTGTCTTTGCAATCTAGATAAGAAATCAACAACCACATTGGCTTTACTCGGTTTATTCACAATGGTAGTGTCAAATTCCCACATCAGTAACAACCACCTAGCTAACCTTCAAGTAATAGAATTTTTATTCATGACATACTTAATTGATGCATGATCAGTATGGAAAAATATATTATAACCTAAAATGTAATGCCTGATTTTTTTAAGTGCATAAATGGTTGCCAACATTTCCTTTTCTGAGACAGTATATTCAAATTCAGCTCCCTACAAATTCTTGCTAATATAGTAAAGGGCATGCTCCGTTGACCCATATTTATATCTCAGAACAACACCGACAACATAATATGACACATCAATGTGAATGTGGAATGAAAGTGACCAATCTAACCCTTTTAGAATAGGTTCTTATGTGTGAGAGCTCTTTTAAGTGCAAGAAATTCCTTCTCACATTTTACTATCCATTCAAATTTTGCATCTTTCTTTAACAAAACATATAAAGGTCTCATTATTTGACTAAAATATTTAATGAATCTCCTTTAGTATCTAGAATGACCAAGGAAACTCCTTAGGTCCTTTTGTTTAGAAGGAAAAGGTAAACTAGAGATCACTTCAATCATAGAAGGATCTACTTGTATTCCTGCAACAGAGATATAATGTCCCAACACTATTCCCTCCTATATCATCATGAAACACTTATAACTATTAAGTGAAAGACTATGGGGTATGTGTAGGATCATGGTATGCAAAAAAGTGGCGATGTGAAAAAGAAGTCTTGATTGATAGATAATGCAATAATAATAAATAATTCTTCTAATTTGATGAATTTTAGACTAAGTTAAGGTGGTCAGACACAAGATTTTTTATATTTAGGAAAATTTGTAGAAGAAAAATGATAATTAATTATTTACTTGGAAAAAAATTACAAAAAATATACATCGCATGCAGACATGATTCTACTACTTTAATCTAGAATCTTATAAAAAAATATTATCATTTGATTTTGTTTAATGTGGTTAGACATACACCTACTTGTTATCTTTCTAGTCATGATTGATAGACTTATTGAAAAATAGCTATAACTTTCAAACTATATAACATTTTTGAGATCCAAAATATGTGTCACATTCTATGATTTTCCTACTACAAAAAAAAAGGTTTTCAATTTGATAAAGTTTAGATTAAGTTAACATGGTCAGACATCAGAGTTTTTGTATTGCAAAAAAGTTGTAGAAGAAAAATCATAATTAATTATTTACACCTACTTCATATTTTTTCCTAAAATCATACACCTACTTCTTATTGTTTCCTAAAATTTTTGGACTACTACATTCAAATACACCTACTTATTTTTTCTTGAAAGTTTTGGACTACTACATTCAAATTTAAAATTTTCAACATATAGAATAATTATTTTTCAAAAAGGCCTAGTATCTTAGAAAATAAATTCAATTTTCTATAGATTCTCTTGTTACATATTTTTGATATAATATTTATAACTTGTTCAATTTTTTATGTCAACTTTCCTAAACCTCTTTTTCTGAATTTCCATTACCACTTAAGGGTCTAGTTTGTCATACTATGATCCTGCACACACCCTATGATCTTCACACCTCTAGAGGAATTTTTACAAGTTATCCTTAGCTTCTTAAAAAGTGGCACCATAAACAGTGAATTAATCCATATAAATTTCCTTGCAGTCATATGAGATGTCAGAAAATACACTAATCACAACTCTTTGGAAGGTTGGAGGAGCATTACAAAGATCAAAGGGAAGCATAGAATAATAAAATTTTCCCCAAGGATAGGTGAAGGTGTTCTTCTCCTGATCTTCTTTAGAAATCCTAATTTGATTATAGCCACTAAAACAATCAAGGAAAGAAAAGTATGCCTTACCTGATAGGTTATCCAACACTTGATCAATAAAAGGTAGAGGAAAATGATCTTTCTTTTTGTAGAATTAAGATCTTTGTAATCCATGCACACTCTCCACTTACCACCTTTCTTTGGCACAATAACCTATGGGGGAACCCACTGACTATCTAAAATTGGGTAGATAAACCCTGCATTGAATAGCTTTTGTAGCTCTGCTTTGACTATTTCCCTAAGAGATGGATTAATTTCATCTTTGGGGTTGTCTATCAAGCTTAAAATTATTATCAATGAATATTTGGTGAGTACATAATTTATGATATAACACTTTCATATCACTATAGTCCCAAGAAAAAAGATGTCTTGTGGTTAGTGAGGATCTTAATTATGGACTCCTACTACTCAGTAGTAAGGCTAAAGTTGATATTAAAAACTTTTCCTACAACAATATCTACCTATGAGGTTAACTCCATCATGAAGACATCAAATAAAATAGGCATCCTTATCTCATGCTATAAAAAGGTATGTAAACAATCTATTGCTGCAAGAAAATGTGTAGAAGTAGAGGAAGGAAGAATAGTTTGCAGAGAACATGGACTTTCTTCACATTGAGGATTTTTAATACTATAATTATTTTGGATGACACTGTCTAAAATTCCATCTTCTTCTTTTAGCTCAATAAAAGGTCCCCTTTTAATCATCATTAAGTTTACCACAAAATTAACTTCCTCTTCAACATCTTCCCCTAAATCAGGCCAAACCACTTGCTCATTCTAGAGTTGAGGTTGGGCTAGAGCATAGAGATTGACAACCTATATAGGCATTTTTAGTTTCCAACCAGGGTCTTCCTAATATAATTGAATATCCTCCTAATGTTGTTTTTGGGGATAACACCATGAAATCGAAAGGATATTCCCATGAATCCAAGGTGACTATAAGGTCTTCTATGAATCCATCAAGTTTGACAGTGGAAATTTCAACAAGCTATATGATAGTAGGTCTATTTATTAATTCTGAGATACTTAATTGCATCATAAGGTCTTTTATTATCACATTTATGGAAATTTCAAGATCAACTTGAGAATTTTTAACCTGAACTCCATTAACAATGATCTCCACAATAGGACTACTAGGGTCTAAGTATTTTGGGATGGTAAGATTTCCCAACACTAAATCAGACAGCTATCCTAAAAAAAGAATAGTTTGAGGGTCTCATTTCTTCATACCTCAAATTTCTAAACATGCCTCCTTGATAGACTTACTATAAATAGGAACTTCCTTTATGTCTTGGAACATGGGTATATTCACCCATATATGCTTTAACTATTCAATGATGTTAACTAAAGGCTCCTCTTGAGGCTGAACAATTTCTTTTTCTAACCTTTTAGGAAAAGGAGGTTCTTTATTGGAGGTTGAAGGAAAGGGTTGATTGGGTAATGAATCCTTAGTTGGGGTTTATCCATTTATGTTTTCTTTCCCACTTTCCTCAAATGAAACTTTAGTGATTACTGGAGGAGTTGGAGTTGGCAAGAAATTCCCCAATCTTAGATTAATATTGTTAAGAGCATAGGCAGGTTGTTGATTAGGGTCAATAGAGTAAACTTGTTGTTGTAGAGGCTTTCTATTAGGATTAGGTGTTGGTTGAGTTGGTAACTGAGTTTGTTTAGGGTTTGAATTCTACATGGTTGTAGGAGGTGGCTACATTTGCTCCTAATCCCATGAATCATCTCAAGGATGACTCTTTAAGAGTAGAAGGAAACTTTTTTAACCTATGAGAATATGTGGAATAATAAAAAATTCTATAGAGGATATTAAATTTAAACATAAAGGCATCAAGATCCTTTGTGATCAACCTGTAGAACTTGAGGAGTGCTGAAGTAGTTATTTTCTTGAGATTTTGATTTTTATGCAGGTCGGGAATTGGAAAGGGAAAATTAGGTGGAACTACCATTCTTTCCTAAGCTCTTGGGTTTCTTTCAATAGTTCTTTAGTTACCCCTTGGTTGGTAAAATACAAGGGCTAACTGAGCATTGTCTTGGTGCTAGTTAAGGTCGAATAGCTCTGCAAACAAGTGCAATTATTCTAAGGAAGAAGAAGGAGGAGGACCTAGATATTGGTCAACATCAACATACGGTTCTTCTTCTTGGGGTGGTTCTTGTATAATTTATCTAGGAATGAATCTCCCAAAATCATCTCTTCTTCTATATATACAAAAAATGTAAAACTAGACTATGAGGAAAACTATATTTTAAGATATAGATTAACTAAAAATTTAGATCTACAACTACAATGCATGCTATAGATTCTTATTTCAACACCATCCTTGAAAATGATGCCAAAAATGTAGTGATCTTAATTGGATTCATTAACTAGGAAAGAAAATTCTCCTACTTAGTGATTAGACATCATATCAGGCAACTAAGAATCCTCCAAAAAGTGCATCATGCAATTGTCAACTCGAGGCTGTATAAATTGAAATGGATCATCACAATATATGCACTAGTATTTTGCAACAAACATGTATCCTATATCTACATTTGATGCTGGAAATGAATATGCAATAAATAACTTTTAATTCAAATTGAAGAAATGTGTTAGCTATAGAAAATAATAACTAATCAGTGGCAACAAGAACAATGAACAATTCTATATATCCATCAACTACATGAGTAGCCACTCAACTTTTATAGGAAATTAAAGCACAACTATTTTATTTGATGAAAAGGAAAGAAATAGACACTTTCCTGAGTGGGCCCCTTCAGTTGGTGTCTTAGGAAAATTATAGGCTAAACTTGAAATTGTAAGATCATATTATTTAATTAACATCAGAAAGTGCTATAAAATATAAAATAAAGAGTGTCATATATGTATAATGTAAGATGATAAAGGGGGAATGAAAGATCTACTTCTTAATCCAAATTCCCAAAGGAAAGATCCTAATTGATCAACCAAAATAAAATGGTTAATACACAAATGAATCAATCTATGGAGAATATGAATAACAAAGAAAACCTTATATTTTGTTATATAAAATATGTATTGAAATCTTGATTGAATTTAAGACAAATACTAACCTCAAAATAGGGAAGATCTAGAAAATACTAATTTGTGGTGTCTGTTTTTAGTTTCAGGAAATTTTGCAACCGATCTAGCCTGGAAATACAGAAATAGAGAAAATCCATAAACCTTTTTTCTTTCTAAGAAAGGTCAAGCTTGACCCAAGATCAGGGTAAGATCTTACTTGGCAGCACAATCTTACCTCAAAAAGTGGACCTTGACCTGCACTGCTCCGACGAAAATTCTATTCATGGATCCTGAAAGTTTGTCAAAAAGGGTACTCAGATCTGAACTGAGATTCATTGTCTCACACCTATACCATCAAGAAAAAGGGCTTTTTTTTTGGATGAGGGGTTTTCCTTGGTCAAAACCTAGTTTGGAATAAACCTTGAAATATAATTGAAATTGTAGTTTATAAACAAAGCAAATGGAACTATTCACCATGCTTATGTTGAAATCCTTGTGGATTATTCAAATCCTTGAATCCACAAGTATGGATGCTCCAAATGAATGTATAATTATATGTAGGATGTCTCCAATCAATTTCATTAGATATTCAACACCAATATTGAATGGATCTTGGACTAGGAAGAAGAATGAATGTGGATAGAGGAATCTTCAAGAAGAGGGTTCCAAAGAGATTGAATCCTTCAATGGCTATCAATGGATCTCCTTGATGAATTGTATATTGAATGCTTTAATGCTTTAATGCTTGAGGATGAATGAATTCTTGAATTCTTTCCTTCTCCTTATTTGTTTCTTGATCACTCGATTACACTTATGCTTGAATTCAATGGTGAGTGGGTGTGAAAATGAGAGAGGAAGGCTTCCTTTTATACTAGTCTAGGGCACAAACTTCTAGAGAGGCTGACATAGGAGAATTAAATTCCAATTAAGCCTTAACCCCTATAAATGGACCTAGATCAAATAAAATTTAAGATTTTACTATTCCAAAATTTGAAACAACTGACCCAAAAGGGAGAAATAAAACTTTACAAAGCCCGACATCCCAAAACCCCCAGAACTTGAAATCTGGACCTAGGGTTAGGGTCAAGGTTGACTCTGACCTAGGTCAAGGTCTAGATCAAATTTTACCTAGCTCAGGGTCAAGGTCGACCTTGACCCTAAGGTCAAAGATCTTAGATCCTCAGGATAAGGTGCCAAAAAAAGACTAGAAAATGGTGAGGAGAGAAGAAGAATAGGGGGGGAAAAGTTAGATCCAGTCAAATACCCACTCAAGGTGCTTGACATGACCCTAGACCACTTACTTGAAGGGCTAAACCAGTCCTAAATGGAAGTTCTTCCATTTTTTGATGATAGATTTATCCCCCACTTTAGCAAGAGTATGCACTTGATGCAAACTCTTGGTAAAGGAGATCATAATGAAAAAGATAATCTTATTGAAATCAAAGGGACAAAGGAATCCTCAAGCCCCCAGGGACTCAAGTATTTGTCAACTCCAAGATTACAATAAGAGAGACATATCTAGAAAAGAGAAAAAAAGAGAGGGTGTGATTACCTCACCCAATAAGAACTTACGTCCCATTGTGAATGACAAAAGGAAATAGCACAACTAGAAAGATGCAATTGAACCATGTAGTGAATGTGGCTAATCACTAGTCAACCCATGAAAGACTCACCCTTAGGAATATTCTATTCCACAAGAGAAAAGCCAAAAATAAAAGAGATTCGATCTTAAGGACACCTCTGACCTTAAGGGATCAAAATTTTGAAACTCGAGGGATCAAGAGATCCTATAAGATAAAAATCCATGCTTTAAGGATTAGTCACTAATCCATAAAGGGAGAAAACAGCCTTGAAAAATATATATATTAAAAATATGTGTGTGCAATAGGTGAGCAGAGCGTATGCCCCCACGTTAAAGTCATTGCTAACACTTTAATAGGACCAATGGCTTGAACGGAAACATAAACAACTCCACTGATTATGTTTCCACTACAAGATGCCTCCAAATGAAGACAAATCAAGAGAAATATCACATAAACATACAGAGAGCACAAAAGGGATCTACCTGCTATGGGGTCAATATGATCATCAGATAATATATATATATGATATTATTGCAAATGAATTGACATCATTCCCCAAAGAAAGTAGAACTACAATCACAATGGAGGAAATAACACATAAAAGTTACGAAGAAGAGTATTTTTGGACCATGACATGGGGACCAAAAAGAATCAATGTTACCAAATTGCAAATCCAAGTAGACTTACACAAGGAAACATTTATGAAGAATAGCATAGGTACAACATAACATGAAACAAAATATAGAAGAGTAAAGATACATATAGAGGAAATGTACAATAGATTTGATTTCTTTGTCACCTTTCACCAACAAAGTAACAAGGGTCATATAAAAGAATCTAACAAACATTTAGCAAACACATTACAGGAGAAGGACAATATGAAAGAAAAACACATGAAAAGCTACCATAAAGGACCAATAGATCAAGTGCACCAACTACTCTCCCCATCTCATTCTATATCATTTAGGGAAGGTGGATAACTCACAAGAGGGACTATATCCAACATAGTAGGAATGAAGCTAGTTCCAAACAAGGATCCTCTTGAGAATCATAATGTTCGATACTAGGTGTAATTGTCAATTGTGATGAAATCATATTTAGTAAATCAATGTCAATTACAATAGTCTCATATTCATCACTAACACCATTAGAATCATCAAGAGTATCTTCTTCATCTAGATTAATCAAAATAGGATCTAAGATACGAATAGAATCATCATAAACATGCATCTTAATATCATTATTAGTATGAACTTCTTCTAACATATCATGCATAGGTTGGTCAAAAGAAGGTAAAGAACTTTGAATAATAGAATCAATATGCTGAAAAGCAATACTAGGAGATTGATTAACAGAACTAGAAGCAATGGGAGGTATGGAAGATGTAGGCAGAAGACCATGGTTCAGATCCATCTGAGGCATTCTTAACTCAATAATATTACAATGCTTATAGGCTTGATATGAGTGAAAAAGGTTATCAGATCAAGAAGGACATGAATTAGGTATTGAAGGCCAAAAGAAGTCTAGTGTAGCACAATCCCTAGGCCTAGAAGGTTGATATAAAATATGATTAATCATATTCACTTCTTTATCATGAATGAAT
The DNA here is from genome assembly GCA_027943335.1 of Chamaecyparis obtusa. NCBI lineage: Eukaryota > Viridiplantae > Streptophyta > Pinopsida > Cupressales > Cupressaceae > Chamaecyparis > Chamaecyparis obtusa. Next base: position 95,525 of record BSBK01008288.1, on the reverse strand, counting down.
TTAAGAGACTTATGGATAGGAGAAGCAACAACATTCATGACATTTAACCAAGGAAAACCTAACTTAACTTTAAATTGATCAGAAGTAGGAACAACAACAAAGGTAGTATTCACAAATTTACCATAAAGTTCAACCAGCAAGTTAATATAACCAAATGACGGATAAAGAAAACCATTACAAGTTTGAATCCACACATCCGATATATCATAAGAATCACGTTGCAAGTTCTTCATAAAATGATTTTCTTGAGTAATAACATTGACTAAGGATGTAGGATCAACAAGACAACTGCATGTAGGTATCTTAGAAATCCTAACATAGATGTAAAGGAGACCATCAGGAACTTTAACAGTCTTAGAAACATCAAAGGTAATCAAGAGTTACCAAGATATTTTATTCTTAGGTTATTTTTGAGGTTGTAGTTGAGGTTGAAGTTTTAGTTTGGGTTGAGGTGGAACTTGAGGTTGAGCCTAAGGTGGAGATGCATATTGAGACAAAAAAACATGCTCCACATGGTTAATAATGTGATTAAGATCATCCATTTTTGAATCATAAACAATATCCAAAGAAGATGTTTGAGCAATGGTATTAGTATCATGTGTTGGTAAAGGATTCATATAGATTTGAAGGTTTTGATTAGGAGGAGAGACATATTTGTTCTTGCTACAATCAGAATTATCAACAGATAAATAATTAGAATCAACTAAGTCCTGAACCTTATGTTTTAAAGAATAAAACTTCTCAATATCATGGCCATTTTGATGATGGTATTAACAAAAGGCTTTAGGATCAAAGGATTTGGATGCCACTATAGCAAGTAAAAGAGGTCTAGTAGGAGGTAAAGTAATCATATTAGAAGTTAACAACCTATTCATAATAGAATGTGAAGATTAAGAGAGAGGATTAAACATACAATTCAAACGAAAAGAAGTGAATGCAAAAGTAGCATTGTGGGTTGCAAAAACAACTTGATCAGCAACTGCATTCGCTCATTTATTTATCTTGACATAGTTGTTGAGTTTTTGAAATTTATTTGGATTAGGAGAAGCATCACTCTTATCAACTAGAACATGAGCCATTGGAGTGTTTCTATCAAATTGAATCACTTGTAATTAATAATGAGAAAGAGCTGCACAAAGTTGTTGAAAAGAGGTAAATTTAGTAAGTAGAATCTTATCTCTAATATCCTTTTGCAGATTTGAAATGAACATACATTGAATATCCATATTAGGAACATGATAAGAAATATGAGCATGCAAATGCTTAAATATACCAATGAATTTAGTCAAATTTTCCTTAGTATTCTATTTACAATGCATTAAATCAGTTAAGGACACTTGCAAACCAATGTTATTTTGAAATTGTTGAATAAAGGCATTAGAAAGTTTTGAAAAAGAGTCAATAGAATAAGGAGGCAAGGAACAATACCATTTTAAGGCCTTGTCACAAAAATTTCTAACAAACAACTTGGCTAAAATCCTATGGTCATGAGCATAGTAACTACGAAGGATTTGAAATGTTTTAACATGAGTAATAGGGTCTCCCTTACCATTATAATTATTGAGATGAGGCATATCAACTTGCTAAGAAAAATGAGTGCGAATGATGTCTAGGGATAAAGGACTTCCCATGTCACATGTAGGAATGCTAAACTTGGATTGAGTCAAGGATGTAAGTTGTTTTATAAAGAGGACACAATTTGAGCTAAACTAATGATTGTAGAATCATTAGAGGAAATAAGAGGTACAGTAACATTAGAAACACTAGGTAAAGTATATAAAGTGATAGGAATGGAAGAAACAACTCGAGAAACACTTGGAACTATAGTTGGAAGATGATTGGAATAAGTAAAAGGAAAATTATGGTAAGAAGGTTGTGATATAGGAAGAGACACATGAGGAACACTCATACAAAGAGATGGAGCCATCGTAGTCACCAAAGGAGGAGTATAAGTAGGAATACTAGGTAAAGGAACAAAAGAAGGTTCCACACTAGTGACTGGAGGAGTAAATCCTAAATCTTGAGCTTCTTGACCTAAAGGTTTAACATTTGAATGCACAAGGTGAGTGATACCATGCATGAGATTAACACCTTGATGACTATCATGAAGGACTTTCTTGAGAGCCTCTATTGCTTGGATATAATATTGCTTATGGTTTTCTTGAATAAGCCAATTACCTATTTTATCAAGTTCAATTGAAAGCTTTTGGACTTGTTTAGGAGGAACTCTTAAAGAATCATCCTCATCATGAGATGAGTGAGAAGAATTTTTCTCCATAGTAGGATTGGAATCATGAATAATCAAATTTTCATATGGAATCCTAAGGAAAGGAAAGGAAGACTCTGGATCAAAGGCACCCATAAGTCTATGTCTTCATCTAACTGGAATATTATAAGTAGCACTAGAGGTAGTAAAGCTCATATACCAATGAAATGAAAATGAACTAAACTAGGAAAACAAAAATCATGAATAAATGAATGTTTTTATTTTTTAATTTTATATGAGATGCAAACACATAAAAGAAAGAGTTGTCTATCGCAGGTTCACCAAACAGTAAGATATAAAATAAAGATGTGTAATATATGTATAATGTAAGATGATAAAGGGGGAATGAACAATCTACTTCTTAATCCAAATTCCCAAAGGAAAGATCCCAATTGATCAACTAAAAGAAAATGGTTAATACACAAATGAATTAATCTATGGAGAATATGAATAAAGGAGAAAACCTTATATTTCGTTATAGAAAATATGTATTCAAATATTGATTGAATTAAAGACAAATACTAACCTCGAAATAGGGAAGATCTAGACAATACTATTTTCTGTTGTCTATGTTCAGTTTCAAGAAATTCTGCAACTAGATCTGGCCTGGAAATGCAGAAATAGAGAAAACCCAAAAACATTTTGTCTTTCTATGAAAGATTGACCTTGACCCAAGATCGGGGTAAGATCTTACCTCAGGGCATAGTCTGACCGCAAATGTTGACCTCTTGACCTTCACTACTTTGACAGAAATTATGGTCGCGGATCCCAAAAGTTCACCAAAAAGGGTACTCGGATCTAAACTGAGATTCACTATCCCACACCTTTACCTACAAGAAAAAGGGTTTTTTTTGTTGGATGAGTGGTTTACCTTGGTCAAACCCTAGTTTGGAATCAACCTTGAAATATAATTGAAATTGCAGTAAATAAATAAAGCAAATGTAACTATTCACCTTACTTATGTTGAAATATTTGTGGAGGATTCAAATCCTTGAATCCACAAGTATGGATTCTCCAAATGAATGTAGAATTATATGTAGGATGTCTCAAATCAATTGCATTAGATCTTCAACACCAATATGGAATGGATCTTGGACTAGGAAGAAGAATGAATGTGGATAGAGGAATCTTCAACAAGAGGGCTCCAAAGAGATTGAATCCTTCAATGGCTATCAATGGATCTCCTTGATAAATTGGATCTTGAATGCTTGAATTCTTTCCTTCTCCTTCTTTCTTTCTTGATCACTTGATTGCACTTACACTTGAATTCAATGGTGAGTGGATGTGAAAATGAGAGAGGAAGGCTTCCTTTTATACTAGTTTAGGGCACAAACTTCTAGAGAGGGAAACATAGGAGAATTAAAATCCAATTAAGCCTTAACCCATAGAAATAGACCTAAATTAAAAATAATTTAAGAGCTTACTGTTCCAAAATCCAAAACAACCGACCCAGAAGCAGGAAATAAAACTTTTCGAAGCTTGACATCCTGAAACCCCTAGAACTTGAAATCTAGACCTAGGGTCAGGGTTGAGGTCGACTCCAACCTAGGTCAAGGTTGAGGTCTAATTTGACCTAGGTTAGGGTTGAGGTTGACCTTGACCCAAAAGGTTGACCTTGAGCTTGAGGTCAAATATCTTAGATCCTCGGGATAAGGTGCTAGAGAAAGGCTGGAAAAAGGTGAGGAGAGAAGCAGAATAGGGGGGGAGAAGCTAGATCCAGTCAAATACCCACTCAAGGAACTTGACATGACCCCAAACCGCTTACTCGGAGGGCTAAACTAGTCCTAAATGGAACTGCTTCTATTTTCTGATGATACAAGTATATTGCTAGTAAAAGACTAACTTCTGAGAATTGGTATTATTTTTTTTTTCTATATGCCTTCTCTATCTATTTCCATCTATCTTCTATATCACTTCGGCTAAAGGAAAAAGGTATTTATTGACAACTAAACTTGTCCATTTTAACTTACTTATCCACTTAAGGGGGTAATATTTTATTAAAATTAAACTTCCATAATTAATAGAGAGTGGCCAGAGGAAAAACTAAGTCAAATCAATTGAGAATCATTATGGTATTCTCCTTCTGGATTTATGGATAATAAAGAAATTTACACTAGATTTATGGAACACCCTCCTTCATGCAAAAAAATCACTTAACTAATCCTTTTATCACTCTGCACTTATGTGACAAAATTGACATTAACCAGCTCTGTTCGATAGCAACTTAGTGGAATATAAATTCACTCATAGATCACTGGGTTCTACAAAATAATTTCTATTCCTGCTCAAAGGGGTTAGATCAAAACATAGAATTAGTCAAATGCTCATTATCCATATTCAATGCATCTATAGTTTATTAAATACAAGAAAACAATATTTCTCATATGGCTATAGGAAAATAGACAGTAATGGCTGGAGGAAGATAACATCAAAGGCACACATCATTTATCAAAATAGCAAGTAGTATGTATAAAAACTATAGCAAGGATTACTATAATAGATATGTTCCATCATAAACAACTAAGTATCATAATACATGATAAGGTACTTATAAATACTACTTAAAGTCTATAAAACCATATGAATGTGTTTCTAGAACATAGTTTAAGACATGCCATAATGAGGATTCATCATATGGCTATAATCCAAATTATTGTAATGTAGTGATAACTCCCGTTTGTAATTTGACCAGTGAACTCTAGGCAATGTGCCTAAATACATGTGCATTCCCATTGTAATACTCCTAATAGGGTATAGTTATTTTAATAGAGTGCATCATCTTGTGGATTTATCCTCATTAAAGATCTCATTTACTCCTTTCAAGTGAAATTTTTCCCATAAAAAAGTTTATATTTCAGAAGGGGAGATATTCCAAAACTTACAAATGAGTGTCCTATTATGAAGTTCTAATATTGTCCCATCAATATCTTCCTTGGAGAAAGATGAGGTGTGTTACTCCTAAGCATCCCATTTTACATCTTTATTTGAAGCAAATGGAGGTTTAAGAACCCATTTAGAAATGAAGCCCTTAGAGATTTTCTTTTTCTTTACAGATTTCATGCAACTCACCTATTTGGGGTGCTTAATACATGATTTCTTTTAGTTGTTATGTCCAAAATTAGACACCCTAAATATTTTCCTTCTAGAGTTTGGATATTAGGAATCTCGACCCTTTTTGGGATGGGAATCTTGTGAAATATCAATACTATTCATGTTCCTTATTCTTTGAAATAAGGCATTTTTAGATACCAAAATGTTATTTAGAAATTTTTTTAGGTCAAACCCATTTTCCCTAATCAACCCATTTGAAAATCACCTGTGAGGCTTGCTTGTGTGAAAATTATTAACCACATATTGCACTAAAGGTCTTCATCTTGTATTTTCACCTAAAATAAATCCACCATTGGAGCTCTCATCATAAAGCATACCGCAAATTTTAAACATGAAAAAAAAATTAATAAAAAAGTGAACAACACATTATTGCAATGACCATTTATAAACATAATCCAAAAAAAAACACAATAAAGTCAAAATATGATGTATGCATACAATAGTGACCATGCCATTTAACCCATTAATACAATTGATATTTGATTCAATAAACTAGATGCTTTACAATTTTTTTTAAGAAAGATTTTTTTTTGTGTTCTAATATAAATCAATAGAAAGTCAAATAAATAAGAATTTAATAATCATTTAGACTACAATATTAAAATGTATCTATAAAAATCTTATTCAAAATGTTTTTATTCTATGCAATAATTTATTACATTCATGAAAAAAATTAAAAACAATAAAAATATTAAAAATAAAGAATAATATTATTAAAGTAAAATAATGAATTTGACCTACATACATGTAAGACATTTAATACATTTGTAAATACATGAGACCAACTTAGCATCGTGATGGTGAACCCAACATGTTTTTTGTTAGAGGAAAACAAGTTTTGAAAGGGCCTTGAAACACTTTTAATTTTTTTTTAGAGGGATGTAGAACTCAACTTAAACAAATAATTGCACAAGATACACTATTTCAATCCAAAAACAAAGCAAAAGCACAGTAACAATAGCCAAGAATGATATCATCACACAAAGAATAGTCTAAAATATCAATAGGCGTAATCCTTACAACTCAAAAGAGAGGATTTTTAAAGGATTCCTTAATCTTAATTATAGTAAACCATGGTTTTTACCAGGCACCCATAGCTTTACAATGCATGGTCTTTAATAACGCTCCCATAACCTTTGATAGGAGAAATACATGAGGGGTTTTGAAAATCTCCAAAAACCTTCAACAAAGAACACTTTCTACTAATGAAACCTTCACTTAAATCAATGTGCTCCACCCCAATGGAAAAAAAAAACAACCTCAATAGAAAAGACAAGAGAAGGAAAACCAAATTGAAGAAATACATCTTCTTAGGCACATAGAACTCTGCCTCTAAAAAAATTCCCTCCATGTCAATACGAAATGTAGAAAAGATAGAAAACACCACCAGAGTAGAAGGAGCCTAGTGTAGCATAAGGGAAGGAGAGAGAGAGTGAGAAAATTAATGCTCAACCACTTAAAAAACTCATACCCCAACACCACCATAACCACTACCAACAAAAACCAGCCACCACCTTGATGCAGGAGCATCCTGGGTGTAAGAGCAATCTTGCATCATCCAAAAATATTTATGTTTTTGTATTCAATAAGGGCTATCTTATGTAGAGTTGCTAATTATGGAAACTAGCTATTTCTAGTAAGTTGGTCTTACGATCTTGGAATGTTCTAATTTTACATGTGGAGGTTCATCTCAGTCATATCAGCCTGCTAGCAAAGTTTCATGGCTAGATCAGGTCTAGTTTTGAAGATATTGAAGATTTTCGGTATTGGCAGCAGGGTACAGAAACTTTGAACTCAATTTTGAAGGCTTTAGAGGCCCCGGATGAGGTCAAAAAATTGGGTGACAAGCACTTTGCATTGGTCAAGCCTGTAGAGCGCTTCGTGGCATTTCTAGAATGGGGTTATAATAGCCAATCGAGTCAACGGGTGATGACTTATGGTCCTCGGAAGTTGGGTCACCTGAAATGGCAGAAAATAATTTTTCTTCAAAATTTCTGTTTTGGGTTTCAAAACTCATTTTGAGAAGACTTTGATGTAATAAATTGTAAAATAAAATAATTCTAAGTTTGGTCGGCCCTAAGGGCTAAATTTCTAGAACCTTCTCAGGCGGTGGAAATTGCCTATATAAAGAAGGCCCGTAGTGTTGTCTAGGGCAGTTCTGGGTAGTAGATCTGGGTATTGATTTGAGGCTTTGTCCTACAAAATATTGTAAGGGAATGCCCATGTGGCTTACATATTGTAATTCTGAAAGTTTGTAATTCCACATTTGTGGAGATAATAAGAAGCCAATTTCCTGTTCTTGCATATTATTGTTGTTGTTTCTCTATTTCTGTTATGTGTTTGTGGTATTAAGGGGAGTGCCCTTCACCAAGTGGTATCAGAGCAGGAGTTCCTGAGTGTGTAAACAGATCACCGACTGTGACGAAGTTTGCACCAGGACCTTGGTTAGAGTTTCAACGTGCATCAAAAAAAATACCTCCACAAAGGGAACGTGGCGGAAGAGCTGGTGTTGTAACACCTGAGGTTAGGGCACTGCAGAGACAAGTGCGAGCATTGCAAGAAGAGATTCGTAGAGGAATAAATCTTAATGTCAGAGATGAAAGCGATGATGAAGCTGAAGAAGAATATCAAGAAGGAGAAGTCGAAATTGTGAACCAGGAGGAAGAAAGACTTTTTTGAGCTATTTCTAAGATTGGGAAAAGACCTAAGATTGAGGTTCCTACATTTTCTGAAAATCTTAACCCAGAAGAATTGATCGACTGGATCAATGAATATGAGGAATATTTTGAGTATGAAGATGTTGAGGATCCTAATAGGGTCAAATTTGTGAAGGCCAGACTGAAAGTCATGAAAAGATATGGTGGCAAGAGATTCAGTTAGAGCGAAATAGAAGGGGAAAAGAGAAAATCACAAGATGGGATTGGATGGTGGATAAATTGAAGTGACAGTTCATTCCTATTGATTATGAGCTTGACCTACTGAAGAAAATGCAAAGTTTGAAGCAAGCAGGAAGATCTGTTCAGGAGTATACAGAGGAGTTCTATCAACTTCTCATCAGAACAGGGCATGCAGAAGCTGATAAGGAGAAAGTTGCCTAATACCTTAATGGGTTAAGGCCAAGCATTCAGGAGGAGCTGAATCTGGTTTGAATGAACAGTATTGAAGAGGCATACCAGTTTTCCCTAAAAGTAGAGGAAAAGCTGAACAAGAAGTTTGAGAGCAGACAAAACGGAAGAGGTCGCGGTGGATGGTCATATGGTGGCCGAAATGAAGATCCGAAAAAGAAAGATGAGGCCAGTAGTAGTCAGAATCAGCGAGAAAATAATTCCAATCACTTCCAGGATCAGAGAGGAAGAGGAAGAGGACAAGGATTTGGAAGAGGTGGCTTCCGTGGAACATGTTTTCACTATGGAGAAGAAGGTCATAGGGCATTTGAATGTCCTTAGTGCCAAGGTAGAACAGACAGGAGAAATGAAGGCCAGGCCAGAGTTGCACATGTAGATAAAGATGTCAGATCATCAAATTCTAAAGATGCTGAAAGAGAATAAATGTTGATTAATAGAAGAGTCCTATTGAGTGGTGAGAATGAACCTGAGCAAAGGAGGAGCCTATTTTGCACTAGGTGCAAGTGTGAAGGTAAATTTTGTGATGTGATTATTGATAGTGGAAGCACTAACAATTTGGTGTCAGAAGAGATGGTGACAAAGTTGAAGCTCAAGAGACAGAAAAACCCACATCCATATTGGATTGCCTAGGTACAGGATGACCACAAGGTCATGGTCAATGAATAATTCCTGGTGAAGTTCAAGATTGGTGGATACCAAGATGAGGTATTGTGTGATATCATATCTATGGATGCATGTCATATGTTGTTGGGTAGACCATGACAGTTTGATAGATGTGTTGTACATGATGGTCATGCGAATACCTATTCCCTGACAAAGGATAGAGTGTGACATAAGCTAAAACCATTGAAGGAGACTGAAGAAAATGTATGTGGTAATGCAAGGATAACTTTTGTTGATGGAAGAAATTTCCTAGATGGTATGAGGCATGAGCATGTATGTTTTTCTTTAATTCTAAAAGATGGTAAAGAGGAAGTAGAAGATGTTCTTGTAGAAGTTGGAGATTTGTTGAATGAGTTTCAAGATATTGTATCCGATAACGTGCCTGATGGATTACCACCAGTCAGGAAGATCAGTCATCAGATGGACTTGATCCCAGGAGTGATTTTGTCGAATAAGGCAACACACAGAATGACACCTGCAGAAAGTGAGGAGTTGAACAGACAAGTACATGAACTGTTACAGAAAGGATTGATCCATGAGAGTCTAAGTCCCTGTGCTATACCAGTGGTATTAGCACCAAAGAAAAATGGAGAATGGAGGATGTGTATAGATTCTAGGGCAATAAACAAGATCACAATCAAGTACAGGTTTCCATTGCCATGAATGGATGATATTATGGACTGTTTGAGTGGAGCTGTGTATTTCTCAAAAATAGATCTAAAGAGTGGATATCACTAGATTCAGATCAGAGAAGGAGATGAATGGAAGACTAACTTCAAGACAAAGGAAGGACTGTATGAGTGGTTAGTCATGCTTTTTGGGCTAACCAATGCACCGAGCACTTTCATGCGGCTCATGAACGAGGTTCTGAAAGAATTTCTGGGTAAGTTTGTCATTGTTTACCTAGATGATATTTTGATTTTTAGCAAGACATTGGAGGAACATATGATGCATATTCATATGGTGTTTGAGAAGTTGAGAGATGAGAAATTGTTGATTAATTTGAAGAAGTGCAGTTTTGTGAAGAAAGAGTTAGTGTATTTGGGATTTGTAGTTTCAGCAGAAGGTCTAAAAATGGACCCAGAGAAGGTACAGGCTATCCTTGAATGGCCTACTCTAAGGAGTACTACTGAGGTAAGATCTTTTCATGGTTTGGCTAGCTTTTATAGAAAGTTTATCTGAAATTTTAGCAGTATTTGTGGACCCTTGACTGAAACAATGAGAGGAGATAGAAAAGAGTTTAAGTGGACTAATGGGGCAGAAAAAAGTTTTCAATTATTGAAACAAAAAGTTACAGAACAACCTATTTTAGCACTTCCAGATTTTAATAAGGTGTTTCAAGTAGATTGTGATGCTAGTGGTACTGCAATAGGAGCTGTTATGAGCCAAGAAGGTAAACCTATTGCTTATTTTAGTGAGAAGTTAAATGATGCCAAGAGGAAATATTCTGTTTATGATCAGGAATTTTATGCTATAGTTCAGGCATTAAAGAAGTGGAGACATTATCTACTTCCTAAGGAGTTTGTTTTGTATACTGATCATCAAGCTTTGCAATATTTGAATAGTCAAGGAAAATTGAATCAAAGGCATTTAAAATGGGTTGAATTTTTGCAGAGTTATACATTTGTTTTGAAACACAGGAGTGGAAAGTCTAATAGGATTACAGATGCTCTTAGTAGAAGGCAACTATTGCTGACAGAAATGCAGATTGAAGTGGTTGGGTTCAAGGAACTCAAGAATTTGTATCCAGAGGATCCTGATTTTGGTGAAGCTTGGAAAGCTTGTACAGAACCTGTTACTCTAGACAGGACAAAATGGCTGGATTTTATCATCCAAGATGATATGCTATTCAGAGGGAGTTAGTTGTGCATTCCACAAAGTTCTATGAGGGAGAATCTCATCAAGGAGAAGCATAGTGGAGGATTGGCTGGACATTTTGGTCGTGACAAAACCCTTGCTTTGGTTGGTGAGAATTATTATTGGCCACAATTGCACCAAGATGTGAAGAAGTTTGTACAGAGTTGCAGAGTATGTCAGATGGATAAAGGAGTGAAGCAAAATACAGGGTTGTATCAGCCATTACCTGTACCAGAGAAGCCTTGGGAGGATATCAGTATGGACTTTATTCTTGGTTTACCGAGAACTCAGCGGGGACATGATTCAATTTTTGTAGTAGTTGACATATTTTTGAAGATGGCACATTTCATTCCCTGCAAGAAGACTAATGATGCTGTTCATGGAGCAGAATTGTTTTTCAGAGAAGTGGTGAGACTACATGGTTTTCCAAAGACCATAGTTTCAGATCGAGATACTAAGTTTGTTGGATATTTCTGGCAGACATTGTGGAAGAAGTTGAAGACAGATTTGAAGTTCAGTTCATCACATCATCCATAGACTGATGGCCAGACAGAGGTGGTGAATAGAAGTTTGGGAAATTTACTGAAATGTTTGGTTGGAGATAAGCCAACAGGATGGGATTTGATTTTACCACAAGTAGAATTTGCATACAATAATTCTGTCAATAGAAGCACTGGTAAATCACCATTCCAGATTGTATATGGAAGTAGTCCAAGAAATGCATCTGAGTTGAGAAAGATAGATAAAGGAGAAATAAGTAGTGCTGAAGCTGAGGATTTTGCGGAACATTTGAAGAACATCCATGAGGAGGTGAGGAAGCATATTACCAAGATGAATGTGTAGTATAAGGCTAAGGTAGATGAGAAAAGGAGGCATAAAGAATTTCAAGTTGGTGATGAAGTCATGGTTCATTTGCAGAAGGAGCGATTTCCGGTTGGTACATATAACAAGCTGAAAATGAAGAAGTTTGGACCATGTAAGATATTGAAGAAGCATGATTCAGGAAATGCATATGAGGTAGAATTGCCTATTGAGCTGAATATTTCACCAGTGTTTAACATTTCAGATTTGACAGAGTATCATGAAGGAGGTGTTGAAGATGAGGTTGCAGCAGCATAGTGGAGTATTCCAGCAACCAGTTCAGATATCAAGGAGATTAAAGACATACTGGACAGTCGTGTTGGCAGAAGCACAAGGCACAGGACATATGAAGAGTATTTGGTCAAATGGAAAGGATGACCTGTTGAAGATTCATCATGGCTAACAAAGGAGGAGGTTAACCATCTTGGTTTTCCTCTACACACCTGAGTCTTGATAGGGTCACTTCTCAAATTACCCCGAGTGTCTGATGCAGGAGCATCCTAGGTGTAAGAGCAATCTTGCATCACCCAAAAATATTTATGTTTTTGTATTCAATAAGGGCTATCTTGTGCATAGTTGCTATTTATGGAAACTGGCTATTTCTAGTAAGTTGGTCTTACGATCTCGAAATGTTCTAATTTTACATGTGGAGGTTCATCTCAGTCATATCAGCCTGCCAGCAAAGTTTCATGGCTAGATCAGGTCTAGTTTTGAAGATATTGAAGATTTTCGGTATTGGCAGCAGGGTACAGAAACTTTGAACTCAGTTTTGAAGGCTTTAGAGGCCCAGGATGAAGTTGAAAAATTGGGTGATGAGCACTTTGCATTGGTCAAGCCTGTAGAGCACTTCGTGGCATTTCCAGAATGGGGTTATAATAGCCAATTGGGTCAACGGGTGATGACTTATGGTCCTCGAAAGTTGGGTCACCTGAAATGGCAGAAAATAATTTTTCTTCAAAATTTCTGTTTTGGGTTTCAAAACTCATTTTGAGCCGACTTTGATGTAATAAATTGTAAAATAAAATAATTCTAAGTTTGGTCAGCGCTAAGGGCTAACTTTCTAGAACCTTCTCCGACGGTGGAAATTGCCTATATAAAGAAGGCCCGTAGTGTTGTCTAGGGAAATTTTGGGTAGTAGATCT
>BSBK01008288.1:0-77500 GCA_027943335.1 Chamaecyparis obtusa | reverse complement strand
CCCCGAATGAGGTCAAAAATTTTGGTGACAAACACTTGCATGAGTCAAGCCTGTAGAGCACTTTGTGGCATTTCTGAAATGGGGTTATAATAGCCGATCGGGTCAACTGGTGATGCCTTATGGTCTTCGGAAGTTGGGCCACCTGAAATGGCAGAAAATAATTTTCTTCAAAATTTTTGTTCGAGTTTCAAAGGTTATCTTGAGCCGACTATGATGTAATAAAATGTAAAATAAAATAATTCTAAGTTTGGTCGGCCTTATTGGTTAAAATTCTGGAACCTTCCCAGGCGGTGGAAAATTGCCTATATAAGGAAGGCTGTATTATTGTCTTAGGCAGTTCAGAATAGTTCTGGGTAATAGTTCGAGGCTTTGTCCTACAGAATATTGTAAGGGAATGCCCATGTGGCTTTGCATATTGTAATTCTGAAAGTTTGTAATTCCACATTTGTGGAGATAATAAGAAGCCAATTTTCTGTTCTTGCATATTGTTGTTGTTTCTCTATTTCTGTTATGTGTTTGTGGTATTAAGGGAAGCACCCTTCATCAAGTGGTATCAGAGTAGGAGTTCTTGAGTGTGTAAATAGATCACCGACTATGAGGTAGTTTGCACCAGGACCGTGGTTAGGGTTTCAGCGCGCATTGCGAAAATTTCTCCACAAAGAGAACGTGGTGGAAGAGCTGGTGCTGTGACACCTGAGGTTAGAGAGCTGCAGAGACAAGTGCGAGCATTGTAGGAAGAGATTCGCAGAGAAATGAATCTTAATGTTAGAGATGAAAGAGAGGATGAAGCTGAAGAAGAATATTAAGAAGGAGAAGTCAAAATTGTAAACCAGGAGGAAGAAAGACTTTTTCGGGCCATTTCTAAGATTGGGAAAAGACCTAAAATTGAGGTTCCTACATTTTCTAGAAATCTTAACATAGAAGAATTGATCGACTGGATCAATGAATGTGAGGAATATTTTGAGTATGAAGATGTTGAGGATCCTGATAGGGTCAAATTTGGGAAGGCCAGACTGAAAGGTCATGCGAAGATATGGTGGCAAGAGATTCAGTTAGAGCGAAATAGAAGGGGAAAGGAGAAAATCACGAGATGGGATCGGATGGTGGATAAATTGAAGCGACAGTTCATTCCTGTTGATTATGAGCTTGACCTACTGAAGAAAATGCAGAGTTTGAAGCAAGCAGGAAGATCTGTTCAGGAGTATATAGAGGAGTTCTATCGACTTCTCATCAGAATAGGCCATGCAGAAGCTGATAAAGAGAAAGTTGCCCGATACCTTAATGGGTTAAGGCCAAGCATTTAGGAGGAGCTGAATCTGGTTCGAATGAACAGTATTGAAGAGGCATATCAGTTTTCCCTAAAAGTAGAGGAAAAGCTGAACAAGAAGTTTGAGAGCAGACAAAACGGAAGAAGTCACGGTGGATGAACTGGTGGATGGTCATATGGTGGCTGAAATGAAGATCTAAAAAAGAAGGATGAGGCCAGTAGCAGTCAGAATCAGTGAGGAAATAATTCCAATCGCTTCCAGGATCAGAATAATAGAGATCAAAGAGGAAGAGGAAGAGGACATGGATCTAGAAGAGGTGGCTTCCATGGAACATGTTTTCACTGTGGAGAAGAAGGTCATAGGGCATTTGAATGTCCTCAGTGCCAAGGCAGAACAGACAGGAGAAATGAAGGCCAGGCCAAAGTTCCACATGTCGATGAAGATGCTAGATCATCAAATTCTGAAGATGCTGAAAGAGGAGAAATGCTAATAAAAGAAGAGTCTTGCTGAGTGGTGAGAATGAACCTAAACAAAGGAGGAGCCTATTTCGCACTAGATGCAAGTGTGAGGGTAAATGCTATGATGTGATTATCGATAGTGGAAGCACTAACAATTTGGTGTCAGAAGAGATGGTGACAAAGTTGAAGCTCAAGAGATAGAAACACCCACATCCATATCGGATTGCCTGGGTGCAGGATGACCACAAGGTCATGGTCAGTGAACAGTGCCTAGTAAAGTTCAAGATCGGCGGGTACCAAGATGAGGTACTATGTGATATCATCTCTATGGATGCATGTCATATGTTATTGGGTAGACCGTGGCAGTTTGACAGATGTTCTGTACATGATGGTCATGCGAATACCTATTCCCTGACAAAGGATGGAGTGCGACATAAGCTAAAGCCATTGAAGGAGACCAAAGAAAAGCTATGTGGTAATGCAAGAATAACATTTGTTGATGGAAGGAAATTCCTAGATGGTATGAGGCATGAGCATGTGTGTTTTTCTTTAATTCTAAAAGTTGGTAAAGAAGAAGTAGAGGATGTACCTGTAGAGGTTGCAGATTTGTTGAATGAGTTTTAGGATATTGTATCTGATAATATACCTTTTGGATTACCACCGGTAAGGAAGATCAGTCATCAGATGGATTTGATTCCAAGAGACAGTTTGCCAAACAAGGCAGCACACAAAATGACACCAGCAGAAAGTGAGGAGTTGAACAGACAAGTACATGAGTTGTTACAGAAGGGGTTGATTCGAGAGAGTCTGAGTCCCTGTGCTGTACCAGTGGTATTAGCACCAAAGAAGAATGGAGAGTGGAGGATGTGTACAGATTCTAGAGCAATAAACAAGATCACAATCAAGTATAGGTTTCCATTGCCACGAATGGACGATATTATGGACTGTTTGAGTGGGGCTGTGTATTTTTCAAAGATAGATATGAAGAGTGGATATCACCAGATTCGGATCAGAGAAGGAGATGAATGGAAGACTACCTTCAAAACAAAGGAAGGACTATATGAGTGGTTAGTCATGCCTTTTGGGCTAACCAATGCACCGAGCACTTTCATGCGGCTTATGAACGAGGTTCTGAAAGAATTTTTGGGTAAGTTTGTCATTGTTTACTTAGATGATATTTTGATTTTTAGCAAGACATTGGAGGAACATATGATGCATATTCGTATGGTGTTTGAGAAGTTGAGAGATGAGAAATTGTTGATTAATTTGAAGAAATGCATTTTTGTGAAGAAAGAGTTAGTGTATTTGGGATTTGTAGTTTCAGTTGAAGGTCTAAAAATGGACCCAGAGAAGGTACAGGCTATCCTTGAATGGCCTACTCCAAGGAGTGCTATTGAGGTAAGATCTTTTCATGGTCTAGCTAGTTTTTATAGAAAGTTTATCAAAAAATTTAGCAGTATTTGTGGACCCTTGACTGAAACAATGAGAGGGGATAGAAAAGAGTTTAAATGGACTAATGGGGCAGAAAAGTGTTTTCAATTGTTGAAACGAAAAGTTACAAAACAACCTGTTTTAGCACTTCCAAATTTTAATAAGGTGTTTCAAGTAGATTGTGATGCTAGTGGTACTGCAATAGGAGTTGTTATGAGCCAAGGAGGTAAACCTATTGCTTATTTCAGTGAGAAGTTAAATGATGCTAAGAGGAAATATTCTGTTTATGATCAGGAATTTTATGCTATAGTTCAGGCATTAAAGAAGTGGAGACATTATCTACTTCCTAAGGAGTTTTTTTTGTATACTGATCATCAAGCTTTGCAATATTTGAATAGTCAAGGAAAATTGAATCAAAGGCATTTGAAGTGGGTTGAGTTTTTGCAGAGTTATACATTTGTTTTGAAACACAGAAGTGGAAAGTCTAATAGGATTGCAGATGCTCTTAGCAGAAGGCAACTATTGTTGATAGAAATGTAGATTTAAGTGGTTGGGCTCAAGGACCTCAAGAATTTATATCCAGAGGATCCTGATTTTGGTGAAGCTTGGAAAGCTTGTACAGAACCTGTTACTCTAGATAGAACGAAATGGTTAGATTTCATCATCCAGGATGATATGCTATTCAGAGGGAGTCAGTTGTGCATTCCATGAAGTTCTATAAGGGAGAATCTCATCAAGGAGAAGCATAGCGGAGGATTGGCTAGACATTTTGGTTGTGATAAAACCCTTGGTTTGGTTAGTGAGAATTATTATTAGCCACAGTTGCAGCAAGATGTGAAGAATTTTGTACAGAGTTTCCGAGTATGTCAGATGGCGAAGGGAGTGAAGCAGAATATAGGGTTGTATCAGCCATTACCTGTACCAAAGAAGCCTTGGGAGGATATCAGCATGGACTTTGTTCTTGGTTTACCGAGGACTCAGCGAGGACATGACTCAATTTTTGTGGTGGTTGACAAATTTTCAAAGATGGCACATTTCATTCCCTGCAAGAAGACTAATGATGTTGTTCATGTAGTAGAATTGTTTTTCAGAGAAGTAGTGATACTTCATGGTTTGCCAAAGACCATAGTTTCAGATCGGGACACTAAGTTTGTTGGATATTTCTGGCATACATTGTGGAACAAGTTGAAGACAGATTTGAAGTTTAGTTCATCACATCATCCACAGACTGATGGACAGACAGAGGTGGTGAATAGGAGTTTGAGAAATTTTCTGAGATGTTTGGTTGGAGATAAGCCAACAGGATGGGATTTGATTTTACCACAGGCGGAATTTGCATACAATAATTCTGTCAACAGGAGCACTGGTAAATCACCATTCTAGATTGTATATAGAAGTAGTCCAAGAAATGTAACTGAATTGAGGAAGATAGATAAAGGAGAAATAAGTAGTGCTAAAGCTGAGGATTTTGCAGAACACTTGAAGAACATCCATGGGGAGGTGAGGAAGCATATTACCAAGATGAATGCACAGTATAAGGCTAAGGCAAATGAGAAAAGGAGGTATAAGGAATTTCAGGTTGGTGATGAAGTCATGGTTCATTTGCAGAAGGAGCCGTTTCCAGTTGGTACATATAACAAGCTAAAAATGAAGAAGTTTGGACCATGTAGGATACTGAAGAAACATGATTCAGGAAATGCATATGAGGTAGAATTGCCTACTGAGCTAAATATTTCACCAGTGTTTAACATTTCAGATCTGACAGAGTATCATGAAGGAGGTGTTGAAGATGAGATCACAGTAGAACAGTGGAGTATTCCAGCAACTAGTTCAGAGACTAAGGAGATTGAAGATATACTGGATGGTTGTGTTGGTAGAAGCACAAGGAACATGATATATGAAGAATATCTGGTCAAGTGGAAAGGATGACCTGTTGAAGATTCATCATGGCTGACAAAGGAGGAGGTTAGCCGTCTTGGTTTTCCTCTGCACACCTAAGTTGTGACAGGGTCACTTCTCAAATTACCCTGGGTCTCTGATGCAGGAGCATCCTGGGTGTAAGAGCAATCTTGCATCACCCAAAAAAAAATAAAAATTATTTCTATTTTTATATTCAATAAGGGCTATTTTGTGCAGAGCTGCTATTTATGGAAAGTTACTATTTTTAGTAATTTTTGTATGTGCTCAGAATGATCTGATTTCTTTCTTGGAGGTTCATTTTGGTCATATAAGTCTGTCAGTAAAGTTTCATTGCCAGATCAAGTGTATATTGGAAGATATTGAAGATTTTTGGTATTGGTAGCAGGGTACAAAAATTTTGAACTCAATTTTGAAGGCTTTAGAGGCCCCGAATGAGGTCAAAAATTTGGGTGATGGGCACTTACATGGGTCAAGCTTGTAGAGCGCTTCGTGGCATTTTTGAAATGGGGTTATAATAGCTGATCGGGTCAACTGGTGATGACTTATGGTCTTCAAAAGTTGGGCCACCTGAAATGGCGAAAAATAATTTTCTTCAAAATTTTTGTTTGGGTTTCAAAGGTTATCTTGAGCTGACTATGATGTAATAAAATGTAAAATAAAATAATTCTAAGTTTGGTCGGCCTTATTGGCTAAAATTCTGGAACATTCCCAGGCGGTGGAAAATTGCCTATATAAGGAAGGCTATATTATTGTCTTAGGCAGTTCAGAATAGTTCTGGGTAGTAGATCTGGGTAACAGTTCGAGGCTTTGTCCTACAGAATATTGTAAGAGAATGCCCATGTGGCTTTGCATATTGTAATTCTGAAAGTTTGTAATTCCACATTTGTGGAGATAATAAGAAGCCAATTTTCTGTTCTTGCATATTGTTGTTGTTTCTCTATTTCTGTTATGTGTTTGTGGTATTAAGGGAAGCACCCTTCATCAATTACTTAGGTTTTCTTTTCCAAAGAGAATCTTTGTTCTCTTCCCCAGTTCCCTTGCGGGGCATGACAGACGACAATGAAAAATAATACAAATTTGTAGGAACTTCAATTTATTCTTCTTCAAATTTGTCCCCCACATCTTGGACTCCATGTCTATGATGACTTGATCCATGTGACTCCCAAGAAACCTTCTTAGATTATTTATAGTTGAGCATACAATATTTTGGAGTCAATTACAAGAATCTTGGAAAATTGCATAAGGCAATAATGCAATATTAACACTTTTAGCAACTAGTTGACATATGGAGCCACAAAGAAGCCTTATTGGATTTTTTTTCATAACCACACATGCCTAAAGATATAAAAGACACATAAAAACCCTTAAATACTGATAAAAAAAGCTAAAATGATCTTAAGAACATATCCTAGGTGGCTAAAGGCAAGGTATGCTTATATGGATGCCACCTTGTCTTTGCCACCACACATAGGATGTTATTGAAAACCAACACATACATTCATAAAAACCTTCACACACCTATGAACTAATTATTTAAATCCATTTTGATGTCTTATGTGGTCTAACTTTGACTTTCATCCTTGGTTTGAACCCGGTTCTCAGGTTGTGCCCCTGCACCAATAATTCTTGGTTCTTTCTTTCTTTTTTGTGTCTATAGGGTTTCTCAATAGTTATCATTCCAAACTATCTAAGACATCCTCCTATCCTAGAGTGGGAACCCCGACTACATTTTCTCTCCAACTTCCACAATTCAATTATCAATAGTGATGATAAATATGATGACTTTCTTGTATTTATCCAAATTAATCTTTGGAATCCTCTCCCTTTAATCCATTCGATAATAAATTATAGTAAATAATGAAGAAAAATCTTCCTATTCAAAATTTTTATCTTTCAATTTTCTTCTTAAATTACATATTTTATGTTCTAATATTGTTTTTGGAATCAATTAAATTATGCTAAAACCTATAAATTCTTTCATGAAATTAAAAAAATATAAAGAGGTAGGGTACATACCAAAATTTGTGTTTCCTTTCCTTTGATTTCCTTATTTTTTCTAGAAATTTTTCTCTCAAGACCTCATATAGGTGACAATAGACACTCTTTACTGCCATCTAAAACTAACATTAATGGTTGTAGCTAACATAGAATTTTCCCTATTTTAAAAGTTGATCTTATTTATGATAATCAGGGAGGCATATTTTATCGCATTATTTTCAATTGTGCCTACGAATAGTGCTCTTCCATTAGGAGTTGATTTAGTTAACTCTTTAACTTCCTTTTTTTATGAATTTCAATTTAGGAAGTAGTCTTGTTCAACATAGAGAAATAATTTCACTTATCATTTATGTGGGGATCATACATAGATTGTCCAATGACAAAAAAACATCATGAATTCTAGTCATTTCCAGTCTAACCTATTTTTCATCATAAAAATAATTAGGAAAATCACTTCATATAGTCAATTTGCTCTCAACTAGTGTACTATATTGAAGTTTCACTTGTGAATATATATATCCTTCAAATCATTTTCCTATAAGTCCAACAACTTTCCATAATGTTATTATTTGACCATCACATGGATGCATGTGTTAATATCCTTTGTTTGTAAAACCCAATATGGTATACTTGATAATGCACCCATTGATTTTTTCTATGTTGATTTATCATGTTATCACTTGAACTTCGAATGTGGTTTTTCCTCTAAATAAACTATTCTATGGAAATCCATAAAAATGTTTTAAGACTAGGGCACAATGGACACCTTTTATTTTATGTTAAAAATGCTTGCACTTTCTCTCCTTGATATGTTCTTCTTAAAATCTCTAAATGTCTTGGATTGATTAAGATGCATGCCAAAATTTACTTTTAAGCTCTTGCATAACTTTATATTATGAACTTCCTACGTCCAAATGGGTGTATGTATGGGAGCATCATTTATTTGTAAAATATTAAGTATCTTGAAAGTTTTAATTTGGGTTTTCTATATCTCAAACAATGAAATGTTGTGGGTTTTCTTTGTGCTTCCACCATGGGAGTGGATCTTAATAGATTGGAGTTTATTATTTGTGATAAATAGAAGAAAAAAGAGCTGGTCTGGTTTGAGATCTTGATATGGGTTCTAACATGGTGTGTGGAGAATCTCCACGGGGATGATGCCTAGGTTCTAGAAGCCATCATAGTAGGTTGGAAGGAAGGAATCCTATCTATCTATGGCCTTGAATTATATATTAAAAAATATATTGTGGCTAAATTATCAAACACCATTATTGAAGGAAGAATTTTCTATAGGGACAAAAAGAGTTCTAATGAAGAAATGGATGTTTTCTTCCTACTTCACGAGAGGGACGAGGTAAAAAATAACATCAAAGGTGGTTATGATAGAACTACCATTAAGGAGCCATGGTCAGATGTGGATAAGTTAATAATGAAATACCTTACCTTGGATGGAAAATTTACTAGCCTCTTTACTTATCATTTTATGATTTTAAATCACTTTAGGCATAATAAATGAATCTCCTTTCCTTTCTACCTATTATAGGCTTTGCATCACTGTTTGAGAGCCCATAAGAAAAACCCAAATTTACTTATTCCTCATGAGGGTTTAATTTCATTTTTAATGGAACATGCAAAATATTTTCATGTAGAGAGAAACACCCAACCCAAAAATGGAATTGAGTACAAAAAGAACAATAGATTCTATTATAGTGATAGTTATTTGGAATAGAATTCCATGGATTCATAGGGGGATGAGGTGTTTTAGGTGGGTGTAAAAAAGGAGCCCTACACTTCATCTTCCCATAAAATAGTTGTGGTTTGTGATGATGACTACTCAAATTGTGTTACCACTGGGGATTAAATTTCATATTCTCTAGACCACATTAGGGACAAAAAAAGAAAAAGAAAGGCCATTTTTGAATCTTTCAAATAATTTAATTCTAGAAGTTAGGTGACAAAAAAGAAAAAGAGACTAGGTGGCTATTAGTGAGATGAAGGTAGATCACAAACAAAGGATTAAAAACTTGGAGAACACCCTTAAAAAGGTACATGATAAGGTCAAATATGTGACCTGGTAGTTAGCAATACTTCCATGGACAACTTTATTGAGGGCCCAAATAAGATGAATGATTAGGAAGAAACTTTTAAAGTTTTATCGAAGGATATCAATGATTCCTCTTTTGTGAACCTTAAGTTTACTAAAAAATCCCATTTCAAGGACATGTGGGTTTAACCGGGGAAGTGGATATTTCTATTGACAAAGAAAAGATAGATTTTATGCATGGCCCTACTACCACGTAATATAGTAATGAAAGGGGGGTTATCCATATTAATAATTTATTTGGTTAGGTTAGGAGCATTAATGAAAGTTTTATTCAGAAGAGTATATGTTTAGTCAATAGTCTGTACATGTGATTTGGGATGGTTTTCCCTATTTTTTGGTCCCTTTTTCTTGGCATCACACTTGTTGTTGGTTTTTTATTTGTTCTCATGTTTTATTTATGCTCTAAACTTGGGTTTCGGGTCCCTATAAAACTAGTTTATCTCTAGTTAAAAACTTTCTATTATAAAAAATAAATGTGTAGAGGAAAATATTATAGTTATACTATTTGACTCTTACAATCATTATTGCAATTTTATCTTATCTTCTATCACTTTTATTAACTGGTGTAATACATTATTTTGTACCTTATATCTTAATTTCAGTATGTTATAATACCACATGTCAAATTTGGAAGAGGAAATATGTTTTTATTTTTTTATATTCTAATTTATTATATCTATCGTAATCTCTAAGAATGTAGTTACCTAGAAAATTCAATACATTCTTGCAGATGTCTATAATTTGTTACCAAGATTCTTGAATTTCAAAGTGGTACATTGTGATGAAGAAGATAATAATTAGTTAATTGGTTAGCTAATTTATCTTATAAATTAAATGAGGACAAATTGGTTTTCAATTTTAAAGAGCAAGTAATTATCTTTCTATAAAGGCTTGTGGACATATCAAGACATAAACACCTAGCTCAAGAATTGGAAATGGAAAAGATAACTAACCAACTTGGAATTTTATGTTTGTGTAATCATGTTTTCAAGTGGATTACACAAAATCTTTATTTTATCTATGCCCATTTCTATTTGTACATTATGTGTACCCGAGTTTGTATTAAGAGTATTCATATCACAAGGAAAGATGATTATGAGTATTTTTTCATTCACAAGTGTGTATGATATTATATCAAAGCTTCCTACATGATATCTCATTCTAAATTTATCTTTACAAATTAGCATTTTTCACACCTCACCTTTGCCATATAGAGAATTCAAAGGGAAGATAAATCAAATCCCCTATCTTTAGCAATCACTAAGTATGATATTATGATACATAAGGTAAACTACAAGATATCCATTTGAAGGCATAACCTTTTATTAATGTGTTTCATCATTCCAAGAAATTTGGCATGTGGAGTGATAAGATTTCAAGATATACAATGATTAACAAGCGCTACATAATTGAGATGAACATATATAAATATAATCTAAAAATTTGTTCATCATTATTTTACCACATTCCCTACTTTCCGTATTTGTACATGTAATCAAATTTAATGGCCTATCGCTAGATGAACAATAGAGTTCATTTACAAATCAAGAAATAGGAGAATGTTCTCTTAGTTTTATCATAGGTAACCACTTGAGATAGATTTTTGCGTGGTAGAAATAAAGGGATTTGGGTGCAACATAGACTACCATTTGTGAGGAATTCATATCTACTAGGGCCTCGATGAACATTTTTCTATCTCAAATTCTAAACATTTTCGTCTATAATATTTTTATATTATTCATGTTTTGATGTTACAAAATTTATTAGGAATGAGATCATATATGGTAACAAAATAGAAAACATTGTCCACCTATTTGATTTTTTCAATGGTGAAGCTTGGGTTGGAGGACTTTTCTCAGCCAAAGTTTTAGAAAAAAACTAAGATATGGTAGAGCATATGAAATTATAAAAATATGTTTTCATAGAGAGACCTCAAATAGGTATAAACATGAGATGGATCTTCCTCAAGACATTTTGGATCTCTTGGTGGTTATACATTTTTCACGGGTCTTTTTTCCAACAAATAGTTTCATGTCTTTCAACCCTATTCTTGTTCATAGAATGGAAAAATAAGTTAAACGTGAGGTTTTCGAGCTCTAGAAAATAAGAAAAAGATGGTTTTTGATGAATAATGATCTTTGAATGCACCAATTTATTTCTAAATGGGTATTTTCTAAATATTCTAGGTGTCACATATACAATACTTAGTTCTTGATATTTTTTATTAGCAATAATTAAATTAGTTTTAATATCCCATAGTTCAAAAGTTATAGCTAAATTATTACTATTTAATAATTAATATAGAAAGTAGATACAATAGTTTATAAATTCATAATTTTTTATTATGTAAAAGAAGGGTTTGAAGGGACCTGAAACCCTTGAGAAAAAAAGAATACAGATTTAGCAATAGATACCAGTACAAGAACCAAGGTAAAGCATTCCCAAAAGAAAGATACCCTAAAGAAATATAGAGAAAATGGTAGCCTGAACCCAATAATGAGGTAGAAAAAGTAAACATAACAATAAAAATCAGGAGAACGAAAGATAAATCAAGAAAAGTTCTAAGAACCTTAGACACCTCAACCTGTAGCTTGGTCAACTCCAACGCAACCTTTTTCAGGTCCTTGTGCTCTGGAGGGGTACTCTTAGATTTCATTTTTAAATTACCCCTAGTCCTTTTAATTGAACTTGAGGTCTCTTGATCTTTGTCTTAGTTGAATTAAATGACCTCCATCTCATGTTGCCCCTTCTCCAAATTTTTGACTAGCCTATTGGTTCCCACTTTTTCTACATAGTGTCAGGTTTACACTATGATGACAAACTGGTTAGTAACCACTCCAAAGTCTTACAGGGAAAAACTCCCAATTGATGAGGATGGAGGGCATCCTCCTTCTTTGAGCTCCACATCACTCAGGTGGGTATTGCCTCATCTGCACACTCATGACTCTTCTTGATGAACAAAAGGCTTGCAGATAGATTATTGTGGAATAGCTTTCAGACCCCTATAGGTATCCTATACCCCAATGAACCAAACCTAATGCAATAACCTACTTGCATGAAATGAGTCTGAAAACTAGAATGGACCTCCTACCACCTACTACCAACATGAAAGGAAAAGGATTTCATTTGAAGGATTGATGCTGGGTTGAATGGACCCCTCAAATACCCTAAGTCTCTCATAGACCAATGCCTTATCCAATGGGCAATAGAGTCAAATACCTCATTGTAACAGAGCTATGAAACAAGAAGACAACACATTCACCACTGATCAGATCACACTTCAATAATCCACCTATGTAACCAGACATGCTATTACCTATTCAAAGGATTTCAACCCTCCCCTTAGAAGAGACCTAGGAATCAAGCAATACATTAACCAACATCCACTGGAAGACAAGCATGAGACATCTTTGATACCCCAGCTCATACACATCTGAAAACCAGTCCTAAACTTAGTTGCTTCTGTGAAAAACAACTCTATTGCAGACACTTAGGAAATGTGAATAGAAAGACTAAAATACCCTTGATGCTTCAATCAATAAACCTAGAACTCAAATGGAGATAATCTGATAGCAGTATAAATGTGTTGAAATCTCATACATAAGACAAACTGTTACAACTTATATTGTATTCTCATAGCCAGAAAGGAAAGAGGGAACACCCTATATGCAGAGAAGAAGGAAAATACTGTAGGAAGAACCATTCATAGGACTAGGGGATTGAACCCCTAAAATAGAAGCCAGATCCGGGAAGGAAACTGGAACCCTTCTAAATGATATTGAAAATCCTTTTATAGGAACAAGGATTGCAACAAGCTATGGATCATTTAGAGAACAAAATTTAGGTCTACAACCACTAGCCTGACAAGAAGTAAAAGAATGTAGAGAAAGCCTAGAAACTCAAGAAGATCGGATCAAATCTGATATACAATTGCATTGGTTTCATCACCATAGGCTAACTGTGATCACAAGTTATTGCCTTCTTGTTGTAGGAGAAACAAACTTGAATGCCAGGACCAACCAAAAAGATTTTGCATGTACATAACATGGCGATCACTCACATACACCAAACCCTAGCTGCCTGCGCCAAAACAATAGTCCTTTGCATTCAAACTAGCATGACACCCTAGGAAGCCATATTAGATCAGGACGACTGCCCAGATCATCATCATCATCTTTGAAACTGGAAATGTCCTAGAGAAATCAATTCCAAGCAACCCATTTTGTCGCATATGACTCACTGTAAAAAAATTGGTAGGAAAACCCCCAGGAAAGATTTAAAATATAGCTACAACAGCTAACTGATCAACATTAAAACAAGACTGTCGATCTCAGTCTTTCAAGGTAGATCAGGTGGTCCATAAAATTTGACACAATGGTCAACAAGCCCATGAAAAGTTGACAGCCACATCACTACCTCGGCAACTAATAGAAATTGAGCACCTCAGCATGACTGGCACCTTGGACCCACCGCCTTACTTGCCTCACCATCAGATGATGGTCACATGATCACAAAGGGAAAGAATATTCCTTGCGATCATGGGACAACCATAGATCATAGCCAAAATTTAAATGCACCTAGACACTAAAAATACCAGCCCCACCGACAAAAACTACATCACCGCCAAGCACAACCAATTAGGAACAACCATGTTAGAAAGATCTGACTACTGGACCCACCGCCACACCAGCCACAAATCTAACGGTGGTCACATGATCGCAAAGGGGAAGAATATTCCTTATGATCATGTGACAACTGTAGATCCAACCAAACCACTAGAAGAAAACCAACCGCTCACTAGATCGCTGAAGGTTAAAGAACTAACCGCTAGGATTGCGCGACCACACAACCAAGGAAAATGCTCAGTCACTCAATGAAAAGCACTTAACTGCCAGAATCAAGAGACCTAGCAAACACACAATCACGTGATCACCGGATGAAACACTTAACCGCCCAGAAAATTGGAGATCAAGCGACTAGCCATGAAGAAGAACTGGGCCCCACACAATTGCAACAACACACATAAGAAATGTTGATGGTAGAGATTTAGCTGCGAAGGGGTGAACGGCCAAAAATAACCAAGGTTTTCACATTGACACAAAGGTAACAAATGAATGTGAAAACATCAAGGGTTTTTTTACTTGGACAATTTTCACACCACCCAATATGAAGGATCAATTTCCAGCAGACCTTCAAACTCAAATATCTCCTTGGTTTTTGTGATTTAGCACATGCAATCTAGATAGGAGCATGGTGACACATTGAAGAAAATGAGGCTAAGAGCACAAGCTATAAAACAATATGGATCTTCTTCGCACATAGAAACAAGCTTGTAGGCAAGGTAGGACAACTTCAGGAAAATTGCAAGGATAAGACCAATTTCATAGGATTTTTACATTGACAGGAAATTGGTCTAATAGTGGCTTTATCTGGGAATGCATGCCTCTTGCAGGCATGGCAAGGATTCAAAATTTCTAGATGAAGCAGACCACCCATAGGACAAAAACAAGGGAACCCTCACAAAAACTAGCAAGCAAAAAACAAGAAAGAAGGAAGGGAAACACACAATAGAAAAGGGAAAATATTACAATATTTACAAGATTAGAACTTTACTTGGTGGCCCTCGACCACCAAAAGAAAATCAGGGACCCTCCAAAAACAAATGTCTGATTTTCATCTACATATGCAACCAATCTCCTGAAAACATCATGACCATTCTGTGGCCAACATATGTGAATACTCATGGGATGAAGAATGAAACTACAATTTTCACTACCCATGTTTTGTAGTCACAAGGACCAGATTCATTCTTCACAAAATATTTTGCACAACTACAAACCTGATTCTTTGAAGCATGCAAACCTCTCTTTAACACCCTTTTCCTTCTCCCGGTGCTCAAATCACCTTATAAGGAAACATTTCTTAACATGAAAACATAATACCTGGAAGTTCTATAGTAGAAACCTTGTTTACTAGAAGTGGGGTAGGTCTAGAGCTCACCTTGTAGCTCCATCAGGTTCTTTGCTTTGTAGAGTCCCCACCTCCTTGGAGAGGAAAATATTGCAATATTTTGTATCTTCTTCCAATCAACCAAAACTTCACCAAGCCTCACTATTTATCAAGAATTGCACTGATCAAACAGAGAACTCAGAGTCACCACTCAGCACGTAGTGAGAAAATTTTACAAATGTGTTTTTTCTATTTGACTCTATAACTATGGCCTCCCCATCAGAGTCACCATTTTTTTGGCTTTTCACTTTTTCCACACAGTGTCAGGTTTACACTATGATGACAAACTGGTTAGTAACCGCTCCAAAGTCTAACAAGGAAAAGGTGCCAATTGATGAGGACTGAGGGCATCCTCCTTCTTCTTCAAGCTCCACATCACTCAGGTGGGTATTGCCTCATCTGCACACTCATGACTCTTCTTGATGAACAAAACACCTATAGATAGATTATTGTGGAATAGCTTTCAGACCCTTATAGGTATCATGTACCCCAATGAACCAAACCTAATGCAATAACATAATTCCATGGAATGAGTTTGAAAACTATAATGGATCTCCTACCACCTACTATCAACATGAAAGGAAAAGGATTTCATTTGAAGGATTGATGTTGGGTTGAATGGACCCCTTAAATACCCTAAGTCTCTCATAGACCAGTGCCTTATGCAATGGGCAGCAGAGTCAAATACCTCACTGTAATAGAGCTATGAAACAAGAAGACAACACATTCACCACTAATTAGATCAGACTTTGACAATCCACCTGTGTACCCAGACATGCTATTACCTATTCAAAGGATTTTAACCCTCCCCTTAGAAGAGACCTAGGAATCAAGCAATACATTAACCAACATCCACTAGAAGACAAGCATGAGACATCTTTGATACCCCAACTCATACACATCTGAAAACCAGTCCTAAACTCAGTTTCTTCTATGAAAAACAACTATATTGCAGACACTTGGGAAATGCAAATACAAAGACTAAAACACCCTTGATGCTTCAATCAATAAGCCTAGAACTCAAATGGAGACAATCTGATAGTAGTACAAATGTGTTGAAATCTCATACATAAGACAAAATGTTACAACTTATATGGTATTCTCATATATAGAAAGGAAAGAGGGAACACCCTATATGCAGAGAAGAAGGAAAATATTGCAGGAAGAACCATTCATAGGACCAGGGAAGGAACCCCTAGAACAAAAGCCAGATCTGGGTAGTAAACTAGAACCCTTCTAAATGATATTGAAAATCCTTTTATAGGAACAAGCATTGCAACAAGCTACGGATCATTTAGAGCACAAAATTTAGGTCTACAACCACCAGCCTGACAAGAAGTAAAAGAATGCATAGAAAGCCTAGAAACATGGGAAGATCAGATCAAATCTGATATATAATTGCATTGGTTTCATCACCATAGGCTAACTGTGATCATAAGTTATTGCCTTCTTGTTGCAGGAGAAACAAACTTCAATGCCAGGACCAACTAGAAAGATTTCACATGTACATAACATGGAGATCACTGACATACACCAAACCCTAGCTGCCTGCACAAA
Organism: Chamaecyparis obtusa; assembly: GCA_027943335.1. Lineage (NCBI taxonomy): Eukaryota > Viridiplantae > Streptophyta > Pinopsida > Cupressales > Cupressaceae > Chamaecyparis > Chamaecyparis obtusa. Next base: position 60,755 of record BSBK01008288.1, on the reverse strand, counting down.
AATAATAGTCCTTTGCATTCAAATCGGCATGACACCCCAGGAAGCAAAATTAGATCAGGACGACTACCTAAATCATCATCATCTTCTTCACAACTGCAACTATCCTAGAGAAATCAATTCCAAGCAACCCATTTTTTTGCATACATCTCACTATAAAAACACTGGCAAGAAAACCCCTGGGAAAGATTTAAAATATAGTTGCAACGACTAATCGATCAACATTACAACAAGACCGTCGATCTTAGTCTTTCCCGACAAATTGGGTGGTCCATAAAATTTGACACAATGGTCAACAAGCCCACAAAATGTCCATAGCCACATCACCACCTTGACAACCAATAGAAATTGAGCACCTCAGCATGACTGGCACCTTGGACGCACCGCCTTACTTGCCTCACCATCGGATGATGATCACATGATCGCAAAAGGAAAGAATATTCCTTGTGATCATGCAACAACCATAGATCATAGCCAAACTTTAAATGCGTCAGACACTGAAAATACTAGCCCCACTGACAAAAATGATGTCACCACCAAGCATAACCAATCAAGAACAACCATGTCAGAAAGACCTGACTACTAGACCCACGACCGTACCAGTGACAAATCGGATGGTGGTCGCATGATCGTAAAGGGGAAGAATATTCCTTAGGATCATGCGACAACCGTATATCCAACCAAACTACCAGAAGAAAACCAACCGCTCACTAGATTGCTGAAGGTTAAAGAACTAACCACCAGGATTGCACGACCACACGACCAAAGAAAATTTTGAGTCACCGAATGAAAAGCACTTAACCGCCAGAATCGAGAGACCTAGCAAACACACAATCACATGATCACTGGATGAAACACTTAACCGCCCAAAAAATTGGAGATCAAGCGACTAGCCATGAAGAAGAACTAGGCCCCACACAATCGCAGCAGCGAACATAAGAAATGCTAATGCCAGAGATTTAGTTGTGAAGGGGTGAAAACAACCAAGGTTTTGACATTGACACAAAGGTAACAAAGGAATGTGAAAACATCAAGGGTTTTTATACTTGGACAATTTTGACACCACCCGATATGAAGGATCAATTTCTAGCAGACCTTGAAACTCGAATATCTCCCTGGTTTTTGCGATTTAGCACATGCGATCTGGACAGGAGCATGGTGAAACATTGAAGAACATGGGGATAAGAGTGCAAGCTATAAAATAGTATGGATATTCTTCGCACATAGAAACAAGCTTGTAGGAAGGGTGGGACAACTTCAAGAAAATTGCAAGTATAAGACCAATTTCATAGGATTTTTACATTGACAGGAAATTGGTCTAACACAACCTATTCAAAGAATCCACTATGATATTGATGGTCTTGAAATTATAATTTAACATAGTCTATAAGAAGTCTTTTCTACATCTTACCTTATCCTCTACCTGACATATATTTTTCTCGTGATCATTTTTAAAATTTTCAAGGGCATCCACGGTCGTTCTAAGACAATATACTACAGACTTCTTTTCCTCTTTTCTCCAAAAGCTCTACTCCATACAAGCACCTATCCTAAAATATTGAAACCCTTGTATCTGAGATATCAAGGAATTCAAGTTTACTACCAAGGGATCTATGTTTTATATTCAATTCCTTAATTTCATGGGAAAAGCCATTTAAAGAGGGAAAAAAAATTAATGATGGTCTCCCTTTCCATACCCAAAACATCAAAAAATTCTCCATAGCTAGTTTTTAAATGATAAGAATTGGCTCTAAGCTCCAAAAAAGACTCATCTCTATTAACACATTGAGTGGCCACCCAAAGGGAATGAGTCATGCTAGCAACATGGGAAGGAGCCACTTGAATATACACTTGAAGCTCCTTCCTTCATCCAATATTTTCTCCTTGGCTTTACCAAACCCAAAATTCTTATTATGTAAATTTGAGATCACTAGTAATACAAGTATAGCCTACATGTCTTTTATCCCCCAACAGATAATTAGATCAAGGTGGGACAATGATATTGACAAATTATATATATAATATAAGATATTATGCACTTATAGATACATAAAGGACAACCTAATCTAATCATAAAAGTAAAATAATGTAACTTGCTCATCATTAACAAAAAATATATTGTAGAAAAATAACATAATTAAAGTATTTTTTAAAAATAAATAATAGTGAAACGTCAATCTCAAATCAACTAATTTGAAAAAGTAAACTTATATATTCAATTATTTAAACATCTCTATAAATAATTCAAGGTCGTAATCAATAAAAGATCAAATTATTTTGAAGAAATAAACTTAAATATAAAATTACACATCTTCTATATGGATAGATACATAAAGAAAAATATCTTATAATCATAAAACATAATGGAGCCTAATCACAATGAATAAAAGTCTAAAATTATTAAACATTAGATAAAATCAATGATTTAAAAAAGTAAAACTCATGTAATGGATTGGTAAAATATCTTTATAGATGATGTAATATCCTACATTAAATAAATTAGCTAATTTGGAAAAAGAAACCCAAGTATAAAAGTCTTACTTATAAACACCTAAACAATCTAACCTAGCAATTGTGATGGTTTTGTGTCCTATGTTATTTTCTTGAAATTAATGAAATGTTAAGAAGTGTATATTCATAAAAGAAAATGGTAAGCCAAATTATTGAAATATAAGATAGTTTGATTCTTTGTAATAATTTTTTTTAGAATGACTTTTAAGTAATAATGATGTCAAGGTGGGACAATGATATTGACCAACTTATATATAAAATACAATCTCTTATACACTTATAGATACAGAAAGAACAACCTAATATAATGAGAAAAGTAACATAATATAACTTACCCACCATTTAGTCCAAAAGATATTATAAAAATAATTTGATTATAAAATAATTTAAAAATAAATATTAATTAATATCAGTCCAAAATCAACTGATTTGAAATAGTGAACTTATATATTCAATTTTCAAACATGGTTATAAACTATTTCAAATCCTAATTAAAAAAATCAAATTATTTTAAAATAAAAAACTTAAATATAAAATTTAAAATCTCTCAAATAAATACTAAAGAACAACCTAACCAAATCATCACCCTGAATTTAAAATGTAAGAAAGAAATAATTTGACTCAAAACTATAGCAATATCATATTATAACTTGCTGTAAAAAAATCTCTAGAAGCAACTACGGTATAAAAGTCATTCTTTTTTGCAAGATTTAGTCCAAGAACGAGCCTGACTTTTACCGGATAAGTTGCTTTAAATACTGATTAATTCTTAAGAAGTTTTGCAGGCCGGGATACCCAAATATGGCATGGCTTAGTTCCCCAGCAGCAGAGTTGGGTTTTTCAATCATCTGCTTCTGGATTATATACAGATTTGTGAAACAAAATAAGGGCAAGAGCGATAAGGGAGACGTGGGATTGCCACCAGGGCCACGGCCATGGCCACTGGTAGGCAGTCTCCATCTCTTGGGAAGCCTTCCTCACCAGTCACTGGCAGAACTCGCAAAGAAGTACGGACCCATCATGTTCCTACGCCTGGGCTCCTTGCCCACGGTCGTGGTCTCTTCTCCTGCCATGGCCAAAGAGTTTCTTAAAACCCATGATTTGATCTTCGCCAACAGGCCACCTTCATCGGCGGGTAAGTATCTGGCATACGAATACAGAGACGTGGCGCTAACCCCCTATGGAGAGTACTGGCGGCAGATGAGAAAGCTGTGCACAATTGAATTGCTGACAGCCAAGAGAACGGAGTCATTCAGGTGGGTGAGAGAGGAAGAGGCGTCCACCACGGTGAAATCTCTTTGGGAGGAGAGCGAGCACGGCGTGCGCTTCGTTAATCTGAGGAAGCACATCTTGTCCGCCTTACTCAACATAGTGTGCAGAATGTTTGCAGGCAGAAGTTACTCCGACCATCAACTGAGCAGGGGGCAGGAGTTTTCACAGATGGTGGCTGAGATTATGCATCTCGCGTGAGTAGTTGTTCTTGGAGACTTCATTCCCTCTCTGGCCTTTCTCGATTGGCAAGGCTACTGCCGCCGCATGAAGGCCGTTCATAAAGTATTCGATGAGTTTGCTGAGAATCTCATCGATGAGCACGTTGTGCGGAGAAGGGTGAAAAGGTCTGAAGAACCAGACATTGTGGACGCGATGTTGGACATGGCGGAGCGCGAAAGTCCCGAGTTACAAGGCTCTAGGGTTCACATCAAAGCAATCATCTCGGTCCGTTTAGTTTAAATAGTTGTCATGGACCAGTGCACCAGAAACTACTATTGCTAGTGAAATGTTGAGATTTGGATTCATGTTGTCAAATTGTCGAATTGTCAAATTTCTGCTAAGATCTCACTAACCAACGAGTTCATTTCTTTCGCAGGATATGTTAACGGCTGGAGTAGAAACATCTTCCGCAACTGTAGAATGGGCAATGACTGAACTGCTGAGAAACCCTAAAGCATTGGCAAGGGCACAACAAGAGATCGAATCAGAGGTTGGGAGAGATCGCATCGTAAGAGAGAGTGATCTGGTGAGCTTAGAATACTTGCGATGTGTGGTGAAGGAAACACTTCGGCTACATCCAGCGGCGCCGTTGCTGATCCCACACGAATCAACTCAGGGTTGTAATGTGCGAGGATATTACATTCCACCAAAAACAAGGCTGTTTGTGAACATTTGGGCAATTGGAAGGGATGAAAGTGTTTGGGAAGATGCTTTAGAATTCAGCCCGAGAGATTCATTGGGTCGAGCATAGATTTGAAAGGTCAACACTTTGAATTGTTGTCTTTCGGAACAGGGAGGAGGGGATGCCCAGGGATGTCCATGGGGCTTTCAGCTGTTTACTTGTTTGTGGCTCAGCTCATACATTGCTTCGATTGGAGTGTGGAGGGTGATTTGGATAGGGATGAAGTGTTTGGATTGACCCTACCAAAGAAGTTGCCTATCATTGCTCTTCCCTCGTCGAGGCTCACCACCTACGAGGCACTATAACATTGCATGTACAGCTGCGAAAAAGACTATCAACATTGACATATAGTCATCTAGAGATTGTAATCGCATGTTTATGTCGTTAGTTTTTGTTTGTTTATAAAATAAAAATATGGAATGAGTCTTGAAATTATATCACTTTTGTATCTTTGTGGATGTTTCTTCTCTATGTCGTAGTGTGTTTTACTATTCAATATTTGAATATGCAAGAGTCTTGATACAATAAAATTAAATTGAATTTTAAAATATAAATCTTTTAAACTAAAAAACAATAGATATCATAGTGGCAAGCACTTGGCATAACATAGTGATTTACGTCAACAAGAGATGTATTGCATTAAGTTCTTGTCTATAATTGTTACATATAGTAATTATTGTGCAAAAGAGTAGTTAATGATTGTTGTCAGATTAATAAAAGTATAAAGCATATGTGTATATAGTTAACCTAGCATGATAATTACTAGATCCACCATGAGAAAGGATTGTTTCAAATTTTAAAAGTTGCTTTCTAAAATATGAAAATACTTTTCAATAAAAGCTATTATTAAATATAGCTATCATCTAAGATAATAATAAATTTTAATTATTCATAAATAATATCTAGGTTTCATCATTAATGTAAGGGAAATTATTCAAGATACAAACTTATTGAAAGGCAACAATTCAATTTACTATGATGCAGATAATAGTGGTCATGTCACTCAACTCATTAATAAATTTGAAACTTGATCATCTCTGGAAGTTGTAGCAGTCAGATGTCAAAGTTGACCTTGAGGCAATGTTTTCCCTACACATTTTTGAGTCTTCTCTCAGTGAGCCCAATACGATCTTCCATTTATGTTGTATTTCTTCTACAGAGAATTAAGGGTTTGTAATCCCTCAACTGCCCACTTGTCTCTTTGTGTTCTTGCCCTTTTTCCTTTCCTTTCTCGTAGAACATCAGGGGTTAATTTTATGTGTATTTTTGGGGGGTTCACTTTATTGTATAATCTCTCTTTGTTATTGGCTTGGAGGTTTTCGAGCAATGTGGTGCTTTTTCTATTTATGGGGAGTAATTTTCCATCCTCATCAAAAATTAAGTATTGAATGGTGATGGTTGGGTCCTTGGAGGGGTGATTATTGTAGAGGTAGTAAATGTTTCAAATATGATGTGGTACATGTGTTGAAGATTTTAATGTTATGGAAAGAGTTAAGTTTTGAAATCATTTTCTTGTGTGCTTCTATTCACCCAAGTGGCTAGAGGCTATCTTGTATGACCTCTCCAATCCTAACTATTTTTAGGTAGATTCCTTCCCAAGTATTCATCTTCTTCTTATGTGTTATGTGGATACCTAATGGATCTATATGTTTAGTAATGTAAGTAACTCCTTATCAATAATTACTTGATTATGATACATTGATGCTTATGTTTTCATTGATAAATTGACGTAGTCAAGGATGGTGGATCCAATTAAGGATAGTCTAAACCTTGCAGCCAATGGAATTACACAATGAAATACTCAATAATGCAACACAATGTAATTGTTTAACTCTGATTTTCATTAACATGCCCAGCTATAAGCCCTTCCAGGTTACAGCCAATTATAATCAGAAAACAAATTTGCAAGATCCACAACTAGATCCAATACAATCACTAGCTAGTTTATCTCTAAAGACAACCAGAGGTTGATGTAAACCCTAAGGCAGATCTAAACTTGAGCTCACAAGCCTCCAAGCAATCTCCTTGTTCCCAAGTATGCAAACCCCTAGCTCTGTCACAAACAACTATTAGATTACAATTTGACTTGCAAGATCATCAAGAACTTTTTCACAACTTTGCCAACTTCAGCTTCAGAACCTCAAATCTAATTCACTTTAGCCTTCAAGTCATGAACTTCTACGATCTTTTCTAAGTTCCTCCATACTCTCCTAAAACATCTACCCAAACCCTCCATAAATACTAATCATCAGCAACAAGTCTGGAAGATGAAACCCTTAACTCTCCTAAACAAATAAGTAAATGCCATACAAGTCAACTTACAAAATGTATACAAACATTTAATTGATCATGTCAGCCTAAAATCATCATCTACCAACAATAAATGCACCAAGTCAGCCCAACTAATCACACAGAACTCCAGTCGGTAAGTTAGAACTACCGAGCATCAGTGAATTAACCAACCAAGTCAAGCATCGCTGAGCACTAGTGTCGACCAAGCACCGCAGGCATGATAGAGTAACCTATCACCAAGCAGTAGAGACTACTGTGTTCCTTCAGTGACAGAGCTTCCTTCAATGACAGAGACCGTCGATCAAGGCTCCAACCGAGTAAAAACCAGCCAAAACACAAACACTTATGTAGTTTCACCAAGCACACAAAATACCCCTGCCTCAACCTTGAATTCCCTTGCATCAGACACGCCAGGTTCCAAAAGATGTTCATATGTGAGAAGAACATCTTCCAGGGTTCAGCACATAAACCCTGAACTAGTTCTTCATATATAAGTCCTCCACCTTTTCTTCTTGCATACTCTTCCATTTATGTTTCCTTTGTCTCTTCAACTCTTTTCTAGACATCATATAGGTTTGTTCTCCAAACTAATCATTCATTTTCTTTGGATCCACCAACTCAACTCGGGAGCCAATACTTCAGTTTCTCCTACCGAGTGTTGTATCCATCAAAGGCATTAGCGATAACTTCTTGTCATCCTTCTCAATAGTAAAGACATTCTTAACATAGTCATAAATAGCTCTACAATCATACTACCAAGGTCTATCGAGCAATATATCACAACTATTCATCTTCACAATGTCACATAACACAAGATCCTTATATTGGCCAATCTGAATATCAATGAAGCATTGTTCTCTTACTTCAAGAGCATGATCATCTTGTAACCAACCAATCCTATAAGGATGTGGATGTTTCATTCTATTCAAACCAAGTTTCCTAACCATGTCCTCAGCAAAAAGGTTATCAGTACTACCACTATCAACAATAACATTCCAAAGTTTACCTTTAGACTTGCATCGGGTCCTAAACAAGTTACTCCTCTGACAAGGTTCATCCTTTGTATTGAGCAATGTGCACCGAAGCAACAAGTTCTCTAATTCAGGTTCATTCTGAATGTTTTCATTCACCACCACAGTTTGTCGGTCAACCTTCTTCTGTGTACAATCAAAATAATGGTGTCCTTCCTCTCCACAGTTATAGCAAGTACCTTTAAAGATAACTCTACCTGTCTTCTTCTTAGGTTCCATAGGTTTCTGTTCATCTTCTGCATCAGTCAGTTTATCATTTTCTAAGTGATCAACTTTATCCTTCCCTCGGGATTTATTTAGTTGTTTCCTTTTCAACTTCTCTTCTACTCTTAGAGCATACTAATAAGCATCTTCTACAGAATCAATCTTCAGCATACCAAGCTCATCCTCAATATTGAATCTCAGACCATTCACATACCGAGCTACCTTTTCCTTACCAAGTTCTCTGTGTCCAGACCGAATAGTAAGTTTGTGGAACTCCTTGGTATAATCTTCAACAGACAAATCCTTTTGTTTCAAATTATACAACTTCTTAAACAATTCAAGCTCATACTCAGCAGGTATGAACTTAGCTTTCAATTTAGTCACCATCAACCTCCACCGATTGATCTTCATTTCACCTTCGTCTTCTCAGTCTCTTTGTAATTCTTTCTACCAAAGAGTAGCATGTCCTTTCAATTTAGTCTGTGCTAATCTCACCCGAAGAGGATCTTCAATTTCTTCCAGCTCAAAGAAATCTTCAAGTTCACCAATCCAATCAATCAGATTGTCACGTTTCAAAGTACCAAAGAAAGTAGAAACTTCCATTCGGTAATTACATAACCAAACAGCAAATCTAGATAACTGAGTAGTTCTGCCTTCACCAGATCTATCCCTCCAGTCATCACCTCTAGATCTAGCTTGTTCAAATTCTTTAGTAGCTTCTTCATAGCCATCTTCAGTACCAACATTCTGAGGTATACCAGTAACAACTCTCATGATCTTGATGACCATGTCATTCTTCATCAATTCCATCTCAGATCTAATATCTGATTTCATCTTCTCTCTAATCCAAGATTCAATAGTATCAAAAAGATAAAAAATAACTCTACAGTCCAATCTTATTGGAGGCATCCTTAAAGATAAGAGAAACCCTCTCCAACAAACCCTCACCGACCACCTTGTGACAATTTCCAAGTTAGATGCAAGTCAGATTGCAATCTACAATCTTGCAAACAACTAGGGCATAATTTCACAAGTTTAGTGCTAAAGATCTACAATCTAGATTGCACACAATCTCTTCACCAACAAGATCAAACTTGAAAGATCAGCCTTGCTAGGTCAACCTTCTACTTCAACAGGAACATCCTGTTACCCTAATTTTCCTATTCTATACAAATTTGGCTAAAATCTATTCCACGGTCTTTGTTTTTACCTTGCCAAGCATCCCTGAAAATTTCATAGCCTTAGGTCTTATTCCTTGGCCTCTGCAAATTTTCTAACTCCCTGGTCTGTAGTCTAAAAAAATTCATAAAAGTAGCCGTTGTGCCAAATAAAACCCTACAAACCCTAGGCCTTGTTCTATTTTCATGTTACTTTATCTCGGCCACTTAAATTGTAAATTCCCATGTGCGCCTTAAGCCTTTAGTCACGAGTTCTCTTACTCACCAGCAGAATATTCCTTTCATTTCCTTACTATGTGAATGGCTTTTATCTCCCAGTCGGTGGCATACTCTTCTTCCCATTTAGTGATTCAGTGACTGAGACTTCAGTCGGGTAATATCTCAATCAAACCCCAGGTTGGCCCTTTGGTTTACCGATTCAGTGAATGCCTTATTCGTGTATTCTCCAGACTTAACTAAGGTTAAGTGTTTCATTAAGCGACTCAGCAAAATTCTTTGGTTGTGTATCTGCTAAGAGCCCAGTGGTCATTTTGTATGTGGCGTCCTAGCTTAGCAAGATCAACGGTTGTCATGAATTCACTTTGGGCTTGTCAGAGGCTTGCGATTTGGCGATGATCATTGATCTTCCCTTTTAGGCAGCCCTTCAAACTTTGTGTGGTTCCATTGCCACATCATCCTATGTGGAGGATTTTCATTGGCCCAAGGAAATGACTTGTTCACTTTGCCAGAGCGGGCCCGACAGACTATGTCCCTTTAGATCAATGGCTAGCACATCTGCTGAAGGAATCTTTTGAGGGTATGAGATCACACGTTGACCATCCATTTCACCAGGTGTTCAACCTCTATCAGGTGGGTCTACATTGCTAGGTATGCTGATGTGCTTGAATATGATTGGTTACCGAGTGATGATGAGGTTCCAAGTGGTTCATTTTGTTAGAGGGTCCCGGCTTAAAAAATAGATCAACGGCTAGCACATGATCTGAGAGAATATTTGGCGGTTGTGAGATCATGCGCCCATCATTCATTTGGAATCTTTTCTTTAGTGGGTCTGATGTCAGAGGGCTACTGAGGTGGTTGCTGATGGAGTGGCTGGAGCGAATGGAAAGGTGACATATGGCATAAATGGGCTCAAGGTTAGTAAGACATTCCATGAATGACTGACCAAAGGGTTTCTCATGTTTGCTTGATTTAACCAAGGGTCAATGAAAGACCCAGTGACTCAGCAAAATGTCTTGTTCACTGAATTGCTTGACCAGATTGAGGTTAAGTCCAAGGAATTTGTGAATTAAAAAGGGTCTCCAGTCGCAGAGTCACTGAATGACTTAAAGGAAGAAAAGTTTGAGGTGGGTCCAAACATGCCAAGGTGGATTTTGAATTTTCAAGGAGGTTCACGACTGTTGAAAAGATGATCTAAGCTGTTCGACTACCCGGAGATAAAAGATATCAATGGTCACGTTTTAAAATGACCGGCTAGCCATTGTAATTCAAATTTGAATAGTTCTAAGAGGATTTTTTTCCAGCGATTGGTTCAAACAAGCTACGATAGTGAGGTAGCTCAAGAAATTTATGTCTTTAGGACATTTTCAGTTGAAGAAGATGATGAGGAGGTCTGGGAGACCATCTTGGGTCATTTATTGTCCCTGAAAAGTACCATTTGTGCATTCATGGCAAGACTTTGTGCAGGAAGTTGATGAATCCAAGTGGCTTGTCTACGAGTTGATGCAGTATAGGGATGGGCATGTAAACAAATATCTGATCAGCCATGATGTTGCAGAGATAGATTCATGATCAGATTTGATTGAGTTAGGGTTGGATTATGTTTATGTAAAAATCTTTGTAACCCTAGTTAGGTCTTAACTCTTGCCTACGTGCAAAAACAAGGGATGTATATAATGTTTTTTTGAGAGCTTTAGAGCTCAAAGGTTGGAATTGTAAAAAAGAAAGAATCCTTTCTCAAAAGGCTATCTGTGGTATTTCTTCTACCCTCTAGCCTTCTACTCTAGTAATCTCCCATTGATTATCCAAGAAACTTAAGGTATTTGTGACATTTTTCCTATCCCTATCCTTTATTGTTTGGATCATCTCTTAATGAATTGAAGTCTATGCATGTTTTAGATGACAACTTAAGGTTCCTAATCCCTCTTACTTTTTGTAATTGTGTGTGTTATTGTGTTTGATTTCATTTAGATGTTTTTGTGGGTATACTTTAGCCCCCTAACAGTCTTGTCTCAATCCTACACTTAGTTGCAGAGGTGAATGTCTAATTGCAGGTCATAGGTTGTGTCTTATGTTCAAGCCCTCCTATGAAACACTTATGCAAGCCTATTCAGTAAGTTGTGACCTACTAGACCTATAGAATTAAGTCCAAAGACACCCCACCTTGGTGCCAGTTTATAACAATTTTGGCATGCCCGGTGGGACCACATGGTTCAATTTAAGGACTAAAAGAAGTTCAATACACAAAGATTATCAGTATAGAATTAAGTCCAAAGACACCCTACCTTGGTGCCAGTGTATAACAATTCTGGCACACCCGATGGGTCTACAAACAAGAAGTTCATTGTTTGAAGGTTATGTTATATCTGATATACAGATTGCATAATATAGGCTTCTAGAAGTTGTTCTATCAAGTATATCTGGTGACTCCACTGATTTCACAAATCAAGGCTAACTTGTTCAAAGTTTATGAGAAAGATTGAGACTAGGAGCTCAAAGCCTACTGAATTTGTAGAGTTTCCCTCAAAAAGAAGCTACAAGGGTAGGTCAACTCAAAGAACATCCCTTGCAAGGAGAGTTCAGTCTACACCTCCTGATACTTCAAAAAGGTGACCCTTTCCCTTTCATCTTAGAAGAAGAGGAAGATCTCTAACCAGAGATCTAGAAGAATATTCAAATCTAGCAGCAAATACAACTCACATAGTTGTTAATCTTCAAATCATAGCTCCTACAATGGCTAGACAATTTGCTTTTGCACCTTTCAACCAGGGGAGTCCATTGAATTTTTTGTACATCATGATGTGCCCTTGGTGGCACTAAAGAGTATACCTGATTTCATAGGTGAAGGGAAGACAACTGCTTTTGAACACATAAGAGATGTGACCACTACCTGTAGCATACAAAACATAACCCAAGAAGATGTGGCCACAAAGTTATTAGTAGCCTCTTTAAAAGGTAAGGGTCTTGAATGGTTTAGAACTCTAACTGTTGGTTCTATTAATTCATGGGATGCATTAGGGGATGCATTAAGTAAGCATTTTGAGGACAAATCAGATAACTTGTCTCTAGTAGAGCAATTAACAAACATAAAAAGAGCAAATGATAGATTACAATAGTAGATTCCTTAAGACATGGAATAGGATTCTAGTCTCTGTAAGGCCATCAGCTGACCATGCTTTTCTATATTATTTGCAAAGTCTGAATGACCAAATTTCTGTCATGATCCAGTCTATGGTTGGTACTTCTTTACCCCAGGCTTTTGACATAGCTATCAGAGCTGAAAATTGTTTAATTCAAGCAGGCATGATAGCTAGAAGGCCACCAATGCCCATTTTTCCTAGCCTTCAACCCATTGCACCTGTACAAGTACCCCCATTCACCCCTATTCCCACCATACTAGCTCCTCAGGCTAGTACTAGTGCTCAAGAGCTAATAGAAAGTTTCTCTCAAGAGCTGGAAGAAATAAAAAATAGCCAACAAAGTAGTCAACAAGAAATGATGAATTTGTTGCAGACCTTGACTAAAGAGGTCTCAAATCTAAAGAAGCAAGGTTAAGGAGTCAAACCATCATTTTAGCCACAAGGCCAAGGTCCTAATCAATCATATCAAAATCAAGGACAATCTTATCAACAAAATAGGCCATCTTACCAAGGAGGGTATCAAGGACAAAGGAAAAGTTTTAATCAAAGACCATTCCAACCATATAATCCTACACCTCTCAATTCTACAAATCCAGTGACAGATATGGTCCTTAGTCAAAATAATATGGATATGGATAATGAATGGTGCTTTCCTTGTAATCAGCCTCATAATCAGGCTACATGTTCTAATGGATGGATGAATCAAGCTCTAATGGTTCAAAATGCCTCACAAGCTCAATCAGAGGCTTCATCCAGTGGGTCAGTTTCTCAACAAGAACCATAAGAAAAATGAGACTACTCTTTTCAATTGGGAGCACCTAGACTATAATGGAGTCAATGATGAAGCTACTTTTGTTTCCTATACAAAAGCAAAAAGAAGAGCTCAAGACATGGAGAGAGAAGATTCCAATACTAAAGCCACTACATTTGTAGAACCAGTGCAGCAGGCTACTCCTACCACATTCAAGAAGGCTCCTGTCATTACAAGCAAAGAGAACCAAACTCTCAAGGAGATGGAGCATGTCATGCCAAAGACACAACAAAGAGTACACAATATAGCACCTTATAACATTGTAGACAACATGAAGAAGGTGAATGTTACCATATCCACGTGGGACTCTTTGGCTATTCCAGGACAACCTGAGATTTTAAGGAAGGCTGTGTCAGAAGTGACAACTCCTCAGCCTACAAAAGAAATTGCAAAGCTAGGGTTGGTTAACAATGATCAAGAAAAGGAGGCTCCAAGTAGCAACTTCAAAGCCAATACCATGCAAGGTAGGAAGTCAAAACCACCTCCCTTTTATGTATCTCTAATTAGTGGAAAATGTTTAGTACATAATTGTATGGTAGATAGTGGAGCTACTAGCACTGTGATGCCCAAGAAGGTAGTTGACCAATTAGGACTAAAATATGAACTCTTCCAAAAGAAGGTTACACAACTTGATGGATCCTCAGTCAATACTATAGGTGTGGTCAAAGATACCAGTCTAATCCTTCATGCTAGTCCTAATTTTTCTATCCTCCTTGATATATATATCATAGATCTCCCAACATTATTTGCTATATGTCTTTCAAGGGATTTTACAGCTAAGATAGGAGGTTACCTATCTTCTGACTAGTCTCAAATGCTATTTCATACAAGATATGGGACCAAGGTCACCATTAAATCAAAACCATTAGAAACACACCATATAGAACCATATGTGTCCAATACTATCAATGTAAACTACCCTATATTTGATAGCAATGACTTCCAAACCATTAGTGAAGCAAGCACTAAGATAGAAAGTATCCCTGATATTCTTCTAGATGAAAGAGCTTCAGAGGCCCAAGAAAATCTTGTTTGCGAAGTTATTTAATACAAGAAAGTGGATCTATAGAGCCAAGCCTTCTCAAAGAAGACACTGATTCAAAAGATCAGAGTAATCAGGTTTGGGAACTATTTTTTGATGGTGCTAGAAGTAGACATGGTTCTAGTGGTGGTGCTATGCTAGTGTCCCCAAAAGGAGAAAAATACTATACAGGTTTCAGATTCAATTTCTCATGCACTAGCAATACTGTGAAATATGAGAGTCTAGCCAATGGACTAGAATGGGCAAGAAGAAGAGGGCTTAAAGGCTTGAAAGTATATGGTGACAGTGAGTTGGTGGTCAGCCAAGTAAGAGGGATAAGTACAACCAAAAATGACACCTTGAAAGCATACAAGCATAGAGTTTGGGATGCAATTGAAGATTTTTGTGCTTTCAATATTGTTGCTATCCCTAGGAAACTAAATCAAAATGCAGATAGGTTAGCTACTATTGGATCTTAGTATGATATTTCAAATAGCATTTCAAAAGAAGTGGATCAACAACATATCAAAGTGATTTTCAGACCCTCTATCCCTAATAATGATGTCAATTGGTAGGTGTTTGACAATGATAAACAAATTATGTAGTTCTTGTTTGAAGAAGATGTTTTTTCAAAGCATAATCAAGATAGGCTATCACAGAACTATGGTGATTAGGTGATACAACTTAAGTCCAACAAGATGCCTAGATGTCTTTCCACCTTAGAGACTATCTTCAAAAAGGATGATGAAGTTAAGAAGAACAAAACTGGCCTGGTAGTTCAACAAGAACATTGTGTTGAATTGGAGTTGGAACTAGGTAAAAGCTTACAATTTGGAAAGGTGAACACTGAATTGGGAAAGCAAGTTTACACTCAATTATTTAAAGAATTCAGTGATGTATTTGCATGGAAATATGAAGACCTTAAAGGTTTTGATCCATCCCTTGGTCAACACACTATTGAATTAGAGCCTAATTCCAAGCCAGTGATGCAAAAGCAAATGCCTGTTAATCCCAAGCTTGAGCCACTTATGCATACAGAAGTGCTCAAATTGATAGAAAGTGGTATCATCTACCCAATCAAACATACTAGTTAAGTTTCCAACCTTGTTCCTGTCAGGAAGAAGAATGGGGAGTTGAGGTTATGTGTAGACTTCAGGGATCTTACCAGGGCCTCCTTGAAGGACCTCCATCCATTACCATCAATGGAACAAATCTTACAATGTGTCTCTGGATTTGAGATATTTTCATTATTGGATGGCTATTTAGTATACAATCAGATCCTAGTTAATGAAGAGGATCAATATAAGACTACATTTACAACCAAGTGGGGAACCATGGCTTATCAAAAGATGCCCTTTGGTTTGTCAAATGTAGGTGCTACATTTCAAAAGGCAATAGATATGGCCTTTAAAAGCCTCATGTACAAGTTTGTGTTGGTCTACTTAGATGACATAACTGTCTATTCCAAACATGTAGTAGACCATATCAAACATTTGACGTAGACCTTTGAAAGGTGTAGAGAATCTGGGATATCTCTTAATCCCAAGAAATGTTTGTTTGCAGTTCATGAAGGAAAACTATTGGGATATGTGGTATCTAAAGAAGGGATCATAGTGGATCCTGAGAGAATTGTAGCTGTCTTAGAGCTACCATTGCCACATCATAAGAAAAGTCTTCAATCCTTCACAGGAAAGATTAATTTTGTTAGGAGGTTCTTGCCTAACATTGCAGATTTACTCAAGCCCTTGATAGCCATGTTGAAGAAGAATTCAACTTTTAGTTGGACCTAAGAGGGGAAATTCAATTTCCAAGCTATCAAAGAGGCCTTAACAGAAGCTCCCACCTTGTTAAACCCAAATTTTAGTAAGGATTTCATCCTTTATGCTTATGGAGGACATGATGATATATCTGCAATGTTGACTCAAGAAAATTTAGATGGATTGGAGTAGCCTATTGCTTTCTTTAGCAAAGGTTTAGAAGAGTATGAATAGTGATACTCTTTTGTAGAGAAACATGTACTTGCTATGGTAAAGAGCCTTAAAAAGTTTAGATATCTATTGACCCATAGCAAGGTACACTTGAAGGTTACTCATTCAAGTGTCAAAGAATTTTTGCTTTCCAAGGACCTAAATGAGAAAAGAGTTGGTTGGATCACCAAGGTGATGGAATATGACATAGATATCCAAACCACCAAGCTGGTTAAAGGAAGAGGTCTTTGTGAGCATTTGGAATCAGATGAGAGCTCAAAGAAATTAGAACAAATGGATTCATCTTTGGTTGTGCATTCCGCAGAAGAACATGCTGAGGCATCAGGTTGGTTGCCTAACATGATTCATTTCTTAAAGATAGAACAATGTCCTGTAGGTTTGGATTTAGCAAAAAGAAGGTATTATAGATTGCAATCTATTCCTTTTGTGCTAATAGATGAAGTTCTTTTCAGAAAGGATCACAATGGTGTCCTTTTAAGATGCATTGATTTAGAAAAGATAGCTGATGTCCTATTTAAATTTTATGATGGACCTTCTAGAGGTCACTTTTCTCCTAGGAAAACTACTTTTAAAATCATGAGGGCCAAATACTATTGGCCATCTATCTTTAAGGATAGTCATGAGTATGTGAGAAAATGCATCAAGTGTGCCATTTTTGTAGGAAAAGAAAGGCTTGCAGCCTTACGCCTACAGCCAGTCAAAACAGAGCAACCCTTCATGAAGTGGGGCATAGATTTCATTGGAATGATCAATCCTCCATCTAGTGCAGGCCATAAATGGATAATTACTGCAACTGATTATTTCACTAGATGGACAAAAGCAATTGCCTTAAAAGAAGCCAATGAGAGTGCTGTTTTAAAATTTTATGATGATATAGTTCATAGATTTGGCACTCTAGACTCCATAATATCAGATAATGCATTGGCATTTACAGGCCTCAAAGTCTCAGAATGGGCAATTAGGAATGGCATTTATCTGAATACCAGTTCAAATTACTACCCCCAAGGCAATGGTTTAGTAGAATCAACAAATAAAAACTTGATTAGGATAATCAAGAAAACTCTCCAAGATAATCAGAGGGACTGGCATACTAAATTAAAGTTTGCCTTATGGTTAGACAAGATTACCCCAAAGAAAATCATTGGGAATTCTCCTAATGTGTTAGTGTATGGAAAAGAGGCTAAGTTGTCCATTTCAACTGAATTACCAGCTGTGGACTTAGCTACTCAATATGCCCTATATGAAGAAAGAGACCCCTTGCAAGTTAGGTATGCTTAGTTGATGGAATTGGAAGAGATCAAAGATAAATCAATGAAAGATATGGAGTTCCATCAGATTCAGACAAAGAAAAGCTTTGATAAAAGAGCCAGGATCATAAATTTTAAAGTTGGAGATGTAGTTCTCAAATGGGATGAATTCAAATCCAAGCCTAGCAGACATACAAAATTTGATTCATTCTAGGGTGGACCATTTGTTATAACAGAGTGCAAGGGACCTAATTTTTTTTAGCTATCAACTCTTGAAGGAGCTATCTTACCAATCTCAGTGAATGGATTTCACTTGAAGCCCTGTTTTGAGGTTAATCCCTCTCTGTAAATTCTTGTAAATATGTTTCTTGTTTTCTTTCCCTATTTTTCTAAGTTAGTTTCCTTCTTTTCAAGAAGTGCCTGTGCATAGGTTCATCCTTCTATTTTAGTTTTGTCTCTCTATAAAAATTTTGTGCTCAGTATGACCCCATGCCCAATGAATTATGTCAAGGCCACTCATTTTCCATGTCTAGCAGGCTAACATCCGACAGTAATCATGAAAATGTTACCCTAATTTTCCTATTCTATACAAATTTGGCTAAAATCTATTCCAGGGTCTCTATTTTTACCTTGCCAAGCATCCCTAAAAATTTCATAGCCTTAGGTCTTATTCCCTAGCCTCTGCAAATTTTCTAACTCCCTGGTCTGTAGTTTAAAAAAATTCATAAAAGTAGCCGTTGTGCCAAATAAAACCCTGCAAACCCTAGGCCTTGTTCTATTTTCATGTTACTTTATCTCGGCCACTTAAGTTGTAAATTCCCATGTGCACCTTAAGCCTTCAGTCACAAGTTCTCTTAATCCCCAGTGGAATATTCCTTTCATTTCTTGACTATGCAAATGGCTTTTATCTCCTAGTCGGCGGCATACTCTTCTTCCCATTCAGTGATTCAATGACTGAGACTTTAGTCGGGTAATATCTCAATCAAACCCTATGTTGGCCCTTTGGTTCAGTGATTTAGTGAATGCCTTATTCACGTATTCTCCAAACTTTACTAAGGTTAAGTGTTTCATTAAGAGACTCAGTGAAATCCTTTGGTTGTGTATCCACTAAGAGTCTGGTGATCATTTTGTATGTGGGGTCCCAGCTCAGCAAGATCAATGGCTATCATGAATTCACTTTAGGCCTATCAAAGGCTTGTGATTTGGTGATGACCGTTGATCTTCCCTTTTAGGCAATGCTTCAAACATTATGTGGGTCGATTGCCACATCATCCTATGTGGAGGCTTTTCATTGGCTGAAGGAAATGACTTGTTCACTTTACCAGAGTGGGCCCGATAGATTATGTCCCTTTAGATCGACAACTAGCACATGTGCTAAAGGAATCTTTTGAGGGTATGCGATCACATGCTAACTGTCTATTTCGCCAGGTGTTCAACCTCTATCAGGTGGGTTCGCATTGCCAAGCATGCTGATGTGCTTGAATATGATTGGTTGCCAAGTGATGATGAGGTTCCAAGTGGGTCAATTTGTCAGAGGGTCCTAGCTTAAAAAATAGATCAATGGCTGGCGCATGATCTGAGAGAATATTCAGCGGTCATGAGATCATGCACCCGCTGTTCATTTGGAATCTTTTCTTCAGTGGATCCAATGTCGGAGGGGTGCCGAGGTGGTTGTTGATGGAGTGGCTGGAGTGAATGGAAAGGTGACATATGGCATAAATGGGCCCAGGGTTAGTAAGACATTCTACGAATCAGCGACCAAAGAGTTTCTCGTGTTCACTTGATTTAACCAAGGGTCAATGAAAGACTTAGTGACTCAGCGAAATGTCTTGTTCACTGAATCACTTGACTAGACTGAGGTTAAGCCCAAGGACTTTAGGAATTAAAAAGGGTCTTTAGTCAGACAGCCGCTGAATGACTTAAAGGAAGAAAAGTTTGACGTCGGTCCAAACATGCTGACATGCTGATATGCTCAATTCTCATTAGTCCAAACATGCCAAGGTGGATTTTGACTTTTCAAGGAGGTTCATGACTATTGAAAGGATGATCTAAGCCATTCGACCACTGGCAGATAAAAGATATCAACGGTCACATTTTACAATGACTGGCTAGCCATTGTAATTCAAATTTGAATAGTTCTAAGAGGGTTTTTCACTAGTGATTGGTTCAAACAATCTGCGGTGGCGAGGTAGCTCAGAAAAATTTATGTCTTTAGGACATATGCAGTTGAAGAAGATGATGAGGAGGTTTGGATGACTATCTTGGGTCATTTCTTGTCCCTAAAAAGTACCAGTTGTGCATTCATGGCGAGACTTTGTGCAGGAAGTTGATGAATCTAGGTTGCTTGTCCACGGGTTGATGCAGTATAGGGATGGGCACGTAAACAAATATCTGATTAGCCATGATGTTTTAGAGATATATTCATGATCAGATTTGATTGAGATAGGGTTGGATTATGTTTATGTAAAAATCTTTGTAACCCTAGTTAGGTCTTAACTCTTGCCTACGTGCAAAAATAGGGAATGTATATAATGTTTTTTTGAGAGAATTAGATCTCAGAGGTTGGAATTGTTAAAAAGAAAGAATCCTTTCTCAGAAGGCTATTCATGGTATTTCTTCTACCCCATAGTTTTCTATTCTTGTAATCTCCCATTGATTATCCAAGCAACTTAAGGTATTTTGTGATATTTTTCCTGTCCCTATCCTTTATTGTTTGGATCATCTCTTAATGAATTGAAGTCTATGCATGTTTTCAATGACAAGTTAGGGTTCCTGATCCCTCTTAATTTATATAATTGTGTGTGTTACTATGTTTGATCTAATTTAGATATTTTTGTGGGTATACTTTATCCCCCTAACAGTCTTGTCTCAATCCTACACCAAGTTATAGAAGTGAATGTCTGCTTGCAGGTCATAGGTTGTGTCTTATATTCAAGCCCTCCTATGAAACACTTATGCAAGCCTATTCAGTAAGTTGTGACCTACTAGACCTAAGCCTTTCATTGATTCTATCCATCTATGCTGCAATTCATATCCTAATTTCAGTGTATCACCTAGTAGGTAGTTTTCTTTCAAGTTATTTCCCTTTCAAGTACTCCTATCCCTTTCCCTCCAAGAGTCTTTACTTTTCATGTCAAGAAGCAAATTAAGGTGATTATCCAAGAGGAACTAGCTTAGAATCTAGAGGTCTCATCTCAGTTAGAATAGGTCCCACAACCTGGAGATGATTCCCATGTTATACTAGGTTATCAAGACTACAAGAGCTTGAAACAAGGGTGCAAACTTAGTGTATAACACAACCCTCACTCAAATAGGAACCAATATCTCTTTGATACCACCTGACATAGTCAAGGATGGTGGATTCAATTAAGGATAGTCCAAACCTTGTAGCTAACAGAATTACACAGTGGAATACTCAACAATGCAACACAATGTAATTGTTTAACTTTGATTTTCATTAACATGATTGACTGTAAGGCCTTCTAGCTTAGGGCCAATTACAACCAAAAAATAATTCTGCAAGATCCACAACTAGATCCAATACAATCACTAGCTAGTTCAACTAGGAAGACAACCAGAGGTTGATGGAAACCCTAAGGTAGATCTAAACTTGAGCTCACAAGCCTCCAAGAAATCTCCTTGTTCCCAAGTATGAAAACCCCCAGCTCTATCACAAAAAACTATCAAATTACAATCTGACCTACAAGATCATCAAGAACTTTTTCACAACTTCACCAACTTTAGCTTTAGAACCTCAAATCTGATTTGCTTCAGCCTTCAAGTCATGAACTTCTATGATCTTTTCTAAGTTCCTCCATCCTCCCCTAAATCATCTACCCAAACCCTCCTTAAATACTAATCATCAGCCACAAGTCGGCAAGATGAAACCCTTAACTCTCATAAACAAATAATTAAATGCCATAAAAGTCAGCTTACAAAATGTATACAAACATTTAATTCATCATGTCATCCTAAAATCATTAGCTACCAACAATAAATGCACCAATTCAGCCCAACAAATCACACAGAACTCCAGTTGGTAAGTCAGAAATACCAAGCATCAGTGAATTAACTAAGAAAGCCATGCATCACCAAGCACTAGTGTCAACCGAGCACCGTAGGCATGACCAAGTAACCTATCACTAAGCACCAGAGACTACCAAGTTCCTTCAGTGACCGATCTTCCTTCAATGACCGAGACCATTGGTCAAGGCTGCAACTGAGTAAAAACCAGCCAAAACACAAACACTTATGTAGTTTCATTGAGCACATAGAATTCCCCTGCCTCAAACTTGAATGCGCCTGCATCATAAATGAATGTAATATAATTTCAAGATATCCTTAACAATTAGACTCTTTATATGCTACTATTCTAATGGATTTTTATTGTTCACTAATGATTATATGCATGATTATGATTATCTCTTTAATTATTGATTTTGGGTAAGGGACTAAACCAAATAATTTGATGGATTATATTATGGATTTGATCTAACCTTTGTACTATATTTGATAAATAATGATTTGTATAATGGATTCTTACATATGTGTTTCTATCTATGAATGGTTTGTATGGCTAGGGGGGAATTCGTAGTTACTCACCTAGTGAGGTCAACATGATGTATCGACCCCTATTATTATTTACACTATCTTCCATATATATACCCATGTATACTCTCTTTGTGATGCAGGCTTGTAGGTACCAAGTATTGACTTCACCTATCTCCATGGATCAAAATATGCCCTCAAATCATCAATCATTTTTGTTGCAAAGATAGTACCGAGGCACTTTCTTAAGTCCTTCCTTGCCATTATCTAAGTTAGGAACTTTGGGATTCAATTCTTATGTATTAGTTGTGATGGTGGAAAAACCTATTTTATCTTCCTCGATTGGGCTTAATTTTGGCCTTTGTGATGATCTTATTTATGTGAGTTGTTGTTTCTTAATGACTTTTAGGATGTTCTTGCTTGGTTAGGACTGCCTCTTGACTTTCCTTGTTGACTATGGTTGGCCTTGATTGACCTTATGGTTATGTTAAGATATTGTTAGTGATTATATGTCTTCATTTGGATTAAGGTTTGTTGATGTATCTTATGGAATATGTTTATCATTCTATCTATGTGTATAATACTATAATATGGTTATATCTTGATCTAAATAGATTATTTATCATTATTTTGTTTGTTAATATCTTGTATGTGTGTGTGTGTGTGTGGGTCTACTTATATATGTATACCTATATATATGAGATGTATATGGTTGTAATTTAGTATTCATGTGAGTATGACATATTAGAGTTACTCAATGATTATGAATATTGTATATTATGTTTTTAGAAACATTATGTAAATTAGTGTTTAGCATGGAGTATTAAATAGGTTGTACTTGTTATGTGTGAGTAATAGATATTGTGCATTTATTCATTAAATAGATTTAATTAATAAATATAAGAATGGTAATATATATTTATGATAAGTATTATTTTGGTGGAGTTAATTATATAGTCAGACTATTGAATATGCTATGTAATGTGGTTTGTGAGGGGATAAAGTTTATTTATTTATTGATTCATATTATTAGTTAATAATATATTATTTATTGAGGTAAATAGGTATAAATAAGGGAAGGTTATATTATAACATTGGATTAATTTAAATCAATGGTTATTTTGTCAACTATAAATTGGTTTATTCTCGTATAACTCCCTTCAAGGTATATATTTATAGAAGCAAAAATAATTGATTTGGAGAAGGATGGTTCCCGAGGAGATGGACACACAAAAGGATCTTTGGGTAGAAAATCAAAGAGAGGGAGAGAGAGGCTGAAATTTTAGGTGTGGGTTTCTTTAAAATATTTAGGGAGATAAGCTTAAAATCAAAAGTTAATGAGAGGGAAAATATGAGACTTGAAGGGAGAGATCGAGAGATGATGTTTCCAACAACCCTGAACTAGTCTAGGTTGCATTGGAGTATATATTATTTTGGTGGATATTATATTGGTTTGGATTTCTTCTAGATTGGATCTCCTTCTTGTCTTCCTCAAATGTAGATCTCTACAGGGTTCCCAAGTAGGAATCCATCTCTGTAAAGAAATCTTGAATCAAAAGATATGCTTCTTGTGTACATGTACTTTATTTGTTGCATTTATATGAGATTTAGATTAATGTGACTATTAAATGGATTCTTACTAAGTTGATATATATTTTATATGGTCGTAATATGTTTTTGAAAAATTAGAAACCTTCTAGAATGAGTGTTTTTTAAGATTTTAATTATTTTGTGATGATATATCATCCTTCCTTTTTGTAGAGCTATTTCTGGTAATAGAACAATATACACTTTCATAAAATTATTTGGATTTTATTAATAAAATTTGTGGAAGGGATTCAAGGAGATCTTAAATGGGTCTTCCTCAAATTCCGCCCCCAATCTCTATATTTTTCCTAGTTTTATCCGTAAACCCAATATACCTTGCAATATCTTTAAAAATATACAATCCTTAGCCAACTGGGAAACTCTGGATTAAAAGTACATAATTACCATGACCAAGTGCACAACTCTGATGACCAAGTGTACAACTTTGATGACCAAGTGGGAAACTCTTTTTAAACCAAGTGTACAACTCCATAAGAAAGTTAGTTGTTAGGGTTACTTTGATGTTTTTTGGGTCCTTAGGTCACCAAAGGATATTTAGTTTTTATTTTAGACCTAATTGATCTATTATTTCATTTAAATGAGTTTGAAATAATACATGGTTCATTTTAATTCCTTCTTATGTGTTTTAAAACATTTTGAATGCCAGATTAGGGTTTAGGGTTGTTTGGGGGTCTAGGGACAACTAGTGATCACCTAAACCTAATCAGATGGTACTATTTCATTATTATGGCATGGTCTATGTTTTCATGTGGTTATTGATGCATTTTTATGTTGTAATTTTTGGGTAAATAACCTAGGTACACTAGGTGAGTGGCTCACAATGGGTGCTAGGGCTCAAAGTGGATACTAGGATGATCCCATTGGTGAGCTTCTTAATCAAATGGAAACATTAATAGAATTTAATGGGAAAAGGGGGAGACACTAATAAACATTAATTTATGCCTCTCCCATGCTATTATTTCTTGTACATAATGGGATGTGAGTGGGATATGGTGCCATGTGATGGCACAACTGAATAACCCTATCTCAATAGAAAGTTGTTCAGTTCTAGATATGCCTTTTTGGATGCCAAGGTCCTGAGTAGGACTACTATGATCAGCCCTATGAGTGAGTGCTATGTGATGAAAATCACCTATCTTTTATCCTAGAGTACTTATACCTTTTTTTTCATTTTACTTTGGTAGTCCTATTTGACTTGTTATCTTTTGTGAATTCATGATTTTTTGGGGGGAAGGATTTAAACCACATTACCTTTTCCCTAGTTGTGTCCTCTCGCATAGGCCTTGGTTTCTATATCCTATCTTAGGGGAGTGGGCCTACATATTCCACATGGTTGGGTGGTTAATCTTTATTTTATCAAGGTTTTTTTATGGTCTCTTCAATGATCCCTACACATGCTTCTTTCTAGGTGGTGATTGCATATTTTATATTGTATCATGTTGAGATGTATTGATGTATATGTATTCATCTAAACATAATTGTATAAGATCCTAAAAGGAGAAATTTGTATATTATTTAATGATACAAATTGATTCAAAGCAATGTAATGGGGAATGGGTAGTTCTAGCTGAAATAAAAGGGAAATATTGTGTTACAATTGGTATATGTTACTTGAAATAATAAATGTGGGTTATGTTATTTGTCAATAATTATCTAGTTCCTTATGTTATGTTTCTATAAAAGAAATGAACTTAGGTATGACTGTATCTAGGACTGTAGTTTCCAAATAGAATTTAGTTTTCCTACTTGTTCTTATGTTATTCAATTTTAATAAATAAACTTAAACCTAGATTATGTTAATGCAATGGAGAGGAATGATATTTGTGAATTTTTGAATACGTATTATTAAATGGATGATCAATAAATAAATGGTTGTTTTGAATGAAGTAAAACTATAATTTGATTAGTAATGTTATATAAATGGTTTTGTTATAAGAAAGAACACTTATAAATGGTATGATAGTAATGGAATTTGTGGATAGCTGTCTAATAAAAATTAAATTATTTTGATGTGAAATGAGATGGTCACTTAATAAATGGATTGCTTATAGTAGATGGTTATCTTTTTTATTCTAAAGGAATCAACTAGGAATATTTACTTAGTTTACTAAAGTGAACCTAGAGTAATGAAATTCCATGGGATAGGATATGACTTAATGAATATTCAACTTTACCCAACATTTAATGGAAAATTGATAAAAAGATAGATTATTACATGATTTTGATGAATTGTGGTCACTTTACTTGATAAATAAATGATGATGCCTTAATTTTAATGTGATAGGAGCACTTATCTTGGTGCATTATAAAATGTAAATATTTTAATTCAATGTGTAGCTCTCAAGAGGGAATAGATTAATCAATATTTGTTGAGTAGAAATGTTATGGAACCAGTGAGGACATACATTGGTTAGTTATTTTTCATTCAATTTTTGTAAAAAAGTTCTTATCTATATATTTGAGTTGGTACATACCATATTGGATAACTTTAAAAAAAAATTAGTCACATCTTTTACTAGATTAATTTCTTGTCCTTTCGGGTTCCCTAGCGAGGTGTTACATTCTATATCAAAGCCCTAGGTTTCCACACTGGGAACTCTACAATTGGTAACTCACCTATGCTTATCATTTAATTTTATTGTATTTATTTCTTATTGATCTTAACATCATTTCTTGTAAACTTGAATCTAGATATGAAAGATCAATTTTCTATGTTTTTGCGATAGTGTTTTGCAAGAGTACACATGTTCTACAATTGTTAAGTTATCCTATATAAATTACTTATGTTTTAAAGGTTTTTATTTTTGGATCAATATTGTGTTAAAATAAATATTTGTCTAAAATGAAAAATGACATACTAGTGAGTTTATACCTATTGGACCTTGTGAGAGTTATCAAAAAGCCATTACGGGCTGCGAGATCATGTTTCCAAGGTCTATAATAACCTCTCTCCATTTTGAGAGATTTGACTTTGTTTGCTTTTGGCCACGCGATCTCAGTCAATGCCAAAACTTGTAGTGAGGGTTAGTTGAAAGTAGCTTAATAGTGTATCTTTCAAACCATCCATCTTGGCATCGAACCGTCTGCTCCATCAGCTCTGGTTGGTTTGGTAAATGCCAATGACAATGTCATTCTACCCATGGAGTCATTGGAACACTCGCACCATGCTCGACCCAAGTGACCCCAAGGTGCACTAAGCATGATTGGGCAGTGATCTTCTAAGGCTTGTATCTAAGACCTCATGAGAGGTATCAACAAACTGTTAGGGGATACAGGATTTTGTTTATGAGGTCTACAATAACCTCTCTCAATTTTGAGTGATTCAACTCCATTTGCATTTGGCAAGGCGATCTCAGTCGAGCCAAAACTTGCAGTGAGGGTCAGTTGAAAGTAGCTTTGCAGTGTATCTTTCAAACTGTCCTTCTTAGCATCAAACCATCTACTCTATCAGCTCTAGTTGGCTGGGTAATGCTAGTGACAACCTCATTCTTCCCATGGAGTCACTAGAATGCTCGCACCACACTCAACCCAAGTGACACCAAGGTGCACTAAGCATGGTTGAGAAGTGATCTTCTGAGGCTCATATCTTGAACCTCGTGAGAGGTATCAACAAATTTTTAGGGACTATAGGATCATGTTTTTGAGGTCTACAATAACCTCTCTCAGTTTTGGGAGATTCGACTTCATTTGCATTTGGCAAGGCGATGTCAGTCGATGCCAAAACTTGCAGTGAGGGTCAATTGAAAGTAGCTCAACAATGTATCTTTCAAACCATCTGCTCCATCAGCTTTGGTTAGCTAGGTAAATACCAGTGACAGCCCCGTTATGCCCACAGAGTCACTGGAATGCTCCCAACCAAGCTTGACCCAAGTGACCCCAAGGTGCACTAAGCACGATTGGGAAGTGATCTTTCAAGGCTCATATCTCAGACCTTGTGAGAGGCATCAAAAAACCATTAGGGGCTACAGGATCATGTTTCTGAGGTCTACAATAACCTCTCTCAATTTTGGGTGATTCAACTTCATTTACATTTGGTGAGGTGATCTCAGTCAATGCCAAAACTTGCTGTGAGGGTCAGTTGAAAGTAGCTTAGTAGTGTATCTTTCAAACCATCCATCTTGGCATCAAACCATCTATTCCATTGGCTCTAATTGGCTAGGTAAATGCCAGTGACAACCATGTTCCACCCATGGAGTCACTGGAGCGCTCATGACCACGCACGACCCAAGTGACCCCAAGGTGCACTAAGCACGATTGGGCAGTGATTTTCTGAGCCTCATATCTTAGACCTCATGAGAGGTATCGAAAAACTATTAGGGGCTATGGGATCTTGTTTTTGAGGTCTACAATAACCTCTCTAGGTTTTGGGTGATTCAACTTCATTTGCATTAGGCAAGGTGATCTCAGTCGATGCCAAAACTTGTAGTGAGGGTCAGTTTAAAGTAGCTTAGCAGTGTATTTTTCAAACCATCTATCCTGGCATCAAACCATCTACTCCATCGGCTCTAATTGGTCAGGTAAATGCCAGTGACAACCCCGTTCCACCCACAAAGTCAATGGAATGCTCATGACCACGCTCGACCCAAGTGACCAAACAACACAAGTGCTACATTTGTTTGTGGATTTAGTAAACCCCAATATGATGAGTTATATACACAATGAGTATATACATAGTATTGAAACAATGTAGTACTAAGTGGATCAAGTGGGATTACAACTTGGGTTAAGGGTCGTGGGATCTATGACGTAGTAGAGTGGGTATATAGGGTATAATATCAACACTTGTCTTTGTAATGTAATAGATGGAGATATAAAATGTTATGTTAGGTGAATTTTAATGGTAATCAAGAAATATGGCTCATGGTTTTGCATGTTGGGGTTAGGATGTATATGGAAAATATATATAGTTGGTTGAGAATTTTGAGATGTTATAAGATGTGCATGTGTGGCTTTGAGGACACAAAACATGTGATGTGTATGGTAATGGAGTTGGGTTATCCAAAGACTTAAAAAGATAGATTTTTTGGGTAGTTGGAAGATGTGGGCTATCACTTGAGCATGCCTTAAATGCAAAATTGTGGTTTTAATACCCGAGTCGAGTTGTGTTTTTATTGAGGAAGATAACATTTACAAAGGTGGTTTGTAAATCTGAAGAGACTGACTATCTCTTTGGGTGGGAGGTATAATGGTAAGAAATATAAGAACATAGGAAATCTATAGAAGTTAAACCTCAAACATAATAAGCTCCAGGAATGGGGTATTCCAGAGTAAAGAAAAACAAATGTAACTTCAACAAGATATAATTTAAATCATAATGATAATCATAGTCAAGATATAACTTCACCATTCAATTCCATAAACATGAATAATAAATATGTATACAAAAGATGATGCAAATATAACATAAAAATGAACATGTTCTATATATAGAAAGTATCAAATGTATAAAAAGTATCTCCATATACAACTATGGCACATGCCATTTCAAAATGTCTACAAAATCAATGTTTCAAGGTGTACAATGTGGCATATATGCCATCTCAAAATGTGCCAAGTGGCATCTCTAAATGACCACAAAACTAAAACTACATCCTATGCCATAGGGGGATCATCAAAATGTAGCCTCTTTGAAGAAGTGTTTGGCTCTGATTGATCCTGCATAAAAAATGAGTTCAAACCCAAGTTAGATTGCTTAGATATATATATATATATATATATATATATATATATATATATATATATATATATATATATATATATATATATATATATATATATATATATATATATATATATATATATATATATATATATATATATATATATATATATATATATATATATATATATATATATATATATATATATATATATATATATATATATATATATATATATATATATATATATATATATATATATATATATATATATATATATATATATATATATATAAAATTCATAATTCAAACACTAATTTAATTAAAATTATAACTGAATACAAATATCTATACCTAGCCTTTCGATCACCTACCACGATTAGGTGTCCTAGCATAAGTCTTTGGTAGTGAAGGGACCATGCCAACAATACCAACTCCTACCTATAAATATATATTTTCAATAATGAGATTAGTAGAGGGGTGCAACATAGAGTAAGAAATATACAAAATAGGATGATAGCATAATAAAATTACAAATTAATTGAACTAAAATTAAAACTTACATCTGTTGATCTCTCCTCTGGAATAGTGGACTGGGTCAACAAAGATATGAAAGATTCTCGTGGGCCCTCCCTCACACTAGGAGTAACCTATGAGAGTAAAAAGATTGTCAATTATATATAAATGTACTTCATCATAACAACCCTGGTTACAAAATACAAATAACAATATGTAAAAGTCTACATACAATCGGGCTATCACTTTGAATTGAGATGCCTATCAGCCTAGGCTCCCGAACCCATGTCGGGACATCATCAAGAGCCACACCCTATACAATAAAGTGCAAGTAAAATATTTATTACTACACACAAGTGGAATACATATGCATGCATAATTAATCTTAAACAATTAATTACCTTTCCTTTGTCGACACATGAAGAAGGAACCCCCTCGTGCCCCCCACTGACATCAGCTGTAGATTGCAAGAGTACAATAAGATGATAAATATATTAGTAAATGAATCAATTTTATTGCTCTAATTAATAGAGATTTAAGCATGTACACCAAATGATATAAAAAACTAATGGGTACATAATTTATAATATATTGTATAGGTGTCAAGGCCAAATGAGATGGCCGAAAGTGTGGAGTCATCCACCTGTCTCAACTCCTCCTTTGTCATCGACTGAACATAAATGGAAAAAATATATATACATAAGTGCATGCAATCATTAAAACTAATCTAAATAAATTAATTAATTTTAAATTAAATAAGTCATGGTACAAATTTATTTATAATTTTTACTCTTACTGTATCAAAAAGAGTCCATGGCTCTACGTGCACCTCCTGAGCACTCTCATGAGATGTAGCTGCTCCATGAGGTGTTGTAGCCTCTACAGTTGTCTCTCCTATATCCTCCTCATCAATAACATACTGATATGTATAAGCATCAGTAAGCGGTCTAAGGCACATATTCTTGCATATAATGTAAATATGGGGCTCGCATACATGTTAACTCTAACAAGATGTCGATGCGCCAACATCATCCACACTAGGAGGCAACAATGACCTAGTTTGTGTGATCAAATAATCGCTCAGCAAATGAATGGCCCTAATACTTTGTGAGGCAGCCTCTACAATGATATCAAGATGCTGCACTAGAGGAGGGGGTGTGACATCAGTGGGGGGGACAAAGGTAGTGGCCTTTTTATGCTGGGCAAATGGCCTAGTCTGAGGAGCTCCTCCACCTACGCCCATGTTGGGCCTCATGCTAAAATAATCAACATTGTGACCAAGCACAAACTCAGCCTACAATTTTTTTATGAAATAGAAAGGGAGCTCCAAATTGCTATGGGGTGGTTTATCAAAAACTATCCACCATCGATCCCAAAAGTGTGTGCGCAATGCTCCATTTGTGCACCATTTTATTGATAATTTGGGCTTTTGGGGGTCAACTTTTAATCCGGTTTTTGAATTAACAAAAAGGGAGGCTATATCTTCCTTAGTTATATTAAGGGCCACAACCCCATCATGGTCAAGCCCATCATCAAATTGGGCGTGCATATCATCATGCCAATGAAGAGCAACATTATGTTACTACGTAAGGGTGTCAATGTTTTTAGCAATGGTATTTAGGGTGTCAAGCATAGGAGCTAACATAGGTATATTGTGATATGTGTTTTTGAAGCCCCATATAGTGTTCAAGTTCTCCTGTATCAAATCCTTTAAAGATTGAGTTTTTTGAAGTGGTTCTGGATTATTTTTGGGATCGCTATTTGGTGGGGAGGGTTATTATCTTCATTGTTACTATTGTCACTAAGGATTGCACCTGAGTAAGGATAAGTGTAGAACCTAGCAATTATGTGAAACATGGGACTATTCTCAAGCTATGGGTAACATATCCAAGAATAGACCTCTGGATTAGGGGCTGGCTTCCCCTTGAATCACCTAAAATTGAACTAATCTTTGAAGGAAAAGGGAGAGAGAGTGCATGAAAATTAAAACTAACTAGGTGATTCACCAAACTTTTGATAGATCCACAAACTGAAAAAAAACTCACAATGACACTTGAAATAACTTGTGATTCACAACCTGACCCTATTGCCTTGACAATCCTTGAAATAAAGAGGTATTTGTGTTAAAAGAAGGGAAAAGCTCCCACAACTTGAAACCAAATGTACACAGATTAAAGCAACAATTGCAAAAAACTTTCCTGAACCTTCAACTTGAACAATGTGCAAAGTAAAGGATAACATAATCACGATAACTTTGACATGAATTCCAATAGAAAAACTTAGAAAATAATAGGGATGAGAAGGAATACTATTTTATTTCAATGAAAGGAGCCAAGTACATCAATTTGCTTCACCAGAGCTACAAGCATCCACCTCCAATAAAGAGGGAAAGAAGAACTAGCCTCCATCACCAAAGGTGAGAGGTATAAAAAGTAATCCTAGGAATCTGCATTAATGACCACACCCTCACTAAAATTAAAAAAATCTCCCTTTAGGCCCATGATCATGCCATCACAAATTTGTGTGCCAGATTCCTGAGATTCTACGGGGGTGAAAAAGTGGGGTCCCTAAAATAGATAGTCAAAGAAGACTATTACATCCACTAAGTCATGCGCTATAAATGATATTTGACAAGGGTTATAAAACACCACTTGTCAATATCTTACAATGGCAAGAGTAATGACATTTACATTTAAAACATTTTATTCCCCTATGACTCATGAGATGTGGATTTAAACAATTATCTCATAAGTCAAAAATGACTCTCAATTTACACCATGCTTTGGAAATAAAACAATTAATATATTACCCCTTAAAAAGAGATAAATATATTAACAATTCTATATCTAAAGAAAACTTGTGCCCTTAAAAGGACTAGCAAGGGGATAATTAATATATTCTCGACCCAAGGAAAGGGGAGAATATATTAATTGATCATTTTGATAAAACCCTTTCACAAAGGAAATGCAGCTGGCACTGTGACTTCTCCAATCCACACTTGGCAAGTTCCTAACTTTATTGGCAGTCTCTACATTCAGATTTAGAAACAGCTATGCTCAATCTTCATGTTATCAATTATTGGAGGTAGGCTTCACTTGATTTGTGCTAACCCTCTCTTGAAAATCTAGGGCATTGTGTTTGTTGAATGTCATTGCTTTCTCTGCATGTGTGTTATCACTGTTAATCTCTTTAATTTTGAGGGTGCTGCTGGCATTCTATGTCTGATAGAATTTGAGGGCATTACTGTTGTATACATGTTCATATTTTACAAAAAATTCAGGGCACCATCTAAATTTGATTCATCTTACTGTATGTCTGCTTGGCATTGAAAATGTCTCCTTTGCATTATTGACCTCATGATAATGGCACTGGATAATGACAGCATACTATTGTAAAATCATAGGGCACTATTTGTATCTTTTATTGTTCATTGAGTTTCTTTGTATTGATTCAAATGAGGGCTTCATTTTGAGCATCGTGGAATACTGGCATCGATTATTTTATTTCTCTATGTATTTGATTCTCATACACCTCTATTTTTGAGGGTACTATTTCTAGTTTTTTCTCTGCAATTGATCTTCATGCAAATTGAAAACACTAGAACTCTAGGGCACAACATTATCCCCTCTACATCTATGGCATTAATTCTCTATCATGCTTTTACATAGCTTCGTACACCTTGAAAGCCTATGAAATATTTAGGGTGTCAGTATTTTATTATACATATTCAAGGTGCCACTGTTGACTGTACCTGTGCATTCTCTCGGCATTGTTATATCATTTGATGACCCAATATGAGGCTGAATGCTTCAACAACCCATGAACCTACTCATAATATGAATGTATTTGTGACCACTATGGTATCTTGTTGACTCTGTCATGTCAACCCACGAGCTAACTCCGGCAACGGATATGTTTTCATTTATGTATGGTCTGCAAGGTATCTAGGGCATTACACTGTTATTGTTCATGGTCTGAAAACTTATACCACAACCCTTGTATTTCTCTATCATGTTGCTCATTGTGTCCTTACCATGAATAGCCGGAGACCTCTATTGCTCACTGTATAGTTATTGGCATCATTGCTTTACTGTTTGACAGTTGGCAAGTTTCTTGTGCTATTTGCATCTTGGTGACTGTTTGCTATTTGATGTTCATTGTTGGGCTGAGCTTGATGTCCTTGGAAAAGTCTATGTTGTTTTGATTCCTTTGTAGAATCAGACATATTGATTATGCCTCACCATTGAAACCGCATTAGCTGTTACAATGTTCTAGTACTCACTAGTCTAGAGTTTTCAGAGTATGCATCATTAATATGCTATATCTGGTGAAATTCTAGGGCATTGTGTAATGCTTTGACAGCCCATGATCCAACTCCTAACATGAATGTATTCACTCCTTCATGTTGTTGTTTTTTTGGTGTTTATTCACATTCTCTATTTTGAAGATTTTAGCACTTGATTCATTGTAGTTGAATGTCTGTAGCTTAATAAAGCCACTGCACGTTTTGATGGCTTGTTGCTACCATTTGACTATGTTCCTATTGTTACTAATTTCTCCACTTTCTGGGCACCATTGATGGTATTTCACTTTTTGCACAAGCTTGACCTCCATTTATTGGATCATATATCTCTTAGACGGTGTAGATTGGTGTAGATCTCTTTTTATATTATGCTTCAGTTTTGCTCCAAATCTGATCCATTGTCTTTTATGAAAATTTGCCACTTTGATTGGCATTATTGCTTAAGGTTGATGCCACCTCTTAATGCATTGATCTATGTGCCTTGTTTTATTTTTTTGGGATCATATCTCACTGTTCTGTTAATATAGACGTTGGGGCTCCCATCTCATGTCGATTTGCTGACTATATAGTTTGATGACATTATTTGATCATGTGTTGCCCACTCTTAGGCATGGATTCATTATGTTTAGAGGACTCCTCATGTCATAGCATTCTTATGATATGCAGGCTTGAAATTGATTTTATGCTGCAATGTATCTTCCTTAGCATATGGGATTTGCGTACCTTTAACATGCTGATGATGAATGCTTCCTGCTAGTGCCCTATTTTGACCATGCTCCATGAGATTTGGCTTTATGATCTCAAAGTGTCCCACTGATTCTGCTAAATTACTGAATACCTCCCACAAGAGTCAGTGCCTCTCCTTGAGACAGTTAGGGTTCTGAGAAACTCTGTGGGAATAAAGCTTCTGACAACCCTCACTAGTTTAGTGTAGGGTACTAGGAGACTCAATCATGATCATGGGTGTTGTAACCTATATCTACACATGGAACAAACACATTAGTAAAAACAATGGTATTTTCTTTTATTTCCGGAGCCTCCTTCATGCACCTATCCTAAGCACAGCCCATGCCATAGGTGTATAGCTAAGTGCATGTATGCATGCTTATAGATATTATGGCACCATTCATTGCTTAGATCCATTGGATCTCACCCCTCTATTGTTCTCTTTCTCTACAGGTTCAGAATCACACCAGGAACATAGTAGAGACAAACCCATTACCGAGCAATTTCTGGTACCCCTACATCTATGCTCCTTATAATGTATATTTGCACTCATTTGTGAAATTATAGCAATGGCTATTCTCATGGCATGTGTGAGCTTAGATAGATGTTTCCTTTCTAGTTCTTTCCTTCTATATAGCATATTCAAAATATTGGCACATGTAATCTTAGATGCAGTTATTTCCTTTCCCTTCATGTACTTTGCAATGAAATGAACACAAATATTAAGCAAGATCATTTAATAATCAAACTAGGGTACATTAGCTCATCTAGTAATTAGGCCTCCAAAAGGGGAAAAAATAATGGTAATATTCTGGTGACCTCTATGGAGTGCTTGCCTGCTAAGCATCCTGACCAGCTGCCTTATAGATCCATTGGGCATAGAGTCACTAAGCCTCAAACTGAACTTGGCTCCCAATCACAACAACCTCCTTCTCTCCAACCAAAGTAAAGTTGACTGCCTAAGAAGACTACTCAAGCTTATTACTACTCAAACCAAACTAAAAACTGAACTAAAAACAAACTGAAAGCAACACTTAAAGCTAGCTTGTACCAAGGCACTTAGGAAACACAAAACACAAAACTCCTATCCTACCCTATTCTAACCAGTCTCAGTGACCTGGTTAAACAAATCCATTAACTAGATTATGGAAATAGCTTCACATTGTCCTTAGGGTATGACACTTTTCATATTTGATGCCAATAGATAGAATATGGAACACAAAAATGTACTGAACTATCTGGCATATCAACCTTTGAATCTAGTATACTAGACAACTAACCTCAACTAGATCATAGGTGCTATCCTCCTAGGGAGTCTGATAAGGCTAAATAAGCTCTTGGTCACCAGAGAGTGGGCTTCTGACATCACCCTTCATTAAATCATTAAGTATGGATTCCTTGCTTGACCCCACCTAGGCTAGATATTTTATAGGAAACCCCCTAGAGAGCATAAATCTAGGCCTCTCCTGCTACTTAGTGTGCATCCCATTTACATCTTCAACATGCTAATCAGAATTCTACCCCTCCATGATAGTCTGCCACAATATTTCTTCTTCTACAGTTAGAGGATCATCCTCTTCATCAGTTGGAATAGCCAACAGCTCGTCCAAGCTATCAAATTACATCAGGTCCTTAACCATAATTGGCCCCTCTTCATGATCTAAGAAACAAGATTCTTTAGATTCATCCACCACTTTATTGCAAACAGGCCCAGATTCTATCATTGGTACAACATTAACCTCCTGAAAGACAATCTTTTCTTCAAGAATGTGCAAGCCATTATCTTTATCAGGAAGATAGGGAACATCAACAAGAGTGGAGTAGAAAACATCAATTATAGAATCAAAATCATCTTGTTGTTCTAATTTAGCAACAACTACATCATCTTCCTTGTCACAATCAGTGAGCCTAACTAGTAAGTCCTATACTATCTCTTCCTGCTCAATATAAGAAGGCATTTCCTCAAACAAAATAGCTAGGCTCTCAACCTCTTCACTTACTTTCTGGTATTTATCTGGCTGCTCTAATCCATCATTATGGAACAAATCTACATGTTCCTCATGATTATCATGAAAAGGTACATCTAAGAGACAAGAATCATCTTCTTTTTGATGGCCTGAAATGCTATGAGGTGTAGGGGGCTCTTTAGGAATTGGCTCATAGGGTTTTATCTGCTGCAAGATGGGCTCACTATCATTTAGGAAGTCAAAAATTTTAGGTGTCTCCTCTATAGGAATAGGATGGAGTGGATGAGAGACTGAGATGGTTTCATGAGTGGGCTCTAGAAATGCATGGAGATTAGGCTCCTATTGACTAGGATTATGAACTAAAGGAGAAATCCTGAAGCTTGGAATTTCAATAGGAGTGCTAGTGGACTTACCAGACAAGAAGCTTGGGATTTGAACCTTGTGAGTCTCCTGTCTGGTCTACAAAGCTTCTAGGTTGTCTTCAGTAGTATGGGGCATCTCCTTCTAGGTGTCTTCCTTAAAAAGAGTTGGCATCTCCCAACCTGGATACATAGTCCATGAGGGTCTCCAAGATTGCATTACATTCTTATTGTCTTCTGGTGGATCTGGTGAGCCTTCTTGTGTATGGGCAGAAATGACCTCATTATCTTCTTGCCTTTGTACTTGTCCCAACATATTCTTAATCAATTGATCCCTTTCTACAATATTCTTGGCAAGTGTCTCTTGTTCATGATCATGGAAATCATCATTTTGTTCCAACTCTTTTCAGAGATCCTCCTTAGTTTTGTAGCTGTAAGATAGATGGCCTTTATTAATTCTTGATATTCTTCAATCTTTTCTTTGTAGGCCTTTCCTTCCTGGTTCTTCTATTCAAGGGTTTGTTCAACACCTGATATCTAGCTCTCAAGCTTCCTTGAGAAAGCCACCACCTCCATATACTATCTTGAGAGCTCCTCCTTTTGAGTCACCATCTCTACATAGTCTTTCATGAAAGAGCTCATTTCCTCCTAAAAAACTGCCATCAAAGAGGATATGGAGCTTGAATTTGAAGTGGTATGGGGCTGATTCTAAGGATTACAATGGTGATCTTCATAGGGCAGTTGGTAGGAATGCTGTCAGGATGCTTGATGCTAGGTGGGAGGGTATGATAGTGCATGCTAAAAATTTGTTGTTGGTGGGCCATTTTGATTGTATACTACTAGTTGGCCAGCTTGATATGGCATAAATGCCTCCACATGGGTGGATTTCTCATGATATGGGGGGTGATAGGGAGAATACGCATTAGGTATTGACATGATTGCTCATCAAATGAGATGGTAAAAGATACTTCTTGAAACTTATCAACACTTGAACTGCTCAAACTAGTAGATCTCTCTAAGAGTCACCATGGTTCTTGAAACAAACTACTACTTAAAGGCTGATTGCACTGAGGATCACACCAAAATCCCAGTGAATAATGGGAAACAAAGTTTTGCCACCAGGCATGCCAAAAACTATTGTCACTAAGGATTGCACTCGAGTAAGGCTAAGTGTAGAACCTAGCAATCCCGTGAAACATAGGACTATTCTCAGGATATGGGTAACCTATCCGAGAATGGACCTCTAGATTAGGGGCTAGCTTCCCCTTGATTCACCTAAAATTGAACTGAACTTTGAAGGAAAAGGGAGAGAGAGTGCATGAAAATTAAAACTAACTAGGTGATTCACCAAACTTTTGATAGATCCACAAACTAAAAACAAACTCATAATGACACTTGAAATAACTTGTGATTCACAACCTGACCCTATTGCCTTGAAAATCCTTGAAATAAAGAGGTATTTGTGTTAAAAGAAGGGCAAAGCTCCCACAACTTGAAACCAAATGTACACAGATTAAAGCAACAATTGCAAAACGCTTTCCTGAACCTTCAACTCGAACAATGTGTAAAGTAAAGGATAACATAATCACGATAACTTTGACATGAATTCCAATAGAAAAACTTAGAAAATAATAGGGATGAGAAGGAATACTATTTTATTTCAATGAAAGGAGTCAAGTACATCAATTTTCTTCACCAGAGTTACAAGCATTCACCTCCAATAAAGAGGGAAAAAAGAACTAGCCTCCATCACCAAAGGTGAGAGGTATAAAAAGTAGTCCTAGGAATTTGCATTGATGACCACACCTTCACTAAAATTAGGAAAAATCTCCCTTTAGTCACATGATCATACCATCACAAATTCATGTGCCAGATTCCCAAGATTGTAGGGGGGCAGAAAAGTGGGGTCCCTAAAATAGATAGTCAAAGAATACTATTACATCCACTAAGTCATGCACTATAAATGATATTTGACAAGGGTTATAAAACACCACTTGTCAATATCTTACAATGGTAAGAGAAATGACATTTACATTTAAAAAATTTTATTCCCCTATGACTCATGAGATGTGGATTTAAACATTTATCTCATAAGTAAAAAATGACTCTCAATTTACACCATGCTTTGGAAATAAAACAATTATTATATTAGCCCTTAAAAAGAGATAAATATATTAACAATTTTATATCTAAAGAAAACCTATTCCCTTAAAAGGAGTAGCAAGTGGATAATTAATATATTCTCAACCCAAGGGAAGGGGAGAATATATTAATTGATCATTTTGATAAAACCCTTTCACAAAGGAAATGTTGCTGGCACTGTGACTTCTCCAATCCACACTTGGCAAGTTCCTAACTTTATTGGCAGTCTCTGCATTAGGATTTAGAAATAGCTATGCTTGATCTTCATGGCATCGATTATTGGAGGGCATTACTATTTTATACATGTTCACATTTTGCAAAAAATTTAGGAAACCAT
Organism: Chamaecyparis obtusa; assembly: GCA_027943335.1. NCBI lineage: Eukaryota > Viridiplantae > Streptophyta > Pinopsida > Cupressales > Cupressaceae > Chamaecyparis > Chamaecyparis obtusa. The sequence goes on along the minus strand of BSBK01008288.1, from coordinate 20,780 downwards.
CTGAATTTGATTCATCTTACTATATCTCTACTTGGCACTGAAAATGTCTCCGTTACATTATCGACCTCATGATAATGGCACTGGATAATGATAGCATACTATCATAAAATCACAGGGCACTATCTGTATCTTTCATTGTTCATTGAGTTTCTCTATATTGATTCAAATGAGGGCTTCATTCTGCGCATCATGGAACACTGGCATCGATTATTTTATTTCTCTCTATATTTCATGCTCATACACCTCTATTTTTGAGGGTACTATTTCTATTTTTTTCTCTGTAATTGATCTTAATGTGAATTGAAAACACTAGAAATCTAGGGCATGACATTATCCCCTCTGCATCTATGGCATTACTTCTTTGTGATGCTTTTACATAGTTTTGTACACCTTGAAAGCCTGTGAAAGATTTAGGGCGTCGGTATTTTCTTATACATATTCAAGGTGCCACTGTTGACTATACCCATGCATTCTCTTGGCATTGTTATATAATTTGATGAACCGATATGAGGCTCAATGTTTCAAAAACTCATGAAACTACTCATAACATGAATGTATTTGTGGGCGCTATAGTATCTTGTTGACTCTGTCATGTCAACCCATGAGCTAACTCCAGTAGTGGATATGTTTTCATTTATCTATGGCCCACAAAGTATCGAGGGCATTACACTGTTATTTTTTATGGCCTGAAAACTTATGCCACAACCCTTGTATTTCTATGTCATGTTTCTCATTGTCTCCTCACCATGAATAGCCCAAGACCTTTGTTGCTCACTGTATAGTTATTGGCATCATTGCTTTACTGTTTGACAGTTGGCGAGTTTCTTGTGTTGTTTGCATCTTGGTGGCTATTTGCTATTTGATGTTCGCTATTGGGCTGAGCTGAATGTCCTTGGATGAGTCTATGTTACTTGTGTTGATTCCTTTTTAGCATCAGACATATTGATTATGCCACACCATTGAAACCGCATCAGCTGTTACAATGTTCAGGTACTCACTAGTCTAGAGTTTGCAGAGTATGCATCATTAATATGCTATATCTGGTGAAATTCTAGGGCATTGTGTAATGCTTTGAAAACCTATGAGCCAACTCCTAAAATGAATGTATTTAGTCTTTCATGCTATTGTTTTTTTGGTGTTTATTCACATTCTATGTTTTGAAGATTTTAACACTTGATTCATTGTAGCTAAATTTTTGTAGCTTGATAAGGCCACTGCACATTTTGATGACTTGTTGCTACCATTTTACTATGTTCCTATTGTTACTAATTTCTCCACTTTTTGGGTACCATTGATGGTGTTTGAATTTTTGCACAAGCCTGACCTCCATTGATTGGATCATATATCTCTTAGAAGGTGTAGATTGGTGTAGATCTCTTTGTATATTATGCTTCACTTTTGCTCCAAATCTGATCCATTGTTTGTTATGAACATTTGCCACTTTGATTGGCATTGTTGCTTAAGGTTGATGCCACCTCTTGATGCATTGATCTATGTGCCTTGTTCTATTTTTTGGGATCATAGCTCACTATTTTGTTAATAAAGACCTTGGGGCTCCCATCTCATGTCAATTTGCTGACTGTATAGTTTGATGACATTATTTAATCATGTGTTTAGGCATGGATTCATTATATTTAGAGGACTCCTCATGTCATAGAATTCTTATGATATGCAGGCTTGAAATTGATTTTATGCTGCAATATACCTTCCTTAGCATATGAGATTTATGTACCTTTAACATGCTAATGATGAACGCTTCTTGTCAATGTCCTATTTTGACCATGCTCCATGAGATTTGGCTTTATGATCTCAGAGTGTCCCACTGATTCTGCTCAATTACTGAATGCCTCCCACATGAGTCAGTGCCTCTCCTTGAGATGGTTAGGGTTCCCATAAACTCTATGGGAATAGAGCTTTTGACAACCCTCACCAGTTCAGTGTAGGGTACTAAGAGACTCAATACTAATCATGGGTGTTGTAACTTGTATCTGCACATGGAACAAACACATTAGTAAAAAAAATGGTATTTTCTTTTATTTTCGGAGCCTCCTTCATGCATCTATCCTGAACACAGCCCATGCCAGAGGTGTATAGCTAAGTGCACATATGCATGCTTATAGATATTGTGGCACCATTCATTTCTTAGATCTATTGGATCTAACCCCTCTATTTTTCTCTTTCTCTGCAGGTTCAGGAGCACAGGAGCACACCAGGAACATAGTGGAGATGGACCCATTACCAGGCAATGTCTGGTACCTCTGCATCTATGCTCCATATAATGTATATTTGCACTCATTTATGCAATTCTATCAATGGCTATGCTCACGGCATGTGTGAGCTCAGATAGATGTTTCCTTTCCAGTTCTTTCCTTCTATACAACATATTCAGAATATTGGCACATGTAATCTTAGATGTAGTTATTTCCTTTCCTTTCATGTACTTTGCAAATGAAATGAACACAAATATTAAACAAGATCACTTAATAATCAAACTAGGGTACATTAGCTCATCTAGTAATTATGCATCCAAAAGGGGAAAAAATAATGGTAACAGTTACCAACCATGCCTAATTAAATAATAAACAAATGTAAATTTCAAATTGATTTCATATATTATTAAAAAAATTAATGCAAAACCCTATTTTAACCAAAAAAACTACATTTAACATGAAAATGAAAGAAATTAATCAACATATAGCAAGAATTTACTTACTGAATCAACTGTGGAGTCAAATTTTTTGTTGGTGCAATTAGATACCCGAAAATATTGTGTATATGATATTTGGAGTCATTTTCCAAACCCAAAACATGAGGAGAAATGAGGAAAATGGCTCGCGGGTTTTGATTTATGCCACAGGTTTTAGGTACCCGATAATTTTGGGTACCCAAAAAAATTAGGTATCCAATAAGGCTTGTGCTTTGGTGTCAAGTTTTCCTAGGTGTACTAACACCCAGGCCTACTAAAAAGTCAACATACATTTTCATGCACTTTTGGACGACTGAAAAGTGGAATATTTTACATTGCCACTTTTTGGCCCCTCATGATCTTGCACATACCCTTCACAATCCTCCAATTCAACCTCAATGCCAAAATCTATAAACTTGTATATCGAATACTAGCCAAAATCCTCTTAATAAATAAAATTGAATAAGGGTTTTAATGCATGCAACACCATAAACAAGGTAAACTGCCCTCTAAAAAATAGAAAAGAATCACTTAACTTAAAAACACTTAAATCAGGACTTGACATGCAATACCCAAAGATAAATTAGAACTCAAGATAAAAATCACTTAACTCCATTTCCAAATAAAATTAATATAAGTAATAAATTTGAAAAAAATGATTTTATTTAAAAAACTAATCGAATTTGTTAAATTTCAGATTTAAAGGGCTTGGTCATCCATAGGACTGTGTCTGGTCGCCTATAGGTCCAGCCAAACCGGGTCCAGCCAGAACTGGTTTGGGTTCGGCCGGACCTAGTTTTGCCGAACCCATGTGGAATCCTATGTGACAACCAAATAAGCAAAAAAAGGTAACTCTTAGAAGTTCTCACTTCTGGATATGAATCCTCTATCAAAATTTACCTTTCTGTAAAATTTAAAAATACCATTTTGTAGAGCTTGGAGTCAAGATTAAAGTCATGCAATTTTTATTGTGTTTTGATTTTATATAGTATATTATAAGTTGAAAATACTTCAAGTAGGTATTTTAACATTTAAGAACACACTTGTTCAAAAAAATAAAAAAATAACAAATCATGTCAGAAAAATTTAAACTTTATATTTAACACTAGAGGAGAGAGTCCTCTTCAAGAATATATAATTTTTTTTAATGCTGTAGATTTGATAGGGAAAATTTGGTGGGAACAAAAAATTGTTAATTTTAGATAACACCGAATTTGGATAGTTATAACAGACAAAATATATACCGAAATCCAATTTTTCTTTTTTTATGCACTAGCTATACATGTCATCTAAAACATATTCTAAAATTAGAGGAAAAAATATTATTTTCATATAGTTTTTTGGTGGGAACTAGACCCTAGATTTTTAGTATATTTCAGCAATTAAAAAAAGACTTCAAAAATTAAAAAAAACTATGTCATTTTTTGTTAATTTCAAATAAAAATAAAAATTCTAGGCATAAACCTCATCAAATTTAACACATTTCATTAGTTTACATCATCTTCAAATTCTAAACACAAATGCCACTTTTATGTCGTTAAAGTTGAAAATTTTCCATGTTGTCATCCTTTTCTTTTATAAAAGTGTGACACAGGGTTGTACTTTTACCCTCTCCTTTTTCTTGTTCACACTAATCTTCAATTTGACTAGTATACTTCTCATCTTCTACATCTTTAACAATTGCAGAAATATTTTACATTGCTCAACCAACGTCTCGTGGGTAAAAACTTGATCAAAAAGTTTTGAAACCCACAACCGAATTGTTCTTTCTGATCTCTTTCCATCGAAATGGCTCATTTTGTTCTCATCAATTTAAAGTAACCATTTTTTTTGATCTTGAAGGTCTCAAATTTGATGTTTGTCTTTCTTCCTCCCAAGGGACTTCATTTCTCATTTAATTTGGAGATGTGTTACATTGATTTGGTACTTGTGTACCATTATCATTGTCAATTCCTTCATAAATTCAATCGGTGGATTGTCATTGTGCATGTCCACACTTCCATTGTCCACATCTGCATGTTCATTTTCAAAATGTACATTTTCATCTTCAATCCCTACATTCTCATTTTCAATATTATTGTCATAAATCATTTCAATTTCATGTTCTTATTCACTTGAAACCACATTTAAGGGTGGGCCTATGCCCACATCTTCATTAATATTTAACATACTTTGTCTCTTGTTCTAATGGGTAACCCTTTCCATTTCTCTATACACTTCAATCTGTTCATTTATGAGTTTCCTCTTCCGTTTATGCTTTCGTTGACTACTACTCCCCATAGTGACACAAAAAAGGTGATGTAAAAACCTTTGATAATAGAGAAATTCCAACCAAGAAGGGATAAAAGTGATTTTTTTGTCTTCTACAACTGTAATGTATCATGATATACTCTATAGAAAAACATGCTTCTGAAACTTATGGACCCAGAGAATAATTTTTCTCTTTTCAATGCCAGTAAAAACAATCAGATATTTGAAACTATCAGATATATGATATTATTGGATATCTGAAATCTCCCATTCAATTTTTTCCAAAATCTCTCTCTCTCTCTCTCTCTCTCTCTCTCTCTCTCTCTCTCTCTCTCTCTCTCTCATAGGTATTATTGAACATATAATATGAATATTTAATAATAATATTATACTATTATACAATAGAGAAATATATAATAATAATATAATACAATACTAACATAAAAATTTATATAATACTAATGCTATGCTATTATCATTTAATATCAATATAAAAAAATTGTAATATATAACTTAAAATTGAAAAAAGCAGTCAAGTTGAAATGTTGAATTAGGCAGAAGATATTGGATATCTAAAATTATGGGATATCTGATTTTATTGGATATCTGATTAGGCTTGGTATTTTCCTTGGGCAATGCCAAACATGAATATTGGTCAACCCAAAAGATGTTTCGACTCTATTTTCTTTGATCTCTAGACTTCAACCATGTAGCTAACGACCTTTTTTCACCTAAAATTAATGAAATGAAAAGGGTTTCTTAAAGACATTATCAACTCTACATCAATATAATTGTTGTCAAATTTTGAGTTCAGTAAGTAATTATTACTTATTTTTTAATTGAGTTATCTTTAAAGTTCTAATTGACATACTGATTGAAAAATAACTATAAATTTCAAACGGTTTAACCTTTTTGAAATCTGAAACATGCATCACATTCTATGCTTCGCCTACTATAAGAAAAAAATAATTTCAATTTTGTAAATTTTAGAATTAGTTAAGGTGGTCAGATACGAGAGTTTTTTATTATGAATAAGTTGTAGTAGAAAATTCATAATTAATTATTTATTTAGGAAAAACTTACACAAAAATATGCATCACAAATGGGCATGAGTTTACTACTTATATCTAGAATCTTGTGAAAATATAGCATCATTTGATTGTGATTAAGGTGGTTAGACATACATGTACTTTTTATCTTTTTCCTAAAAGTTTCGTAGTACTGCATTGAAATCTAAAATTTTGAATAATTAGATTAATTTATTTTTCAGACAAGGGCTAGTAGTTTAAAAACTACATTCAATTTCCTACAGATTCTATTCTTACAACTTTTTCACATAAGGTTTATAAGATGTTCAACTTTTTCCATCAAGTTGACTAACCCTAATTTTATGATTTTTCATTGCCACTTAAGGCCATAGTTTGGTATACCATTATCTTGCACATACCCTTAAGTGCATAAATGATTTCCAACATTTCCTTTTCTGTGACAGTATAGTCAAATTAAGCTCCCTACAAATTCTTGCTAATATAGTAAATGGCATGCTCTGTTGACCCATCTTTCTATCCCAGAACAACACCACCAACATAATATGATGCATCAGTGTGAATGTGGAATCAAAGTGACCAATCTTGCCCTTTCAGAGTAGGTGCTTGTTGAGATTTCTTTTGAGTGCAAGAAATTCCTTCTCACATTCTACTATCCATTCAAATTATACATCTTTCTTTAACAAAACATATAAAGGTCTCGTTATTTGACTTAAATATTTAATGAATCTCTTGTAGTATCCAGCATGACCAAGGAAACTCCTTAGGTCCTTTTGTTTAGAAATAAAAGGTAAAGTAGAGATAACTGCAATCTTAGAATGATCTACTTTTATTCCTACAACAAAGATATAATGTCCCAAGACTATTCCCTCCTACATCATCATGAAACACTTCTGACTATTAAGTAAAAGACTATGATCTTCACACCTCTAGAAGAAATTTTCCAAGTTATCCTTAACTTCTTCAAAATTTTAACCATACAAAGTGAAGTCATCCATATAAATTTCCTTGCAATCATATGAGATGTCAAAAAAGATACTAATCACAACTCTTTCGAAGGTTGGAGGAGTGTTACAAAGATCAAAGGGAAGCGTGGAATTAGAAAATGTTCCCCAAGGAAAGGTGAAGGTCGTCATCTCTTGATCTTCTTGAGAAATCCTAATTTGATTATAGCTACTAAAATAATCAAGGAAATAAAAGTATGCCTTACCTGATAGGTTATCCAGCACTTGATCAACAAAAGGTAGAGGAAAATGATCTTTCTTTTTTGTAGCATTAAGATCTTTCTTACCCACACACACTCTCCACTTACCACCTTTCTTTAGAATAGTAACCAATGGGGAAACCCACTAACTATTTAAAAATTTGGTAGATAAACCCTACATTCAATAGTTTTTGTAGCTCCGCTTTGACTATTTCCCTAAGAGATGGATTAATTTCATCTTTGGGGTTGTCTAACAGGCTTGAAATCATTATCAATGAATATTTGGTGAGTACATAATTTAGGATCTAAAACTTTCATATTACTATATTCCAAGGCAAAAAGATGTCTTGTGGTTAGCGAGGATCTTAATTATGGACTCCTACTGCTCAATAGTAAGGCTACAGTTGATATTCAAAACTTTTCCTACAACAATCTCTAGCTGTGAGGTTACCTCCATCATGGAGACATCAGATAAAATGGGCATCCTTATCTCATGTGGTAACAAGGTATGTAAGCAATTTGTTGCTGCAAGAAAATGTGTAGAAGTAGAGGAAGGAAGAATAGTTTGAAGAGAACATGGACTTTCTTCACATAGAGGATATTTAATACCATAATTATTTTGGATAACACTGTCCAAGATTCCATCTTCTTCTTTTTTCTCAATGAAAGGTCCCCTTTTAATCATCATTAGGTTTACCATAAAATTAACTTCCTCTTCAACATCTTCCCCTAAATTAGGCCAAACCACTTTCTCATTCTAGAGTTGAGGTTGGCCTAGAGCACAGAGAGTGATTTTCTTCATGGTATAACCATTAGAGATGGTAACGTCTCTAGATGTACAACCTATATAGGCATCTGCAGTTGCCAACCAAGGTGTTCCTAATATAAGTGGATATCCTCCTAATAATTTTTTTGGGGATAACACAATGAAATCAACAAGATATTCCCATGAATCCAAGGTGACTATTTAAGGTCTTCTATGACTCCATCAAGTTTGACGATGGAACTGTCAGCAAGCTATAGCATAGTAGGTGTATTTCTTAATTCTAAGATAATTAATTTCATCATAAGGTCTTTGATCATCACATTTATGGAAGCTCCATGATCAACTAGAACATTTCTAACCTAAAATTCATTAACAATGGTCTCCACAATAGGACTACTAGGGTCTGAGTATTTTGGGATGGTAAGCTTTCCCAACATTAAATCAGAGAGTTGTCCCAAAACATGAACAGTTTGAGGGTCTCATTTCTTCCTACCTAACCTTTTTAGACACACCTCCTTGATAGCCTTACTATAAATAAGAACTTCCTTTATGTCTTGGAACATGGATATATTCACACATATATGCTTTAACTATCTAATGATGTCAAATACAGGTTCTTCCTAAGGCTGAATAATTTCCTTTTCTAACCTTTTAGGAAAAGGAGGTTCTTTTTTGGAGGTTGAAGGTAAGGGTTGATTGGGTAATGAATCCTTAGTTTGGGTTTGGCCATTTATGATTTCTTTCCCAGTTTCCTCAGATTAAACTTTGATGATTACTGGAGGCATTGGGGTTAGTAAGCCAGTCCTTGATCTTAGATTAATATTGTTAAGAACATAGGAAGGCTATTGATTAGGATCAAAAGAGTAAACTTACTGTTGTTGAGGCTTTCTATTGGGATTAGGTGTTGGCTAAGCTAGTAACTCAATTTGTTTAAGGATTGAACTCTACATGGCTATAGGAGGTGGCATAATGGCCTACTATTGGGTTGTTAAAGGTAACCAGGAGATTGATTAGACCATTGTTGTCCTCCCTTCCACTGATTAGGTTGTTTCCAAATCCCTTGAGGGGGTTGCCATTGGTTTTAGGGTTGTTTCCATTGATTTTGAGATGGAGGTTGTTGCCATTGGTTTTGCTGCGGAGGTATCCACTAATCTAGCTAGGGACTAGGCCAAGGGCTATTCCCATAATGATGGAAGTATGTAGGATATTGGTTATGTGACTGATTATTATATGAACCAAAATATTACAAGAGATCTTGGGGCATGCCTTATCTAGGGCCTCATTGAATACATTGAGCAACAAAAAAAACCTGCTCATCATCTCCTTCAATTGACTTGAACTCAATGGGAACATTGAGTGCCTCTAGGTTGGACATCAACTTGCACCTACAATCCTTCTTCATTTGTCTGCAATGAAGGAAAAAGTTGGCCAACATTGCTTCCACTTCATCTTGCTTCCTCTGAGCTTGCATGGTGTCTAGTTGGGTGGCGACATTATTAATAATGTAATGCTTGAAGTCTGACAAGAGATTAGAAATCTCTATCTTGGATACTCCAAAAATAATGGCTTTAGAAATAGAAGACCGAAAACCTCTCCCTTTCTTCACTTCTTCCCTTGAGTAATTGAGACACATTTTCTTGATATCATTCCTCTCTCTTTGAGTAATTTTCCCTCCTTCCATGAGATCTAGAGCCTCCATCTAATTTTCCTTAACTCCTCTTAGAAAGAGAAGTTTTTGAGACTCTTCATTCAACTGATGTTGAGTATCCTTCTCTAGGATGAAAAAAAACCTTAAGACATAGTCTTCTAAAGTTTCATCCTCCTTTTGAGAGATTTTAAAGATATCATCCCCTCTCATATCATTACCCTTGCAATATTCTTTATATTTTTCTTAAAAAAGGGTCTTGAGACCTTCCCAAGTGGTTGCTACATCTTCTCCTAATCCCATGAACCATCTCAAGGATGACTCTTTAAGGGTAGAAGGAAACAATTTTAACATATGAGCATTTATGGAATAATAAAAAATTCTACAGAGGGTATTAAATTCAAATAGAAAGGTATCAAGATCCTCTGTGATTAACCTATAGAACTTGGGGAGTGCTGAAATAGGTATGTTCTTGAGATTATGATTTTTATGCAGGTCAAGGATTGGAAAGGGAAAAGTAAGTAGAACTACCATTATTTCATGAGCTCTTGGGTTTCTTTGATGAGGTCTTTGGCTATCCCTTGGATAGTAAAATACAAGGGCTAGCTGAGTATTGTCTTGGCATTGGTTAAGGTCAAATAGATCTTCAAACAAGTGCAAATCTTCTAAGGAAGAAGAAGAAGAAGGATGAGCTAGATTTTGGTTGGCATCAACATAAGGTTCTTCTTCTTGGAGGGGTTCTTGTATAATTTATCTAGGAATGAATCTCCAAAACTTTTCTCTTCTTCTATGTATACAACAAATGAAAAACTAGACTATGAGGAAAGCTAGATTTTAAGATATAGATTAATTTCAAATTTAGATCTACAACTATAATGCATGCTATAGATTCTTATTTCAACACCATCCCCGACAATGATGCCAAAAATGTAGTGCTCTTAATTGGATTCATTAACTAGGAAAGAACATTCTCCTATTTAGTGATTGGACATCATATTTGGAAGCTAAGAATCCTCCTAAAAGAATCATTTCATTGTCAACTCGGGGTCATATAACTTAAAATGGATCATCACAATATATGCACTAGTTTTCTACAACAAACATGTATCTTATATCTATGAAAATGATGTAGGAAATGAATATACAATAAATAAATTTTAATTCAAACTGAAGAAACAATTTAGCTACAGAAAATAAGAACTAATTAGTGGCTGCAAGAATAGATATCAGTTCTATATATCCATTAGCTACAGGAATAGTCACTCAACTTTTACAAGAAATTAAAGCACAACTATTCTATTTTCTGAAAGGGAAGAAATAGACACTTTTCTGAGTGGGCCCCCTTAGTCAGTGTCTCGGGAAAAAATAGGCTTAACTTCAAATTGTAAGATCATATTATTGAATTAACATCAGAAAGTAAATTTCTAGTAAAAAACTAACTTTTGAGAACTGGTATTGCTTCTTTTCTATATTCCTTCTCTATCTATTTCCATCTATCTTCTATATCACTTCAGCTAAAGGTCAAAGTTGTTTATTGACAACTAAACTTGACCATTTCAACCGAATTATCCACTTAAGGTGGATACATTTTATTAAAAATAGAACTCCCATAGCTAACAGAGAGTGGGTAGAGGAAAAACTAAGTCAAATCAACTAAGAAACATTATGGTATTCTCCTTCTGGATTTATGGATAATAAAGAAATTCCCACTAGATTCATGGAACAACCTCCTTAATGGAGAATAAATCACTTAACTACTCCTTTTATCACTCTTCACTTATGCGACCAAATTGACATTCACCAGGTTTGTTGGACAACAACTTAGTGGAATATAAATTCACTCCTAGATCACTAGGTTCTACAGAAATAATTTCTATTCCTACAGAAAGGGGTTAGCTCAAAACATAGAATTAGTCAAATGCTCATTATCCATATTCAATGCATCTATAGTTTATTAAATACAAGAAAAAAATATTTCTCATATTGTTGTAGGAAAACAAATAGTAAAGGTTGTAGGAAGATAAAGTCAAAGGCACACATCATTTATCAAAATAGAAAGTAGTATGTATAAAAAACTATAGAAAGGATTACTATAATAGATATGTTCCATCATAAATAACCAAGTATCATAATACACAATAAGGTAGGTATAACTACTACTTAAAGTCTGTAAAACCATATGAAAGTGTTGCTAGAACATAGTTTAAAACATGCCATAATGAGGGTTCATCAGATGGCTATAATCCAAATTGTTGTAATGCAGTGATATCTCCCTTTTGTAATTTAACCAATGAGATCTAGGTAATGTGCATGAATACATGTGCATTCCCATTGTAATAATCCTAATAGGGTATACTTCTTTTAATAGAGTGCATCATCTTGTGGGCTTATCCTCATTAAAGATCTCATTTACTCCTTTCCAGTGAAATTTTTCCCATAGTAAAATTAATATTTGAGAAGGGGGGATATTCCAAAGCTTACAAATGAGTGTCCTATTATGAAGTTCTATTATTGTCCCATCAAGCTCTTCCTTGGAGAAAGATGAGGTGTGTTACTCCTAAGGATCCCCTTTTCCATCTTTATTTGAAACAGACAGAGGTTTAGGAACCCATTTAGAAATGAAACCCTTAGAGATTTTATTTTTAATTATAGATTTCATACGACTCACCTATTTGGTGTGCTTAATTCATGATTTTTTTTTGTTGTTATGTCCAAAATTAGACACCCTAAATATTTTCCTTGTAGAGTTTGTATAAGGAATCTCGACTCTTTTTGGGATCTGAATCTTATGAAATATCAATACTATCCATGTTCCTTATTTTTTGAAATAAGGCTTTTTTAGATACCAAAATATTATTTAGAAAAGTTGTTAGGTCAAACCCATTTTCCCTAATCAACCCATTTGAAAATCACCCATGAGGCTTGTTTGTGTGAAAATTATTAACCACATGTTGCACTAGAGGTCTTCGTCTTTTATTTTTGCCTAAAATAAATCCACCATTGGAGTTCTCATCATGAAGCATACCACAAATTTTAAACATGAAAACTTTTTTAATAAAAAATGAACAACACATTATTGCAATGACCATTTATAAATATAATCCAAAAAAACAAACACAATAAACTCAAAATATGACGTATGCGTACAATAGTGACCATACCATTTAACCCATTAATACAATTGACATTTGATTGAATAAACTATAAGCTTTGCAATTTTTTTAAAATTTTTAATTTTTTTTGTGTTCTAATATAAATCAATAGAAAGTCAAATAAATAAGAATTTTACAATCATTTAGACTACAATATTAAAATATATCTATAAAAATCTTATTCAAAATGTTTTAATTCTATGCAATAATTTATTACATTGATGAAAAAATTAAATACAATGAAAATACTAAAAATAAAGAATAATATTATTAAAGTAAAATAATGAATCTGACTTACATACATGTAAGACATTTAATACATTCATAAATACATGAGAGACACTTAGCATAGTGATGGTGAACCCAGCATGTTTTTTATTAGAGGAAAACAAGTTTTGAAGGGGCCTTGAAACACTTGTAATTTTTTTTTGAGAGGGATCTAGAATTCAACTTAAACAAATAGTTGCACAATATACACCATTTCAATCCAACAACTAACCAAAAGCACAATAACAATAGCCTAGAATGATATCATCACACAAATCATAGTCTAAAATATCAACAGGCCTAAGCCTTACAACTCAAAAGATAGGATTTTTAAGGGACTCCTTAATCTTAATTATAGTAAACCATGGTTTTTACTAGGCACCCATAGCTTGAAAATGCATGGGCTTTAATAAGGCTCCCATAACCTTTGATAGGAGAAATACATGAGGGGTTTTGAAAAGCTCCCCAGACCTTCAACAAAGAACACTTTCTACTAATGAAACCTTCACCTAAATCATTGTACTCCACCCCGATGGAAGACAACACCACCTCAGTAGAAAAGACAAGAGAAGGAAAACCATCTTGAAGAAATACATCTTCTTAGCCACATAGAACTCCACCTCTAAAACAATTCCCTCCACCTCAATAGGAAATGTAGCAAAGATGAAAAACACCACTAGAGTAGAAGGAGCCTAATGTAGCATAAGGGAAGGAGAGAGAGTGGGAATGTTACTGCTCAACCACTTAAAAAAATCATACCCCAACACTACCACTACTACTGACACCCAAAAAAAATCACCACCTACACTAAAAAGAGCCAACAAGGAAAATGACACCCCAGACAAAGAGGGGAGGAGAAGGATAGTGAGCACAATAAAGCCCATACTCTAAAAACACCTACAACATTCCACAACCCACAACCTTGTAACTAAGATCAAAGCACTTACAAATGAGGAAACCATCGAGATAGGAGGTACCTAGCCAAGAATGAGCATGGGGAAGTGAGCGAGCACATCAAATTCCATCCTCTTTAAATGCTCATCCCCAACCACAACCAACAACATTTAGGAAAGAACCAAACCAAACCAAAACTAACCTAACCTAACCTAACCTATAACAGGGACCAAAAGCATCAAAGTGCAAGAAACACAACACAAAAGGAGGAAATCAAAAGGGCCAAAATTGTCAAAGTTCTACCTCTCAAAAAAATCAGTCCCAAATAAGTCCACCAATTGCACCAATAGGAAATAATACAACAATACACCTTTGTAGGAAGGAAGAAACCTGATACTGAGAAGAAAGGAAGGAAAGAATGAGTAAGCACAACAAAGCTCATGCCCCAAAGATGCTCACATCCAACTACCTTAAAAAGCACTATAACCAACAACCAACCACCTCCTACACTAAAGCACAATGTAATAGAGGAAGCCAAATAGAGAGAGAGGTAGGAGAAGGACACAAGCATAATAAAGCTCATCCTTTGAAAGATTCCACACCCAAACACCACCAAATCCATAGCCACAAGAGCGACTAGATTCTTACAAGCCAACGAGAAAATAAAAGGGAAAAAGAACCCCAACATAGAGAAGGGAAAAAAAGAAGGCAAAGACATCAAAACATACCCACTTAAAAAAATCAACCCCTAATCTTATAACCAACTCTAACTTTAGAAACCCAAAACCCTAGAAGAGTTTCATCAAAGTACTTAGAAAAGAACCCTTAGGGAAGAACATCCAAGACTAGAGAAATCCACAAACATCACTGAACATGAGCAAGTAGCTAGCACCAAAGAAAATCCACCAGAAAGAGTATGACCCCTCTTAAAAAGAAAGGCAACCCCCAAAAGAAAAAGAGGGAAGATAAGCCAAATGGAAACCCAAGCCAAAAGGGCTTAAAAGGCAATGCTTCTCCTAAAAAAGAAGGTAGGGGAAAACACAACACCCCAATCAGGATTAGCATGGCCAACCCAAAAACAAGGAAATCCACAAGCCCCCGCCCCTGAAAAAAAAAGAAGTCTCCAGCAAAATAAAAACCACCAAGGCTAGACTAAAAAGTCTTCAAGGGAGATAGATGAACGTAAGCAATAAGCCTCTTGACAAACAACCAAAAGAATACCTTCATCTTCAATCTCTTCAA
This sequence comes from Chamaecyparis obtusa, assembly GCA_027943335.1. Lineage (NCBI taxonomy): Eukaryota > Viridiplantae > Streptophyta > Pinopsida > Cupressales > Cupressaceae > Chamaecyparis > Chamaecyparis obtusa. Next base: position 5,628 of record BSBK01008288.1, on the reverse strand, counting down.
CTACAAAAACTTTGGTTACATCATCAACATTAAATGGATACAAATCGCTTCTATCACATGCAACATCACAACCTAATTTCTTTGGTTTCAAATTCTCATATTCTTTTTTCAGAACTTGTAACTTGTTTTCCAAATCTTCATTTTTCCTTTTGGCATCATCAAACAACTTTGAATTTTTCTTTAATTCTAAATTTTCCTTTTTAACTTTCTTTAATTCTTTCTCAAGGTTTTCAATTCGACATAAATATTTATATCTCTCCTTTCCAAAAAAATTCAATTTCTCTACCAGTTATGAATTACACTTCTCTAATTTTATCCATTCATCCTTCAAAACATCTTTCTCACCAATTAGATTCACATTTTCTTTTTTAACCCTTTTTCCAATCTTATCCATTGAAATAAATAAAATTGTTACCCAAATAAATTACCTTGACATGCACTTATTTGTATATTCACAATTTGTCTTGATCTCCTACTTCAAACTTCTTCACAGGCTCCAGTGGATGACTTCTTTATTCCTGCAGGATTCCACTTTAGATTGCTTCTTCTTAACACAACAATTTTTACTATCACCAATTCCTCTAGCATCCGCTGTGAACAAACCAAAAAAACAATGATCTTGCATGAAGTGAATAACTTGATTTAAACCAGAAAATTCATCTTATTCAAATTAGAATCTCATTTCATTCTGAAACTGGTAGCTTCAATACACTCTAGAACTTCCCGCAGTCACTTATTTCTAGCAAACACCATCAATCGGCTCTTGCACTATCATGCCCAAGACTTTTTCTACAACTCTGCACTCAACTGTTTCTTAAATGACAACGATCCCCAAAATATAATCTCGTGGTTGTAAATGTTTTTTTTTCTTCGGCATGGCTTTGTCCTTCTGTCATCTTTCAACTCCCAGAAAACACAACCGATGAACTTTCACACTCTAATGCCAATGCCCAAGATCATTTCGACACTCTGATACTATTTGTAGAATCTGAAAAATAGGAGAAAACAGAGTACTAAAATAAACAGGGCCAATCCAATTTCACACAAACACAAATAATCTTCTTTATTCATATCCTAGATCCATTACATTATGTGGTTATAAAAGAAGTTGCAGCCTCAATTCGTCATAAAATAGTTTTGTTATCTAACCTTTAACTAAACCGTATTATGCTCATGCAATCTATAAATGACTATCAAGAACTCCATCATGGCGGTGCATTTCAAATACAATGTGAATTTCATTTCCTTCTACTACATGCAATGGAAGAGTGCATGGCGGTGGTAAACAGTAGATTTGGGGGGTGATGGTAAGTTTGAGTTGAACTGGAGTAACTTGAGTTAAGCAGTAGTGAGACTGGGCATCACCTACTTTCAAAAGAAAAGACAAATAGCCCATTCTCAACAAAAGACTGTGCCTCGGAAAAACCAAGCCACTAGAACAACGAAACAATGCAGAGCAAGCTCCTAGACAAAGCACTAAGCACAGATCCAACAGTGGCAAATCCACTCAGGAAAGGCCACAAACAGGAGCCAAATGCCAGGACAAGGGAACCCATAGACATCTGAGACAAAGGCCCAATGAAAACAAAAAAGCCCCAGCCCGGACCACAAAAATACTAGCTCACGACAAAGCCAAACAAGGGAGGCTGAAGGATGAAGCCACCACACTGGTAGACTAAACAAAATGGTGTCTGATACAGTTCTCCAAATAAGCCTCCCACAACAACAAAAGACCCAAAAATGATAGCGAACAAGAGATTCTCCAATGGATCTACCATTGTCATCATCATCTTCATCAGAGTTGGCCTTTGTGTCTTTGTAACGTCCCGAAACCTTAGCTCCTCCTCCCTTCCCACCTAGTACCACTGTTGAACACAGCATGTTTAAAAAGGTACATGTATCCAATTTTCCCCTTACAATTATTAACTAGCGCTTTCAACTACGACATGAGAGCACTGACAACCACAATATCACTAGGATAAGTATATTCCATCGGTTGTTAATTGAAGGCATGTTTTGGACCACATTATAAAGTCTTATCACCAAGAAAAAAACTCTGAAAGTCTTTATCACAATCAGAAATATCTTCCACAGTAATGTAAGAAATTTTCAACAAGCATCAAACAATTTTACGACAAGCTAGCTTCGTTAAAAACACTGTACTCATATCAAATATTTGTAAGTCGGTATACCCAAATATGGCATGGCTTGATTCCCCTGTAGCAGAGTTGGGTTTCTCAATCATCTTCTTCTGGATTATATACAGATTTTTCATAGAAAAGAGGCGCCAAAGCAAGAAGGGTGAGTTGGGATTGCCACCAGGGCCACAGCCATGGCCGCTGGTAGGCAATCTCCATCTCTCGGGAAACCTTCCTCACAAAGATCTGGCTGAATTGGCAAACAAGCACGGACCCATCATGTTCCTTCGCTTGGGCTCAGTACCCGCGGTTGTGGTCTCTTCTCCTACCATGGCCAAAGAGTTTCTTCAAACCCACGATATGGCAAGTACCTGGGCTACGAGCACAGAGACGTGGCGCTAGCCCCCTATGAAGAGTATTGGCGGCAGATGAGAAAGCTGTGCACAATTGAACTACTGACAGCCAAGAGAACGGAGTCATTCAGGTGGGTGAGAGAGGAAGAGGTTGCCGCCATGGTGAGATCTCTATGGGAGGAGAGCGAGCACGGCGTGCGCTTCGTTAATCTGAGAAAGCACATTTCTCCGCCTTACTCAACATAGTGTGCAGAATGTTTGCAGGCAGAAGTTATTCTGACCATCAACTGAGTGGAGGGCTGGAGTTTTCATAGATGGTGGCTGTGCTTATGCATCTGGTGGGAGTATTTGTTGTGGGAGACTTCATTCCTTCTCTTGCCTTTCTCGACTGGGGAGGACACTGCCGCCGCATGAAGGCCGTTCATAAGATATTCGATGATTTTGCTGAGAAGCTCATTGATGAGCACGTTGAGCGAGAAAGGGTGAAAAGGTCGGAAAAAGCAGACATTGTGGACGTGATGTTGGACATGGCAGAGAGCGAAAGTCCGGAGATACAAGTCTCTAGGGTTCACATCAAAGCAATCATCTCGGTCAGTTTAGTGTAAATAGTTAAATGTTGGGATTTGTTCTGTTCTCTTTACAAATTGTAGAATTATACATTTCCGCTAATAGTTCATTGCCCAATTGTCAAATTTCTGGGTAAGACCTCACTAACTAACGATCTCAATTATTTCGCAGGATATGTTAATGGCTGGAGTAGAGACATCTTCTGCAACTGTACAATGGGCAGTGACTGAACTGCTGAGAAACCCTAACGCAATGGCAAGGGCACAACAGGAGATTGAATCAGAGGTTGGGAGAGATCGCATCGTAAGAGAGAGTGATCTGGTAAGCTTAGAGTACTTGCGATGTGTGGTGAAGGAAACACTTCGATTACATCCAGCAGGGCCCTTGCTGGTCCCACACGAGTCCACCCAGGGTTGTAATGTCGGAGGATATTATATTCCACCAAAAACAAGGCTGTTTGTGAACATTTGGGGCAATTGGAAGGGATGAAAGTGTTTGGAAAGATGCTTTAGAATTCAAGCCTGAGAGATTTCTTGGATCGAGCATAGATTTGAAAGGCCAACACTTTGAATTGTTGTCTTTCGGAACAGGGAGGAGGGGATGCCCAGGGATGTCCATGGGGCTTTCTGCTGTTTACTTGTTTGTGGCTCAGCTCATACATTGCTTTGATTGGACTGTGGAGGGTGATTTGGATAGGGATGAAGTGTTTGGATTGACCCTACCAAGGAAGTTTCCTATCTTTGCTATCCCTTCAACGAAGCTCGGCACCTACGAGTCGACATAACTTTGCAGGTACACTAGGGAAAAATACTACTAATATAGATATACAGTCATCTTGACATTGTAAGTACATGTTTATCTGGATAGCTTGGTAACGCCCTGGCTTCTTCTTGTTGGTTTAGAAAAATAAATAGAAGGAATGAATATTTAAATGATATAACATTTGTATGTTAGTGGAAGTTTACTCTTTACGCTGAGTGTAGTTTAGTATTCAATATTTTTAATATGCAGGAGTCCTGATACAGTTAAACTAAATATGATTTGAAAATAAACTAGCACTTGCACTCAAAGGGTGTGTAAGGAAAGTGGGTGTGTAAGGAAAGTGCTGACAGTTTAATTTGAAAGCATAATTGAAGTATCACATAATTAAACTTAGTATGTAAAAGTGTAAATGACAAGGCAAAGAATGAAAGCAACCTGTCCATCATTAACACAAAATATATTATAAAAAGTTAACTTAATCAAAAACTATTTTAAAAATAAATAATAATAAAAATTCAACTATTTAGAAAAGTAAACTTATATATTTAATTATTTAAACATCTCTATAAATGATTTTAGGTCATCATCAACACAAATTAAATTGTTTTGAAAAAATAAACTTAAATATAAAATTACACATCCTATATATGAATAGATACATAAAGAAAAATAGTATATAATCATAGAAAACAATGTAGCCTAATCACAATGAACAAAAGTCTAAAATTATTAAACATTAGTTTAAAATTAACAATTTAAAAAAGTAAAAATGATGTACTAGGTTGCTAAAATATCTTTATAGATGATCTAATATCCTATGTTATAAGAATCAAGTAATTTGAAAAAAGAAACCCAAATATAAAAGTCTTACTTATAAACACCTAAGGAACCTTACCTAGTAATTGTGATGTTTCTGTGTCCTATGATTTTTTCCTTTTAAATTATTGAAGTGTTAAAAAGTGTATATTCATAAAAGAAAATGGTAAGCCGAACTATTCAAATATAGGATAGTTTGACTCTTTCTAATAGGTTTTTTTTTTTTAACAATGACTTCATTGATTATGTATTCATAAATGTTCTCCAAAATAATAAAGAATATATTTAAGGAACAACAATATTGAAAGTAATAATAAGATCAAGGTGGGGACAATGAATATTGACCAATTGATATATAAAATACAATATCTTATACACTACAAAAGTAACGTACACATATATGTATATATGTGTGTGTGTGTATGCATGTGCGTGTGCGTGTGCATATATATATGTGTGTGTGTGTGTGTGTGTGTGTGGGGTACATCTATCTATCTATCTATCTATCTATCTATCTATCTATCTATCTATCTATCTATATATATATATATATATGTATTATATATAATACATACAATATATATATATATATATATATATATATATATATATATATATATATATATATATATATATATATATATATATATATATATATATATATATATATATATATATATATATGTATGTATGTATGTATGTATACATATACATACATACACACACACACATATATATATATGTATGTATACATATACATATATGTATGTATATATATACATATATATAATACATACATACATACATACATACATACATACATACATATCATATATATATATATATATATATATATATATATATATATATATATATATATATATATATATATCTATATGTATATGTATATGTATACATATACATATATATATATATGTATACATGTATACATATATATATATATATTATGTATCCATGTATGCATACATATA